>NW_021025524.1:178202-220673 GCF_004153795.1 Camellia sinensis
AGTCTGGGTCTCATCACACTCACCACTTTCAAAGCTAGCAAGTAGAGCACTAAGCTCATTCTGCCCTCGCGGATCATACATCGATGGCAACACACTACCAACCCGATCCCCCAAGAAATGAAAACACTCCCCGCTCAAGGTAAAAACCGTGACCCTCTGGCGGTAGCAATGAATGACAGCCTCAAAAAAATCTGTTTCTCAAAACGATTTGCCAGATTTGGACTCTTTGGTTCAGATTTAGAACCGTAACAAAATCGAGAGTCCGAACTGCAGCGAGGCCCCTTCGGAAGACCAACAACGAAGTCCATAGTGACATGCTCCCACTTCCACTCGGCAATAGGCAAGGGTTGCAACAAACCCGCTGGCCTCTGATGCCGGCCTTCACTTGCTGGCAAGTAAGGCACTTCGATACGAAAACAACCACATCTCTCTTCATACCCCGCCACCAAAACTGGCGACCCAAATCTCGATACATCTTAGTGCCCCCCAGATGCACCGCAAGACGTGAATGATGGAACTCTCGGAGTACTTCCTCTCGGCAAGACTCCGGCACAAATAAACGGTCTCGGTATCTCACACTCAGGTCGGGATACGCCGTCAAACCCTTCTCAACCTTCCCATTTGAGATCTTCTCTTGGAGGGATTCTACCTCAAGGTCACCTCTCTGTGCCTCTAACACTCGGGTCACAAGTGTAAGCTGCGCAACAACGGAAAACAAGGCCGCAGCCTCAGCTGATTCACCCAGAAGCAACTCAAACTCGCTAAGTGCACCCAACATCTCTCATTCCCGGATGGCAATACAGGCTACACCACTAATGGATTTCCTACTAAGGGCATCGGCCACAACATTGGCCTTTCCCGGGTGATAGTGCAACTCAAAATCGTAGTCCTCAATGAACTCCATCCATCTCCTCTACCTCAAATTCAAGTCTCTCTGTGTAAACAGATACTTTAAACTCTTGTGGTCCGAGAACACCTCGAACCTTTCACCATAAAGGTAATACCTCCAAATCTTCAAAGCAAAGATCACTGTTGCTAACTCTAGGTCGTGTGTAGGGTAATTCTTCTCGTGTATTTTCAACTAACGTGAGCCGTAAGCTACCACTTTCCCCTCTTGCATCAACACACAACCCAAACCCTCTCGTGAGGCATCACAGTAAACCGCATAACCCAACCCTCTCTTTGGAATAATCAAAATCGGAGCGGTGGTCAATCTAACTTTCAACTCTTGGAACAACTTTTCGCAAGTCTCACTCCACACAAACTTGACCCCTTTTCGCGTCAACCTAGTCAACGGCGAAGCTAGCCTGGAGAAATCTTTCACAAACCGATGGTAATACCCAGCTAATCCCAGAAAACTGCGGATCTCAAACACACTCTTAGGCTGTGCCCAATCTTGCACAGCCTCTACCTGTACCAGAAAATAATGTCCCATAAAGGGTGAGCCAACGCCCAGTAGAGATATGCTAAACACAGTATGAGCAATAACTAAGACATTAGCAATTGATAAATGTTCAGTTTCCATAAACCAATTCATAACTCAGTTTCATTTCATTTCAGTTTCCATTTCTTATCAATTTCACAATTCACATCAACGGCTCAGAACCTGGCCAATCCTTTATATGAGACAGTGACTCATATCAAACATTTCCCATTTTTCAATAGATAAACATATTAGTTGTATCAACATCTCAACAGATAAGCATACAAACTGTATCCACATTCAACAGATATGCATATTAGCTATATCAACACTTCCAATGACAAGCATATGAGCTGTATCAACACTTCCAGAGATATGCATATGAGCTGTATCAACACATTATCTGACAAGCATACGAGCTGTATCAGTGGAGTCCATCCCCTATCTCCTCCCAAACAACATCCGGTTTAGAGGTCCATCCCCTATCTTCCCCTAAACCGTGGAGTACATCCCCTATCTCCTCCCCCACACACAATGCATATATACACAAAGGTCATATACACAATCAATCAATACATAACGTTAATGTATTCTATCAACCGTCATACTCTACGACATATCCAATTGATTAGTTTTAGTTTGCCTAATCATCATGCATTGTCTACAACAATCAAAACTACCCTCCACCGGTAGCCCAAGCAATTATTTCTAAACAGATAATAAAAGCTCCAACAGATAAAATATCAATGTTTTCAAAAGTGAGCGATTAACAAATCTAACTCCACTATTCAACCATATAATGACGCAATTCCATTATTTTCAACTCAATTCCATATAACCACAATTTCCTTAAATTAAGCATTCCAATTAATTTATACAACCAATTAGGGTTTTCTACCCCATTTCTCAATATTGACCCAATGGTCTATATTTTAACAACCAACAACAATAACACCATTTTGAAACCTAAATACATATTATGAGCCCAAAATCACAAAACCCTCTTTAACACATTTTGAAACCCTAAGTTCCAAAACTTCCCAAATTCAACACTTTATCAAAACAACTAAAAATCTAGGTCAAAGACCATAAGAGTGAGTAGGAACCCCTACCTCAAAAGATGACACCCAACGAAGAAGATGATGAAAACGAAATTGCTCCAAACCGCGAGTTTCTCGGATCAAAAGATAGCCCTTGACGATCAACCCAACTTTTGTGAAGACCAAAGGTGAGGAAAACACCCTAGCTAGGTCAATATCTAGAGAGAAAGCAAGGTTTTAGAGAGAGAGGCTCTCAAATGGATTTTTCAGAAAAGTAAGAGAGAGAAAGGATGAGAAATAGTGATTTAAAACTGCCTCACAGCCAACTGATATACGACATTCCCGCTCGAGCGGAAAACACAACGCTCGAGCGTCAAGAACAAAAACTAGGTCCGCTCGAGCGCAATAAGACCCGCTCGAGTGCCAAGTCACAAGAATAAAGCACATCCGCTCGAGCGCAAAAACCAGTCCACTCAAGCGTAGATTTCCCCCTCCCAGAACTTACACCCAAAGGTACTACCCGCTCGTGCGCCAAAGTACCCGCTCGAGCGTAAAAAACACACCTGCAGAAGTTTTGTAGGGACACGAAAAACTGGGAGTGTGCAATCTCCGCTCGAGCGCACGAAGACCCGCTCGAGCGGACTTCCAAAAATCTGGGCAACAAAGAATTGAAACCAAAGCCTAACCAACCTGTAACAACCCTGCCCAAAACATCCTAAAACTCAATCAAGCGAAATTAAAGGATGACAACAAGATAGATACAACTACCAACATCACGGAACCGAGTCCGGAATACAACAGAACAGTAAAGGGACAACCGGGATCGCTATAACGGTTCAGGACAGGCGACACTCAATCAAGGACTTCCAGAACTCGTTGCTCCAGGTCTGAGAGAATGAGATCATTGAGGTCTTAAACTGAGGGAAGTACCTATCGGCCCTCACATACGCACCAGACATTATCCAGGCAAATGAAGTTGCCTAGATCGTCCGACTTACGGACTGTGCTTGAAGAAAGGGCACGACAGAAGGAGAATGCCAGGGCACGCGACCCGTACAGAATTTCAGCCCTTCAGCGGTTGGCTCCTCAGACGCATGGAAGCGTCGAGGTAGGAATGCCAATACCGCACCTTGCCTACGAACCAATAGATAAAGCATTGGCAAGGCTACATAGCTCGCCGTTCGTTCCGGCGATTGAGAACGCACCCTTACCTTCAGGCTTCATCTAGCCTAAATTTACGACTTACGAGGGGAAGACAGACCCTTACATGCACCTAAGCCACTTTCGTCAGGTCATGGCAGTATACCGGCGGAACGAGGCTTTGATGTGCATCCTATTCCCATCCAGCCTTGGCGACCTAGGTTTAACCTAGTTCGAAAGGCTACCAGAAGGCAGCATAGCCTCCTGGGCACAATTAGCGGAGGCGTTTGTGACAAGGTTTAGAACGAACACCAAGACGCCAGTAGAGATCGATCAGCTACTCTCCATTGATATGGGCGACAAGGAGACGTTGAGGTCCTACAACAGTCGTTATTGTGAGACCTTCAACTAGATAGGGGATTGCCCCACAAATCTCACAATCGTGCAATACAAAAGAGGTCTTCCAGTCAGAAACAGGCTGAGGGACTCAATTACCATGATGCCCCCCCTCGCAATGGAAGCCTTAATAGAGAGGGTACACCAGCACATTCGGGTGGAGGAGGATGGTGCCCGTGCTAAAACAAAGTCTGGTACAACTGCAATACCAGATAAAAAGACTTTGGCAAAAGTCAACGCGGTAGAACGTTCAAGCAAGAACGGGCGAGGCAGGCATGACAACAGAGAAGACCAAGATAAAAGATGGTTGAGAGTCCGCACTGCCATTACCACGGTATTCAAGAAACCAATCTACCGAATTCTCAGCGAGATACGTAATGAACCTTTCATCAGATGGCCAGCTAAGTTGGGAGAAGCCCAAAAGGACTACGACGAAAGATCTCGATGCACCTTCCATAAGGAAAGGGGGCACCGCACTGAAAATTGCCCGCCGTTGAGACAGCATTTGGAGGAGTTAATGGCAGTTGGGCATCTGGACAAGTACATTGAGGGAGGGACATAGCCAAGCCCCCAAAACCACGATCACCCAGACAGAACGCCCATCGACGCCCCACCTCAAGGCGTGATAAACGTAATACATGGGGTATTCGAACCTGAGCGAGTATGTGAGCTCAGGGGAATGATAAAAAAGGCTAAGCACTTAAGGGAGGTATTAAGTGCGCAGCCCACCATTAAAAAGGGAAAAACAGAGGCCACGAACATCATGTCTTTTTCAGACAGAGACTTGGCAAGGATATATTGCCCTCACAATGATGCACTGGTCGTCACTCTCCGCATCAAGGATTACGACGTCAAGCGAATTTTGATTGACCAAGGGAGCTCATGTGAGATAATGTATTACGAAACCTTCAAACAGTTGAAGCTGGAGGACAAAGACTTGGCACCTGCCGTATCTCTCCTGATCGGATTCAACTCAATGCCAGAGTGGCCAGTTGGCAAATAATCCTCCTAGTCAGAGCCAGAAACATGACGAAACAAGTGGAATTCTGGGTATTGAAAGTCCCGTCCACTTACAACATAATCTTGGGGAGGACATGGCTGCATGCCATGCGATCGGTAGCGTCAACCTACCATCAAGTAATGCGGTTCCCCAACGAAGTCAGAGTAATTGAAGAGGTCTACGGAGACCAAATTATGTCCAAGCAATGCATCGTCACAGTAAATGGCAGCCGGGCTGCCAAAGGGTTTGTTCAGATAGTGGAAAAACCTGAGAGCAATGAATTGTTTGCGGATGTTGGCAAAGCCGCTGAACAGAAGGCAGCGAAAGACTTGGTACAGGTAAGAATAGATGAAAAGGACCCGAAAAAGTTCTTTTTGCTTGGCTCATCTATGTTCAGCACCGAGAGAATAGAGATCATGGAATTCTTGACCTCTAACATCTAATTGTTTGCCTGGACGCCATATGACATGCCTGGCATTGACCCAAACTTCATCCGTCACCAATTGAATGTCCACCCAACTACAAGACCAATCATACAGCGCACTCGCAGATCAGCACTCCACTACGCCAAGATAGTGGCGGAAGAAATGGGAAACCTTCTAGAGGCAGAATCTATCAGAGAGGTGCACTATCCCAAGTGGATATCCAACATAATAGTGGTGCCAAAGAAGAATGGGAAATGGCGCGTCTGTGTGGACTACAAAACAATCAACATGGCATGCCCAAAGGACAGCTTTTCTTTACCACGGATAGACCAACTGGTAGATCTGACGGCAGGACACAACCGTCTTAGCTTTCTTGAGGCGTACAGAGGTTACCATCAGATCGCTATGTATGAGCCGGACCAGGAGGTCACATCTTTTACGACGCCAAGAGGACTGTATTGTTACAAGGTCATGCCCTTTGGCCTAAAAAATGCAGGGGCAACATTTCAGCGGATGATCACCAAGATGTTCGAACCATTGTTAGGCAGAACAATGGAGGCTTACATCGATGATATGGTAGTCAAAAGCAAGGACGAGAATGACCATCTCAGGGACCTAGGTGAGATGTTTCAGATCCTAAAGAAGCACAAATTGCGCCTTAATGCATCTAAATGTGCGTTTGGTGTAGGATTAGGCAAATTCCTGGGCTTCCTAGTGACCAACCGAGGAATAGAGGCAGACCCTTCTCAGATCAAAGTAATTCAGGATCTAGAGAGGCCCAACTCAGTAAAAAAAGTATAGTATCTCACCGGTATGGCAGCCGCACTAAACCAGTTCATAAATCGGTCGTCAGACAGATGTCGACCATTTTTTCAAGCAATAAAGGCCAAGTTTGAGAGGGATGAAGAATGCGACCGCGCCCTAGAAAGTTTGAAAGAATACATGTCTTCTCCACTGCTGCTAGTGACCCCAATACCTGGAGAAGAACTATTTTTGTACCTGGCAGTCTCACAGCACGCAATTAGCGCAGTGTTGGTCCGAGCGGAAGGAATCCAACATCTGCCCATCCTTTATGTCAACAAGACATTGCTGGGCGCAGAAACCAGGTACTTACCATTGGAAAAACTGGCCTTAGCCTTGATGATGGCCTCAAAGAAGTTGTCGCACTACTTTTACGCCCACACCATAATCGTACTCACAGCTTTTCCATTAAAAGCTTTGTTCAAGAGGGCGAACTTTTCTGGGCGAGTCTTGAAATGGGCAGTAGAGTTAGGACAGTTTGACATCAAGTTTCAACCCAGAACCGCGATAAAAGCCCAAGCTTTGGCAGACTTTGTCGCAGAATTCACACCAGGAAGTCATCACATCTGCCCAGTTGACTTAACGGGTACAACCGAAATAGGGATAGAAAGTGGCGCCGGAATAGCGCAACCCCTAATACAAGATACCCAGCCACATCACAGGACAGACCAGAGTGAACAAAAGGAGGGAGAAACAAACCATGCTGCACTAAGCAAAGACCCATCGACAAATAAAGACTTGGTACAATCAGATAGCAAGGGACAAACAGTAAGTGTGGACTTTGAAGAAAACACCAGCAACATTCAGGACCCCAAGGCATCATCCGATCCCTCTACCTGCTAGAAGCTGTTCGTTAGAGAGATGTGGAAGCTCTTTGTGGATGGAGCATCCAACAGGCACAGAGCAGGACTCGGCATAGTCCTCATGTCATCGGATGGCCTAGTAGTGGAGCAGGCAGTCAACTTTGGCTTCCCAGCATCAAACAACGAAGCGGAGTATGAAGCGCTTTTGGCAGGACTAAAATCAGCACTCTACATGAAGGCCACCGAGCTAATGGTTTACAGTGATTCACAGCTGTTGGTAAACCAAATTTCAGGTGACTACGAAGCAAAGGATGAAAGGATAGCTAAGTACCAAGAGTTAGTCAGAAAAGAGATCATGAAGTTCGAAGTAGTGCGGATAGAGCAGATTGGCAAAGAAGAAAACGGTAGAGCAGACGAACTAGAAGGCTTTGCCTCAATGGTAGATACATCCATCCCACATCCACTACTGATCGACTTCCTACCCAGACCAAACATTGAAGAACCTGAAGTAGAAGAAGTATGTTGCGTCGAACTAGGCCCTTCATGGATGGACCCCATCTGTCACGACCCAAACCCGCCCCTAAAAGTTTGGCATCGTAACCGGCCAGTAATCCCAGATTACCAAAGGCCTTCCGGTACAAAACATAAATAATCGGGGCTAGCGGAAGCAAAGACAAACTACTATAAGTCCAAAGAGCTGTGCATCTATATGAACCAATATTTACATGCCAACAATGTTAATTTACACACTTACATTACATAACACATAACAAAATATCATGTACAAAACCTAGGCACGTGCCATAAGTGTACAACAAAAACAAAGCTTGCAGACGGCCTTCCAGGCCTAGCCCCAGCTCGGAGGCACACAAAACACCTGGTAGGCTTCCAAAACGGCGACTCGGTTCAAGACTCCGCCTAGGCTTGACTCCCAGAACGCTCACCTATAATACATATATATACAAACAATGAGCTAAAGCCCAGTGAATAACATTAAAGTAAAGGGGTAGTGAACGAATTCCACATATAACGTATTCGTAAAAAAAATCATTCATAATCATTCATATCAGAACATAACATAATGGTACATCTCACAGGATATAACACATATCGTCTTCCGACTAGAGAATCGGTTCCGGATACCGATTAACACATATCACCACAATGAAGTGGCTAACGAGATCTCGTATCATGTGTATGTCATGGACCCGCACTAATGTGTCGTCCCCCATGACTTGGGACTATCCGTAAATGCCATCATAGTTTCGCAAATAGGATATTCGTTCACAGAATCAAGATAGCACTTTGAGAAAACATAGCGTATCAATTCGGTACCCGGTTGTTCAATTAGTTCTATTCTTTTCTTACTTCATTTCATGTTTATGAGATGCTAATAGGTGCATATAACATGTGAAAATCAAGTAAATGAAAGCCCGGAAGTCAGAAAACGATAAGAGAGCAAAATTGGAAAATTGCACTGTTTGGCCGTACGTTCGCTGGACCAGGCCGCACATGCGGTGACTTGGCCGCTCGTGCGGTGGCCCAGGCCACACGAGCGGTGGAACTGCAGTAGCCAAAACACTGTTTGGCCGCTCGAGCAGTGGCCCAGGCCGCTCGAGTGGTCTGGGTGAAAAACCAGTCCGAATTTCTGCTAAACCGTGGGTCTTTCTCATTTACAAAAACAACATCACAATCATGAAATCAAGGCCCAAAACACTTGAAAATGACTTGAATCTCTAGCTTCAAATAGAAATCATACTTTCCAAACAAAAATCCAAATGCATCATGTAAAGATTTAAACCTTGAATTAAGATGAAAAATCATAAACATGCACATAAAAGCTTCATTTCTCAAATCAATGGAGTTTCCTCCCCAATATGTCAATCATGCAAGGAAAACATGATTATAAACATGAACTTCATAATCTTATGCCATGTATGCTCATATATGCTTCCTAGGTTAAGATACAACACAACACTCTCAATTAGACATAATTTTCTCTTCATTCAATTTACTTATCATGGGATCATGGGTGAATCAACTCTATTTCAAGAAATTAAAAGTAGATTCTTACCTTAGGTAACTAATTGGAGAAGTTTAGGCCTGATTTCCCTTTCTTTCCTCTTCTTCCCTTTGGTTCCCCCTTTCTCACGACCTCTCTCTCTCTTTCTCAAATATTTTCCACTTTTGTTGAGTCAAAGAAGGGTCCTTACCTTTATCTATACATCATATATATAATTGTGCCAAAACTTGAGCCAAACATGGCTTAGCGAATCAGACAAAAATCAATTCTCAATTAAATTTCCCAAATGGCTCTAAAAATTCCCGGTAACACATAGGCGTGTTCAATTTCGTTTTCCGAACCCATTATAGTCGTCAATTTCAGTCCCGAAGTTGTAGCCTCAACAGATATTTTTTTCAATTCAAACAGATAGTCCCCAATTAATTCATATTAGCGCATAATTAATTACGGATAATTGTGACATGCGTTTTGGGCCGTTACACCATCATAGTGTTCCTAAAAGACGGCATTTTACTCGAAGAGAAGAAGGAGGCCAACAAGATAAGAGCAAAGTCACAACGATTTTGGCTCTCCCCATCCATGGCCTTGTACAAAAAATCCTTCACCGGACTTTACCTGAAGTGTGTCCATCCCAGCAAGGTCGAAGCATTCCTGTTCGAGATTCACGAAGGCGTATGCGGAAGCCACCAAGGGGGGGATCATTGGCTTACAGAGCAATTTCACAGGGATATTGGTGGCCTTACATGCAAGCAGATTGGAGAAGTATGTCAAGAAGTGCGAGAAATGTCAGAAGTTTGCACACCAAATACATCAGCCAGCCAGAGAGCTTCTACCTTTAACTAGTCCATGGCCCTTCGCAATATGGGGCTTGGACATAGTAGGACCACTTCCAACAGCACCTGGCAATAGGAAGTTCTTCCTTACAGCAACAGACTACTTCACAAAGTGGGTAGAAGCAGAAGGACTAGCATCAATAAAGGAGAAAGATGTGAAGAAGTTCATCTGGCAGAATATCATCACTCGATTCGGCATACCCAAGGCACTGATATCAGACAACGGCACCCAGTTCGACGGAAAAATTTTTAGGGACTTTTGTGAGGAGTACAAGATAGAATTCTACAACTCTACACCAGTATACCCCCAAGCAAATGGCCAGGCAGAAGCATCAAACAAAGTTGTCTTGGATGGATTGAAGAAAAGGTTAGAGAAAGCAAAAGGAAAGTGGGCTGAGGAGCTTCCTCATGTTTTATGGGCTTACCGTACCACACCTCAACGATCAACGGGAGAAACACCATTCTCCTTAGCCTATGGCATGGAAGCAGTAATCCCACTGGAAGTTGGCCTCCACCATTCGAAGCGAAAATTTTGATCCAGACTTAAATGGAGAAGCCATCGTATTAGAACTCGACCTTGCAGAAGAAAGAAGAGAAAGAGCACTGGTTCACATCACCTCATACCAATAGAAGTTATCTAGGAAATACAACAAGACCGTTCATCCAAGCCAATTCAAGATTGGAGATTGGGGAACACCCTGGTACCCGGAGATGGCAAGTTAGGGCCCAATTTGGAAGGACCTTACAAAGTGGTTGGATTAACCGGCAAAGGGGCATACCACTTGGAAGGCGAGGACGGCAAAGTCATTCCCAGGCCATGAAACACTGCCAATCTCAAACTATTTTATTTTTAGCTTTTCTTTGAAGTATTTATAATTTTTTCTTTCTCAATAAAACAAGTAGTTTCTTTTCAGTACAGTTGTTTCCTTCTGTAAAAGACTGTTTCAGTGAGTTAGGCGCACTGAAATCATAGTTGGCCGGAATAACCAACTTTGCACTCTCTTCAGCTAAAATTAGAATTAGTGCTGAAGAGGTTGGCTGGAAAAACCAACACCCCTCCTAAGCCCAGGATAAGAATCCAGGCTGCAGGACGTTTGGCAGGAATAACCAAACACTTTACTCTAGGTTGGCAGGAATAACCAACTTAGAGGTTGGCTGGAAAAACCAACACCCCTCCTAAGCCCAGGATAAGGATCTAGGCTGCAGGACATTTGGTCGGAATAACCAAACACTTTACTCTAGGTTGGCAGGAATAACCAACTTAGAGGTTGACTGGAAAAACCAACACTTATTGTTCATCAACCGAGATAAAGATCTAAGTTGAAGAGCTTGGCTGGAAAAATCAACACTTATTGTTCTTCAGCCGAGATAAAAATCAAGGCTGAAGAGGTTGGCAGGTATGGATAGCTAGATTACAAAGTTAAGACCGGGATAAAATATCTCGGCCAGAGAATTTACTTCATTCAGATTATATCATAGACGTAAACCGAACAGAAAGTTGAAGAAAACAAGAGACGATTTCATTGAGAATACAAATCAAGAGTTACAAAAGGGTGGGATTTCATCTTGGTTACAGTTTTCTTTCCCAAAGTAAAAAGAAGAAAATACAAAGTCAAACAAACAGGTCATCAAGATCAGCATCCAGTTCAACTCGGAGCCCGGTTTCAGTTGGTAGCTCGGTTGTCAGGTCTTCCACAGGTGGGTCAACCCGAGCTGACTGGATGGCAGGATCATCGATGACCGGGGCATTGTTAGGCACGGTCTCTTCTTTATCATCCTCAGATTCAAGGAACTTTTGTTGAATGGCGGCTGCATACTCCGCCATACAGCTCGGTATAAAGTGCGTTGGAGGGCTCAGGAAAACCTCAGTCTCTGGTCCGTGACCGAGTTGTTCCACCGCTGCTTTCCACCCGCACTTGAAGAATAAATCCTTCCTAGCTTTGCATTGCAAGATATAGGTTGCCTCGCCTTCTTTGTAGTCGCGGTCTTCCGTTTCTTCAATCTTCTTTTCCAACTCAGTTATCTCGGCCGTCTTCTTCTCCTCAATTGTGGCAAGCTCACGCAGATAGTAGTCCTTCAACTCGGTCAAAGCCTTTTGTTTCTCCACTTCGGCTGAGTCAACTACACCGGTGAGGCGGGCGACCTCAGATTGAAGCTCGGCCATTTTTTGTTTGGCCACTTTTAGCTCGGCCGTCTTTTTGTCAGCATCAACCACAGCCTGCCTTGTTGTCTTCCGCAGCTCCAGCACACGCTTATGTACAATCTGGTTCTTTTGCATGGCCTGCATAACGGTGGTAAGCAATATTTTTAGTAAGAACCGAGCTAACAGATGCACAAAATGGGAAGATAAAGGAAAGAATACTCACTAGCACCATTG
The DNA here is from genome assembly GCF_004153795.1 of Camellia sinensis. NCBI lineage: Eukaryota > Viridiplantae > Streptophyta > Magnoliopsida > Ericales > Theaceae > Camellia > Camellia sinensis. The sequence goes on from NW_021025524.1 coordinate 190,464, forward strand.
ATTTGGTGGCCGAACGGATAGCTTTTAGCTCGGTAAGATGGGCATGATGATCCATATCAGGGGGCAGACACACACTCTTAGCCAGATTGAAGGCCAGCATGTGATCTTTGTCTGCCACCACTGAATCTGTGTCTCGGATGGCTCGGTTCTGGTATGATAATCTCGGTGCCCAATCAGAAGAGTTAGCTCGGTCCGAGCTCTCAGGTTGCAAGCTTGGTACTACGGTTGAAGGAAGCACAGTTTCGTCCTCATCGACAAGGCGTGGCTCAGGTGGAGAAGACCGAGGGCGCTTGCGAGACCGAGACGATGAAGGCTTATGGGATGGTAGGGCTACCACGGTCTCTTGTGTTTGACCGGCTAGGGGTACCTCGGGCTGGTTTGTCTCGGTCAGAAGAGCTTTTACGGCTCTTTTCTTGGCCATTTCTTGTTCAGCAGTTAGTCGGATCAGGTTGATTTGAGGCAAGGTTGGGTCCGGTTCAAGAGAGGCTTCCAACAAAAAGTCAGACACCCTGGTCTTTCGCCTACTACTGTATCTGTACGTCGGTTCAAAATTCAGTAGCTCGGCCCAACTTCTATTAGGATATCGCAGTGCGGCGCGAAGTGTGTTTAAGTTGGGGTAGCTGTACTGGGACTTGAGAAAGTTCAAATTTGCATGAAGAAAAGAAGACAACAGTCAGTGCGGTTCAACATAAGAAAATCAAGGTAAAAGAAAGCAAAAAACCAAGCCGAGGTAATTATACTGGCGACTCCTTTATTCCAGTTTATTCGGTCACCCGGGATCTGGGCTTGTTGGTCTTCGAAATTCCCAGAAACCTAGAAGAAGTCATCATCGTTTACGTCCTTATCTGGGGTATTCTTTATTATCTTTTCACACCGGCGTCTTATTCTTAAATAATAAACCCAGCCATCTTCATTTGAACCTATGGAATATTAGTGGAAAAGCTCGGCTAAACTGAGGTTAAGGCCAGCCCGGCGGTTTAGCTCGGCGATACCATTTATTATACGGTATGAATTTGTGGAAAGCCGGGTAGGGCAAAGGTTGGTTTGCCTAAGAAATTCACAGAGAAGAGGCTGTACAGGGAATCTTAGTCCGGTTTCTACAATGGAAAGGAGGGTAAAGGGAACAAAACCAGGGTTTCCCCAAGATGTGACATCTAGTTCGGCTAGGGTAAGGTGGACATCATCAGGGATATGGTAGTCCCTTCGGAACTCGGCCATAGCACCTGATGAGTTTACTAAAAACCTATACTTTCCCATGTGTTTAGATTATGTATAAATTAGCCTAAGTGTTAGCTCGGCGCTGAGAAGATGTTGGATATCTCGATTGAACGTTCAAAGGAGTGCCTGGGCAACCTAGTCAGTGTTTGCAAAGTAAAAAATAAAGGTGTTACGCACAGATCGTGGGACCATGCTACAAGAAATATAGGCAAGATAAATGAAGTCCTAGCTCGGTTACATGGGATGCTATCCAGTCTTAGCTCGGTTTAAGCAAGGGGCTTTAGCCCGATTGAGCCATTAGGGCAGCATTCTTAGTTCGGTTTGAACTAAGGGAGCTGGTTTAGCCCCAAGATTTAGTTCGGTCGGTGGTTGAGGCTTTCTAGCGTGGTATTGCGCAAACCTAGTACAGTGCGATAACTCGGTTAAAAGAAACAAAAGGTCCCTAACTTATGGAAACCACAAGTATGGCGTAAGTTTTAGTGCGGTTGTTGGTTGTGGCTAGGCTTGCATCTAATACAAACAGTATCCTAGCTCGGTTGATGTGTGATTTTGGATCAAATGCATCGTTCTTCAAATTATTCGTGAGTACAAGTGGTTCTATTAGATGGTTTTTCAGGGAAACATGGAAGCAAACAAGGCATATGTTTTGAAAAACATACAAATAAAACATACTTTGTGTTGCAAAAGAGGTGCGAAATCAACAGAAAGGAAGAAGATTTGAACCACTTACCAGTTCAAGGTAAAGATACTGAAAATGGAGGTAGTATCAGCAAGAACACGAGCTCCACAGGTGCAAGAGAATAAGGGAGAAAAAGTTTGAAGAGAGAAAAAAATGATGAATAGTAAACGTGATAGATTCAAAAATGAGTAGTTTTTGTGTAAAGAATGACAAAAAGACGGGACTGTTCAAAAAACGTGGAGTACGAAGACGGCGTGACAGCTGTATTTGGCTAATCAGAATCTGCCACGTGTCCTTGGAATAGAAATCGATCCAGTTAGAGACTGAAGAGACGTTTTGACCGGTCAAATTGATAGCACAGTATGGGTTTAGCTCAGTTGGAGGGCTAAAGTTTTTTAGCTCGGTTGGAAGGCTAAAGCTTTTCTTAGCTCGGTTGGTAACAGGTAATCCCTATCATGCTGCGCAGATGGAATTAAGGGGCAATTGAAAGGGTAATTTCTGTGTAAATTGGGCCGAGCTGGGTAATGGGCCATTCTGTGGGCCACAGTAAGGACTGAGTAAAAGGGCCTTGAAGTTAGCCCGGTCCAAAGAAGCTTTGTTGTTAGCTCGGTCGGCATGGTCAAAGCGGCAGCAGTTAGCTCGGTTAAACCAGACTGAGCCGAGGTATTGTGGGTCTTTACTCAGGGCCTTGCTGTTGAATAGCTCGGTCGAGGCACGCTATGGATAACACAGTTTTAACAAGCAACTGAGGTACAACCGTATGAAAACTTAGCTAGCTTGGCGTTGTGAATTGGAGCGCCAAACTTGGTTAGCTCGGTATTAAATGAACAGCCCAGTTGAAGTGTCAAACCGAGGCGCGCGCAGTGAAAAGAAGAACCAAGCTAGTTGGAGCTCGATCTAGTCTGCGGCTTTAGCATGGCCATGTTATCTCGGTCGTATTGATATCCAACCGCGGTAGAACCATCTCACTTGGTTTAAGCAGTGAGGGGGGTGTTGAAGGATAAGCATTATCTTTCAGGAATGTGATTCCTAGGAGGACTCTACATGGAGGAGTAAGAGTTCTACTTGGATTGTGCCACGCGGAGCCTATAAAAGCTCACAACATCACCTATGGAGAGGTAACACAACTTTGATTCTCGAATACACAGAGCTTTTGTCTATTTGTCTATTTTGCTGACTTAGGCATCGGAGAGGTATCCGGCACACACCCGCCGGCTAGCTCACGTTTGTGTTTTCAAGGAGTAAAGCGACGACGTTTGGAGGAGCGCGGATTTGATCAACAGGATTATACGAGAAGATTATTTCTTGCTCGTAATATATTATAATTACATAAAGAAACAAGAAACAATACCATCTTATTGGCAGTGAAATAACAATGAATGTTTATGGAATCAAATGACTGAAACTTGTCATTCTGATGTAGGACAAATAGGGACAGTGCTAGATTTTCAAAACTGATGTTATTTGATGGCCTAAACAGTGAATAATTTAGGATTTCAAGGGTTAAATGGGAAAGGGATTAGGGTTGATTTGGGGGTGATTGGATAAAGTTGAGGTTGAAAAGTGCACTTTTAGAGGGTTGCGAATAGTAATCCGAGAATAGTAAATTGTAATAGAAAAGAAGAAGAAAGAAGAGAAGAAGATAGATCTATGCATCCCACCTAGATTCCATAGGCATCACATCTAGGGTTTGATTGCATCACACAATCTATAAAGAAGTTTCAAAGCTCTTTACTTTTTATAAAATATCAACTCTATTAAATTATAGACATTACATGGCTTATATAGAATTAGGAGACTTCCTAAAGTAACTATAACCAAAAAAGGAAATTACTAAAATATCTTTAATTTCTAAAACTAATTTAAGACCAAATAAGAAACAAAAACAAAGACTAATTAAATCATTTGACCCACAAGACGATCCATGGGCAACCCATACAAGCCATGTCAGTAAATATAAAATTACCAAAACATCCCTCACCTAAAAATCCTAGAAATCATAAAAATAATCATAAAATAGAACTGTAATAATATTAGAAACATGATTATGTATGGTTCCTATCGATTTCTCTTTGAAACCATTCCAATTTCCAAATATCGCCGCTTCTTTGAATTTACTCTTCCTCAAACTTTTTATATTCTGCATCACATTCATTTCAGCATAACATATTGACAAGCATCAAATTAAGAACCGTCTAAACTAGCCATGTTTGCAATCACAAAGAATACAAATGCTACTCACAAGCATAGTACCATTGAAAAGCTTTTAGTTCACAGAAAAGTCCCACCAACTATGGCAATGAAATTGAATAAACACAAGTACATTATCCAATAAAACAATTAGCTAGAGTTTATTACTACAAATGCCCTTCTTTTTTCCTCAACCACAGAAAATCGATTAGTTTCTTGTATTTTTATATGCAACCATAAAAGAAATTAGATCAAGCAGAAGAAACAAAAAGGAAACAAAATGAAACATCCAGTTTGTGCATTATGTTATGCCAGGGTATTCCGACTGCAACCAAGATCAATTCAAATGCTTTCAAGTGGTCGTGTAGACAAAAGAGCAAATGCACAATCCAAAATATCAATTAGAGAGCAAGGGTTAGTTTTTGTTGTGTTTGTTTTGAGGCAGAGTGTGTAATTTATTAAAGTCAAAACAACGTCGGAATACCTTATAATAAGTAATATGGCACTTTAGAAAAGTTGGGGCAGGTTGATATCTATCAATGGGTTAGAAAACTAAAAAATTAAATAAATAATTTTAAATTTTGGCCAAAAGTTAAACAAACATATTACTTCAAACCCCATAATGCACCAAGGGGGCAAAAAGATAACAAAAACTCAACGCCATTGAGACAATACTTACCATTCCAGCATTATTAGTTGCCATTATTTAAACAACTAATTGCATAAATATGGAAGTGAAAAATATGGTAGCAAACCTCCAATACAAGAGCATAAATATGGAAGCATACCCCTAATAGGTTATCAAATGAAGCTGTCAAACTTTCTCTAAACCCAAGGTGCATATGTCACCACAAGACCAATCAATAGTATACAAGGATTCAATGAAAGGTACATTTACAGTTTACACCAAATAAACAGAGATCAATGACCAAATAGTGAAATAAATTGAAAAATATTAAAATCTCCGAGATATTGATTTGTGATTACGTATCAATTTTAAACAGTAAATAACAATCCCAATCAAACAATTAAAGACAAATCGACACAACGATTTAACGTGAAAAACCACAATTGGAGCACCTCCAATTATGATAAAAAAAAACCCACGAGCAAAAGCCACAAAACAATCCACTAAGAAAACAAAAAGAAATTACACGTGTACCCTCAATTACCTAGCAAATCCATGCCCAAATTGAACCGACCTCTATGTGCCTTTTCCACCACCGTCTTCACCTCGGAATTGTCTTACCCAACGTTAAATCCACAATGCCAATGTCGAATCTACGATAAGCCACTTCAGAATCCACCAAAGCTTTAGGCCCAAGTTCTATAGAATCCACCTAAGAATAACTCTCTCTTTTGTAAATAAATGAAAACAAACAAACCTTTGATAATGTTGATATGAAGTTCACGGATCCATTGATCACCTCTAAATCATCAAGAAAACACTCAGAAAGCACCCTCCAATATAAAACACTTTGTATCTTGTTCCTTTTTGAAAATCTAGATGGCTAAAAGACTAGAAACAACGAACAGCGTACTTTATAAAAAACAAGATCGCGCAGACTGCTTAAGCGCACATTTCATTACTCGAGCGGTGTGACTAAATGCGGTGCGAAACATATAGGCTGACTGCTCGAGCGCAACTTTCACTGCTCAAGCGGTAAAACTTTCTCTCCAAAAGTTCAGGCGCTCTGCAAAAATACTAAATGATCATTTTTTTCGCTCGAGCGAAGTGGCAAACATGAAAGAATTGAGATCACAAACTCCTCTGTAAAGCACAATTCATATTAGATTTGCATCTAAACACTCATAGCCTCATTGAAACAAAAGAGCGAATAAAATTACAACTACAATGAGTTTTGTCAAACGGGATTACCAATTATAAAAACCTAACATAAATAAAGACCCAAAGCTAGTCAGGAAACAACTGCAGGACAAAAACAGGAAAAAAAAACGCTTTCACACACACACACACACATAGATATTTAGATTCGGAAATCGACAATAGAAAAAAATGTAGATTTGGAAGAATCGACAGCAGAAACATCAAAGGTTGCACACATCTCAAATTTGCAAATCTCTAAATTGAAGATAATGCAACCAGAAGAAAATTGTAACCATTAGACAAATTGATGGTGAATAAACAAACGATATATTTGGTGTAATAGCCATTTCCAATGTGGGTCAGGCTTCTCTCTAGTTTTAGATTGGACTGGAGCGTGATGTTGGGCCGGTGAAGGCCCACCACGGGTCCTGTTTCAATAATTCAAACTGTTCAATATATAGAACTCATCGAGTATTTTATCCTTATAAAATATCAAGTTAATTGGATATCGATAACTACTTGATCGGATCAAATTTCTGTCATCAGTAAATAAAATTTTCAAAATAAATTGTTGATAAAAATCCGATCCAATCAAATAGCTATCAATATCAGATCAATATTATTTTTTATGGGGATAAAGTATTTAACAAGCTCTATACATTGACCAATTTGGATTATCGAAACTGAACTTGTGATGGACTCCACAGCCCTAACAATATCGCCCTAACAATATCGTCTAATTGTCAAAGTAAACTGCAAACAAGTATGCCGTTCCAAATCTGATAAAGTGACGAAGATAATGAGGAATATTCCATTTGGGTATGGCTTCTGTCCAGTCCAGGATCGGACTGGACCATACTGTTGGGCCCTTGGAGGCCCACCACGAGTCCTGTTTTGATAATCTGAACCGTTCAATATGTAGAACTCGTCGAGTACTATATGCCTATAAAAAATCACGTTGATCAGATATCGATAGCTATATGATCAAATCAGTTTCGTATTAAAAAAATTGAACGGTGAACAAATTAACGGTTGAAAAAAAACTGTTTTGATCACATAGCTATCGATATTCGATCAACGTGATTTTTTGCAAGCATATAGTACTCGACGATTTCTACACATTGAACGGTTCAGATTATCAAAACAGGACCTATGGTGAGCCCCCACGAACCCAACAATACGGTCCAGTCGGACTAGACAGAAGCCATACCCATTCCATTTAATATACAGAGATAGAGTCCAGATCTAAAAGCAATGATAAATGAATTTCAAACACACTGAGAGGGAGAGAGAGAGTGAAAACAGTGACCCTTTAAATTCCGTTTCGCACAGCTACCAGACATCAAAAACTTGTCCATTCCTAATACAGTGTTTTTTAAGACGTTGCCTAACAGAAAATTTTAGTGACGCTATAAAACATTATTTTATAAACGCCGCAATAACCCATTTTTCTTGTATGGATGGTTTGATGAAGTTGTGGCTACCATGGGCATGGAATTCTCCGTTTCAAGATTTTTCTTCACTCTATGATCAGGTGAGAGAGATCCCTCAAGTGACACAAATGAGTTTGAGACATTATTATTGGAAATCAAGCAAGCTATTTGTTAATGTAATAAAACCAACTGCATGCTTATATCATTAATATATATTTAATAGGTAGTGCTTCTCCATCAGATGATTTATTGTAGTGCTTTAGGTAGTGCCTTCAACTTTCGGCTAGTGCCTTCAACTTTCGGCTACTTTGTATTTTTATATGTTTGCTTTCATAATGTAGTATCATAATGATGTTGTATTAGCTCTCCTATATAATGGAGCCTTCTCTTCATGTTTAATACACAATTGAATCACAGAGTGTATTAGCACTTTCAATCACTCTCTCTCTCAATATTTATTTCAATTATCCAACCGTAGTTATTATTCTGGTGAACAGTTTGCTAGGTCTGAGAAGAAAGCTAATATAGTATCAAGGGTTGAACTTGGTTATTGTCATTTTTAGCTAATATTTTATCAAAAATTTTAGCTCCCTTAGGTTTGAATTATCTACCTGGGTTAATGGTTTTGAATAAGTCTTGGTGACTTTTAGGGTTGTTAATAACCAGGATAATAGTTATTGTCACAATCTCGTTCATGTCTACTGGTTCCCACTTCACCAAATCAAAATAGGTGAAGATAGAGTTGCTATATATACATGGCCCTTCTTTTTCTACGTGGAACCTATGTATGCACATAATTTATGTTGGACAGTTCAGATTTTACAAGGTACAAACTTTATTGTCAACTAACATATTGAATCAAAGACTTTTTAGTTTTCCAAAAATGAATTCATTTTCAGATTTTCCCTGTTTCTTTTCCTTTGCAAAATTATTAATCTTATAGTTAGCTTTCACCTATTCTTCTGGAATTCTATTTTTGGCAAAGACCCAATCTACGCTCATTGTGCACGATGCCATGTTTGACCCGTGTACAGCTGGGTAAATCTGGGAAACCTAGAATTAGCATAGAAAAAAACACACAGCGTGTAGAACTGATAACAAAATTGTCACATAATACACCACTATGGACCCATACATTGTCTGCCCCCTGAAAATAGATTATTTATTTTAAGAATTATACTTGTCAGTTCATTTTTTTAGACATGATTATGATAAAATTAAATGTTATGATTATTGAATCGATTTAATTTTTTTTCATGAATGATATTCATGGAAGACCTTACAAAATGAATAGTTTAAATCATTGAAACATGACCCATAGTGACTCCATGAGCCTGGATATGACTGTCAAATTTAGATTTGAACTTCAAAAAAACCCAACCTTAGTTGAAATTATTCATAGAAACATCTAATTTCATCTCAATTTTATTTTCCTAATTTACAAAAACTGTATCTTATTCATATATTTTTTTACTATATTGACTCTAAAAAGTAGACAAAAAATAGATTTTCTTAATTAAAAACAAAAAATATATATAATCCTATTTTACATATTTTTAAATCAGTTAGATGGAGATAAGGTATTCGAAAATATCATGGCATCCTTTAGAGGAAATATTATTAAAATGTATCTAATTTTTCATTAAACAGATTATTAGTGTCAATCGTGTTATGCAAGTTAGACATTAACCTAACTCGTTTGATATTCGCCTTATTATGTGGTGTCATATTCGTTTTAATATAAAAAAATAGTTATGCCTAACTCACTAACTTCATATACTATTTGATTCATACTACCTTGTGGGTCGAAAATTTTCAACCTTAGTTTTGTGTATCTAGAATGGTTGTTGTTTCATAAATGGTAGGAATGATGCTCTTTTGGAGGGAAAATAATTTGTGGCCCTCAGGGCAAGTCTATATATTGTCCCAACTTGATTTTTCGTCGATTAAAATAGTGAGACTTAGGTTTGGTTTGGGAAATTTTAAAAAGTACACTTTTTAACTTATTGGCTTATATGGGTTGGGTTTGGGTTGGATTTGATGTGATGTATTAGAGAGGTGATGTGATTTAAATAAGATGATGTAACTTAAATAGGATAGTGACTTTTTGACTTTTTGTATTATTTAGGCCAAGTTTGGCATGATTGAAAAAAGACAAAAAGTCAAAAAGTCACTATCCTATTTAAGTCAGATCATCTTATTTAAGTCACATCACCTCTCTAACACATCACTTCAAACCCAACCCAAACCCAACCCATATTTCATAAAAAGTCAAAAAGTACACTTATTTAGTCTTCCCAAACTAAGCCTTAGTAGACGCCATACTTGGCCTTAATATTTTTGTGTTGGCTTTTGGAACACAATAAGACAAATCTCATGTCTATAAAGCAAAATGGAAGCGTCTCCTCTTAAGACTACATCACCTTCATGCCTTACAAGACTCTATTTCATGGCCTCACAAGGCCCACAATAGTGATTCAAATCATTTATCACGTAGTTCTTGAAAAGAACAACATATATATATAGAAAAAAAAAATTAGCTTGTTTGGACATTGATAAACAAACTAACCAATCATGTTTTATTTTATAAAATGAGTGGCAAATATGATTTTAAACTAAAACCGTCCATTTTATAAAATAAAATACAATAAATTAGTATGTATATCAATATCCAATCAAATTAATTTATATATATGTTGTTCTCGTATACTACAAGATAAACTATTTGAATCACTATTGTGGGCCTCATCAGCCCATGAACTGAAGTCTTGCAGGGTATGGAGATAATGGAATCTTGAGGAGAGCCACTCACAACACCAACACTCTAGGACATGTGAGGGGACACATGAGACACTTCATGCGGTATATCCCTTTATTTAATGTTTTTTTTTTTTTTTTTTTTTTTTTTTTTTTTTTGAGACATGCCAACTCGTTTCCCTCCCCTCCCCCATCTCTTCTTTAGTGCTTTTGGTTGAATGTTAAATGCTTATTTTTTTAAGATTTAAATAATTAATAGAACTAAAAAAAAAAGTGAATGATAAGAGTTAATTTAAAAGTGAGTTTTTTTTAATTATTATATTAAATTAGTGTTGTTTTTTTGTTAATTCTCATTATTTGTGGATATAATATTAATCTACATTGCAAATAAAATATATTAAAAATAGTTTTTATTGACATGTCATCGTCGTGTTTGTGTTCTCATTTTTTTTTAAATTACTATATCTCATGTCTGTGTTTGAGTTAGTGTCAATATCCGCATCTGTGTTCGTCTCCATTTTTATGCTTCTCTCATGTGTTGAGGTGTCGATCATTGATCGAGGCCACCACGTAAATTTTTTATTTTTTCAATAACCTACTCTAACTTAAATCTAAGGGAAAAGGGTCACCCCAACTAATAACATCTCCTTTTGGAGGAGCAAGAATTTTGCAAAGATTGACCCAACATTAGTATTTTTTTATAGACTTCCTGCAGCTTATGGTAAAACTTTATTGTTTCAAGAAAGATGGTCTGCAAACTAATGAAGTTTTTGTTGACTGTCTAACCGTATTCAAGTTTTTTGTTGACTGTCAAGCTCTTCCAAAACACAATAGACGCTTAGGTTACTTCAAGTCATTTTTGCGTTCAAGCAAAATTGACTTCATTACACACTACAGTCACCAAAATTCGACATTTGAAGTTTAATATTAGGAAAGTAAATAATAATGGGTTAATTGATGATAAATCTAATCTAGGAAGGATACAAGACATTAGGTCAAAAGAATATTTTTTTGTTGATGAGAGATTCAAGCTTTCTGAAATAATTTGGTGAGAAGTCATAAAGAACATTTTATTTTTAATTTTACTCTTTGACTTTTTGTTTTTCATTGACTATCTGTTCAAATTTATACCTATCTATTTAAAAATAAAAAATAAAAATTATTTGTTCAAATTATTTCTATCTGTTAAATTTTTTTTTCTATCTATTCAAATTTATATCTATTTGTTAAAATTTTTATCTATATGTACAATTTTTCTCTTAAATTTTATTTATCTGTTGAATTTTTTTCCTTGAATTCTAATTTTTTTTCCTAAATTCTATTTGTCATTTTTTTTTATCTATTCAAATCTTGTTATTGAAATAGACCAAGCCACAGCCAAGCACCTACATGTTCAAATGTTGAACATATCTTTTTTTATCTGTTGCACCACAGATTTTTTTTTTATATGTTGCAATCATCAACAACAACAATCTACTTCATCATCAACAACAACTGCAATAACAAATTTTTATATTTGTATAAATTTTACAAGCAATCAAACCAGACTACTCTCTCTGATGGTTTTATTTGCTCTGGTCTTCGGATTTCTCTGCTGAAACAAGAACTATGATGAACACAATACAAAGGGAGAAATTGGATCAAAGTTGACAAACTTTAAAAAAATTAATCTGTTGCAATTTGTTAGAAAAAAAAAATTATTCTATTTTCAATTTGTTTCATCATCATCGTCATCAACTTAAAAAGAAAATGAGGGGAAACAGATCTGTTTGCAGAGAAAGAGAGAGAGAGAGAGAGAGAGAGAGAGAGAGAGAGAGAGAGAGAAATAGAGAGAAAAAGAGGATTTGGGAGTTGATTTCATTTTCTGTAAATAAGACTTGTCGTCCAAACACAGCTCTCTTGTATTGTATTGTGCAACGCAATATATATATATATATATATAGAGAGAGAGAGAGAGGACGGGAATGGAACCATAAATGGTAACGCTACCCTTCGAGGGGGGCTAAGGAACTTCAACCACCAATGTCAAATTTATCGTTGTTGAAAGTTTGGGAGCTGTGGAAGCAGAACTCCGAGGTTTAGATGCAGATGCAGATGAAGGCAAAGACGGCAGAGGAGGAGGCCGATGAGGATCTCCGACGGAACTTAACACGATCAACACCTATGGTGGTTTCTTGAATGTGTTTCCAGATAAGCTCTGTGGCGGCGATGCGGCAGATCTAACTTTGGCGGATTCGTTGAGGCTTTGGTCTACTTATTTGCAACTCAGTAACTCGTCATCACATCCCGAAGCTTCATCAAAGCAGAACGAGAGAGGGATAGAGATTTAATCGAAGACTCAAAAATGACGAAATCCAATCGTCTTTTTCCCCCATCAGGTCGCTAAGAGACACATGAGAGAGAGAAAGAAGAGATCAAAGAAAGCAAGTGTAAAAATCGAAGAAGAGAAGTGTAGCTATGAACTCTTTGATGAAAGCTCTGTAGAACGACCATCAAGCGCTTCGTCAGATCGTGGTATGGAGGAAGATAACGGCGTCGCCAGGGCGACGACTAAGGCTCTCTCGTCGCTGAGTCAACGATAGTAGACGGCGACGATTGGAGTGCCAGTGGTGACGAGGAGGCAGTAATGGCGGAGGCGGAGGCGGAGGCGTTGACGGCGGTGGCAGAAACGGCGCACCTACAGTTTAGATCAGGAAGAGAAAGATATGAAATTAGAATTCGGATCTTCGGTCGCACTCCCCTGTAGCACTCTCCTGTCGCCCTCCAAAACGACGTCGTTTTGGAGGTTTTTTTTTTTTTTTTTCTTTTTCTTTCTTATTTTGCTTTTCCCTTTTCATTTTTGAACCCTCGCCTCTGAGACAGAGAGGCAGATCTGGAGAAAGGTTGGTTAATCAACCTGGAGACCTCACTGGGTTGGTTAATCAACTTTGTTACCTCACTGATAACTTTCTTTCTCTCTATCTCCCTCTCCTCATTTCAGATTGCAAATTGAATCGGAGAGAGGCATGGAGAAGGAAGAGGAACAACAATCATCGACCCAAAACCACCCCTCTCCTCGGCCTTCCACAGTGGCGCCACCGCCTCACCACTCTCCCATGCGCCACCAACCTCCACCACTCTCATCTTCACCTCCCTCTACAACATCTCCACTGGCCCCCTCTTCGGCACCCCCATGCCCGTCTAACCCATGAAATCCATCGCCGCCGTTGCCATCTCTGAATCCCCTCACCTCACTATCCCTCAAATCGCCGCAGCCGGAATCTCCACCGCTTTCGTGCTCCTCCTCGTCTGCCCCACTGGCCTCATGTCCTTCTACCGCTTCATCCGTCCTCCACCTCCACCAACAGTACCCAATAAACCCATATCAACACAACTTTGCAAACTTTATTATAAGAAAGAGAGAGAGAGAGAGAGAGAGCAACATACCAACGTTGATGTATCAGCAACACAGTGAGTGTTGATGATAAGGAAGAAAGAAAGAAAGAAAGAGTGAGAGAGAGAGAAAAAAAAAAAAAAAAACTCCAAAACACGTCGTTTTGAAGCGACAGGGATGCGCGGCAGGAAAGTGCCATCGAGGATCCGGATTCGTGTATTGTTTGATTTGTGATAGATAGATAGGGCTTCATTAGTATATATATAAATGGGTATTTTGGTCATTTTCTTTCAGAATATCCTTCTGGATAAACTATTCTGGGACTGCACCGTTGGCCCAAAAAAATAATTTTGAACTTTCGGCTGAGCACCCAATAATAAAAGAATAAAATAAATACTTAAATTATTATTGTCAGACCGGGCTAGAATGCATGCTTAAATCCTAAGTCCAACTCATTTATTAAACGGGCCTAAGATATTAACCCAGCCTAATCCTTTCGATCAAAATAAGCCGCCAAGCCCTAAAAAAATAGGGCTAGACATGGCAGGCCAGTGGGCTAATGTCTACTCCTTGTCTCAACATAATTAAATGACCATGAAAAACTCCAATCTCTTCAACCATAGAAGCAATCACTTCCCCATTGCAATCTCAAACAATGACCACAATCCCAGCTCCATTCTCTTTCCTAAATGTAGATTCATCTAAATTTATTTATTGTGTTAATTTTGATGCCTATTATTTTAAATTTTTGAGACAATTACCCCAAAAAAAAAAAAAACAACAACAACAACTAAGGTTTTAGCCTTGTAACAAAATAAAACTTGAATTTTCAATTTTATTAATTTAAACTCTAATATTTTGATTTATTTTTGTATGAGAAGGTTCAAGAACGTCGTTGAAAAATTTGAAGATCTTCGAAGATCCTTGAAGAAAAATTCGAATTCTCTAGAAGATGATGAGAGACTTAGATTCTTCAATAGTCTCAACTAAGAACACAAGAGCAAAGAGATGATGGAGATAAGAGATTGGGTGAAGAAGAAGGTAAAGTAGTTAGAGAGAGAATAATAGCAAGGCTATCCTATGGATCTCCCACTTTCACTCTCAAGGTAGATAATGGAGAAGGGAAATTAGTTCTTTCCCAAGAATTGTCTCTCCAAAATCTATTCCTTGTAAAGCTATGGATGGGTGCTATTTATAGGCACCCCATGATGTAGGATGGAGCACATGTGCAAAGCACATGGGAAATATTCTCTCTAACCACCTTGTTCGAGGAGGTGACCTCTCCGAGGATGAGGAAAACCCTCGAAAAGGAGATCAACCTCTCGGCGAACCCTTCTTCTTAGCCATACCTGACCAATGATCCCCAATCATTCCAAAGGGTCAAAGATAGTCCCAGAGGACGCCCTGCCGTATAAGGGTCAGGGGTAGTTCAAGAGAACGCCCTGCCGCAAATATTGCCAAGTCTCATGGACCCCTTAGATCGTGCCACCTTGACCCAGGTATAGGCTAGTTTAACCGAAGAGTGAATTTATCTCCACTCACCGTCCTCGGGATCAGGTCCTTTATTCGGACTCCAACACGCCCATGGTTCTGGTGCGTAGATCCCGAAAAGCTCCAAGCCCGTAAGTGTTCTGGGACTCATTAACGGAGCAACTTCTAGATTTCATTCGAATCCGTTCGAAGCCAAGTGCTTCGAATCTCTAGGTTTGTAGATCTAAACCCTTTCAAGTTCGAGCTCAAATAGGTCTCTAAGTTCGTGGTTCTGAACCCTTTCAAGACTAAACCAATACCTCGGAGAATGGATCTCCTCTGAGGGTTTCATCTCTTTTGAAAGTAATGTTTAACCTTCTGGAATGCCCGTATGATCTAGGCCTCCTCGGATAGGCTTGTTGGACTCTCTTTAGAGATATCTGCTTGATGAGTCTTTCTCGACCTAATTTGTTGGCTTTCTTGTGGGCCTGTTCAATGGATTTCACTTGAACCCATTTGGCAATAATCTCGTCAGACCCACGAATTTTGGGCTTTTCGATTGGGCTCCGACTGGGCCCAATTAATTAGTGGGCTTAAGTTAAGCCCTCTTACATTTGCCCCTTGTATGTATGGAAAATTTTTAAATTTTCCGGACATGCATATTGTCACTACTTCGGCCATGCTTCTTTTCATTCCCTCAGACATGTTTTGTCTTGACATAGCCTATGAAAAAAAAAAATCGATAACTCATCATAATTTTATGAATAAGATTGTCAACTAGTACAGATAATAAATAATCTTTTTTTTTCCATACACACTTTCATACTTTTGATTTATTCTCCCAAAAAAAATTAAATTTTAAATATTTAATAATCCACCCACCAAGAATGATCAAGAATCAATATTTCTTTCTCTTGAAAATAAACAAATCACAAACAATCTAGAACCCCCTCTTTTTTTTTAGAAAAATGCTTTGGAGCACTAATTAGTGCTCTCACTAATTAGGTGGCAGTGAGTCCCGTCATTAATGATGTGATATTTTGGTCTTAAAGTTGTATTTTTTTTATTTATTTTTTATTTTTTTAATGTATTAGTGCTATTAGTTTAGTGATGATGTTTTTAGTGGGATGAATCATTGTTGTTTTGTTTTATGATTTTGCTTCCAGATTTTCAAAGTCTTGCTATTTAAAATCACAATCACGTGACAATGCCAAAACATTTTATTAATGTTTGAAAAAAAACACTTCTCTCCTCCAATCAAAAGAAAACAACTTGGAGGCCCATTATATATTTATAGACTCAAAATATTTGAAGGAATATTTATGAAAGGGAATAGTTTCTGTTCAGTCCTTAATCGAATTGGACTGTATTGTTGGATTCGTGGAGGCCCACTACGGGTCCCGTTTTGATAATCTGAACCGTTCAATGTGTAGAACTCGTCGAGTACTATATATTTTAAAAAATCACGTTGATCGGATATCGATAGCTATGTGATCAAAACAGATTATTGTCAACCATTAATTTATTCACCGTCCATTTTTTTTATGCAAAACTGATTTGATCACATAGCTATCGATATCCGATTAAAGTAATTTTTTACAAACATACAGTACTCAACGAGTTCTACATATTGAACGGTTCAGATTATCAAAACGGGACCCATGCTAAGCCCCCACGGGCCCAACAGCAAAGTCCAGTCCGATTAAGGACCGGACAGAAGCCATGCCCTTTCTTCACAGCCATTTTGTCTCTTTCTCTCTCTATTCTCTCTCTACAGAGGCCACCTAACTTTTTTTTTCTTTCACGAACCAGAGCTTCTAGCCTACGTTGAAAACCACCGTCGTTTGCACACTCGCCGTCATTGCAGCTCCAGGCACCACCACTGACCTGTCCCAGCTCCGACTGCTCCAAAGGCCACAAAAGCCACCGCCGTCGACCTTCGTGAGAGTCATTGTTGACGCCGACCATGCC
Source organism: Camellia sinensis (assembly GCF_004153795.1). Lineage (NCBI taxonomy): Eukaryota > Viridiplantae > Streptophyta > Magnoliopsida > Ericales > Theaceae > Camellia > Camellia sinensis. The sequence goes on from NW_021025524.1 coordinate 207,383, forward strand.
ACCCTCTCAACGCGTCACGGGTCAGTCTAGCCAGAAGTTCCTCTGACTGATTTGGCTCTAAAAATATCAGTGCTCACGCTGCTGCCAACCTGTCTTGGCTGTTCCCAGCGCAGGCTCTACCGATCTCGTTCTTTATTTCTTCAGCCCAAGCCATGACTAACCAGTGCCGACCACGTCGCCGGCTCAACGCAGCGTCGGTCAGCTCTCCGTCACCTATATACACTGCTGGCGCCGCATTTTTCAGAACTTCGAATTCACAGATCTCGATCTTGCTTTCACGCTTACTAAAGACCACCGCTACTGGTTTTAGTTGATTACAATATGTATAACTTTGCCAATTTCAGCTCGTATTACCCACATCGGCCTCGAATTTCATCTGTGCGACCTTATATATATATATGTGTGTGTTTTTTTGAATTTGTAAGGAAACTTTTTGTTAAAACTCCATTTCAGAATCTGATAGACGTTTTTTTTTTAAGCTTAAGAACTTTGATCTATTGGGCCTGGATAATAATAGATTTTGATTTTGTTGATCTTGACATTTGTGACCTTGGAACTGGAACCTAGAATCCAAAGTTTGTGAAATCAATTTGATTGCTAATCTCATATAAGCTGAGACACTGATGCTTCAATGTTGTTTGAACATTACAGCCTTAAGGACTCTTGCACTTGATTTTTGAGAGAATATGAGATACTTGTTGAACCCCTCCGATTGGATCTTGACCTCATGATGATAAATCCGATATAAACAGAATATTTGATGCTTGCACTGGGCTACTGATGTCAAAATTTTATTTGATCATTTTAGCTTTATATCGACTTGAGAGAAACCGATTTGGGGAGACAACACCTTAATTGTTGCATTTTCATGAACTTGCTCAGAGAAGCAGAATTGTTGTAACTTAAATAGATCATTATTATTTGTTGATGTTGTCCCATTCTGATAATGCCCGAATCATGATTTGAAATCGATATTGTTTATCAGCTTTACTATTTCAGGCAAATAAATTCTTGTGTGAAATCCACAACCCCAAGGCCCTCAGAATTCACACTAATGAGAGCAATGGTTGTCCTTCGGAAGTCTGAACGTCTCTCAAGAGTTCGAATAGTAGCACACACCCTACTTTGGCAAGAAAGATCCCTCTGGAATGCCATCGAGTCTACCAAGCTTGCACCAACAGAAGTAAAGATTATCTCTTGAAAGTCCGAGCATAAGCAAGGCTATCTCTCGGAAGTTTGAGTAGATGCACACTCCCGTCTTCAGTAACTAACGGAAGTAAAGTCTACCCCTCGGAAGTTCGAGTGGGAGTACACTTCTACTTCGGCAACTAATGGAAGCAAAGGCCGTCCCTCAAAAGTCCAAACAGAAGCAAGGGTTGTCCCTCAAAAGTCTGAGTAGTAGCATACACCCTACTTCGGCAAGAAAGATAGATCTCTTAAAACTCGCTTCTTGTAAGAAGTCTACCACCTTGGGGCCCTTGAAACTCGCACTAATGAAAGTAGGGGTTGTCCCTCGGAAGTCTGAATGGAAGCAAAACTGTCCCTCAGGAGTCCGAAAGTAGCATACACCCTACTTTGGCAAGAAAGATCCCTTCTAGCAAGCAACTGAGTGTACCAAGCTCGCACTAACAGAAGTAAAGATTGTTCCTTTGAAGTCCAAGTGGATGTACACTCTCTTCTTCGGCAACCAATGGAAGTGAAGGCTGTCCCTCAAAAGCCCGAGAAGGAGTACACTCTACTTCGACAAAAAAAATCCTCGAAGTTCGCAGTAATGGAAGCAAGGGCTATTCTTCGAAAGTCCGAATAGGAACACACACACTGCTTCAATCAAGAAAGACCCTCGAAGCTTGCTTTGATGGAAGTAAGGGTTGTTCTTCGAAAGTCCGAATAGGAGCAAGGTTGTCCCTCAGGAGTTTGAATGGTAGCATACACCCTACTTCAGCCAAAAAAAATCCATTGTGACAGGCAACCGAGTCTTGAGGGCTGTTCTTCGGAAGTCTAAGTGGGAGCAGATACTTTACTTCAATAAGAAAGATCCTCAAAGCTCGCACTGATGGAAGCGAGGTATGTTCTTCGAAAGTCTGAGTGGGAGCACATACTCTACTTCAATAAGAAAGATCCTCGAAGCTCGCACTGATGGAAACAAGGGTTGTTCCTCGGAAGTCTAAATGAAAGCAAAGGTTGTCCCTCGGAAGGCCGGATGGAAGCACACTCCTTTCTTTGGCAATCAATGGAAGCAAAGGTAGTTCCTCGAACGTTCGAGTAGAAGTACACTCTACTTCGACAAGAAAGATCCTCAAAGCTCGCACTGATGGCAGCAAGGGCTATTCTTCGAAAGCTCAAGTGGGAACACACACTCTACTTCAACAAAAAAGATCCTCGAAGCTAGCACTGATGGAAGTGAAGGCTGCTTTTCGGAAGTCCGAGTGGGAGGAGTACACACTATTTCGACAACTAATGGAAGTAAAGGTTGTCCTTCGGAGGTCCGAGTGGAAGTACACTTCTACTATGTCAAGAAAGGTTCCTTCAGGTTGGTAACTGAGTTTACTTTTCCTCTTTTTTCTTCAAGGGGCAACAAAAATTGAAAATTGTTTCAAGCAACATAACACAATGAAGATACACAATATAGAAAAAATAAAATAAAATAACTTCTAATGGAGATACACAATATGGAGGAAATAAATTTTTTCATAACATAAGAAAGAAAGATAAAACTTCTTAGACAATGCAGGAAATGCAAATTGTAAATGTCATAGACAGACTTCTTCTACGGAATGTTGACATTTGCTCCTAGAGTTGCAAGGTCATTTGGAAAGCTTTCACTAGCTGCTCGGGTTGTGGCCGTCATACACCATCATAGCCATGTCTTCTAAGATAACCTAGGCCCCCTGTTCTTTGAACTCTAGCTCATGTGCTTCGACTTTCTTTCTAAAGATCTTCTTAAGCATCCGACACTTTTCTATAGGATGTCCTAGTGATCGGTGGAAAACACAATAATTAGGACCCTCGCGGTCCTTCTTTGGCAAAAGCTCTTCGACACGAGGCAACTTTAGTTCCCCGTCTACCACCCATTCTTTAACTAAGGCCTTTACCTCCTCAACACTACACGGAAAAGGAATGTCATCTTCGTAGCTTTTTCTCTTCTGACCTCTGAATTCCTCCCCCTGCGACTTTCGGGTAAAAAACGCGGAAGCCGCAGTGACAAAAGGTCCTCGGGATGACTTGAAGCTGGTTTTATAACTAGTCTTGAACCCGATCTCCTGAGACTGAGGTATGTTGATGTTCCGGGATGCTTCAATTAGTGCCGAGAATGTGGGTAGCTTGTGATTAACAGGAAGCATCTTGTACCCGTTCAACACCCTTTCAACACAAATTTGGACCAAGTAGCTTTCCTCCACAGCCTCATGACAGTCCACGGCTTTGTCTTGGAACCTCTTCACATATTCAAGAATGTCTTCATGCTCTCGTTGCTTTTCCTTACATAGGGTAAGTGTGGTTACCTTCTCAGCCGCTTGAAAGAATTTAGTGTGGAATTTGTTGACCATCTCCTCCCAACTCCAAACAGAGCTTGGGGTCAAGTTAACGTACTAACTATATGCTCGGTCGGTGAAGGACTTGGAGAATTCTCTCAGTCGGAGGACATGATTTGAACCATAAATCCCCAAAGTCTCGATGAACCGAACAACATGCTCTTGAGCATTTCCTTGTTTGCTATCGAATTTGATAAACTTCGACACTATGTACCCCTCCAGCTATGGATAACTCAACATCTCGACAGGGTATGGTGGCTTGACATCCGGATCGGACAAAGAGGGTAAAGTCCTCTTGCCCTGTTCGAGATCGAACATGGCTTGCACATCGGCGAGAGTGAGAAATTGTTGAGGGAGAGAACTTGATAGTGGTATTCCTGGAACTTGGCTTGTAGACCCGAAGACTAAACTTGGAGCGACTTGGCCATTTGGGTGTTGAGAATTCATCATCAGTGAAGACACATGACGATATTGGCCATCAGCACCTATGGGCATGCCATTTGGTGATGGGACGTTGCTTTGGGTCCCATAAAGTTCATTGCACGCCATGACTATACTGGGTTGGACTTGCAAACTTGGCGTCAAAGCCAAAGGAGACCCACTCGGTACATTAGTAAAATTTACAATCGGTGGAACAAAATTAGGCATAGATGGAGCACCATTTTGGAAAGAAATTTCTGTAGGCCTTCTTTAAACTTCCACAGCTGCTAGAACACCATTCATCACGCTGGAAACTCGATCCTCCAGGTGCGTGATTTTGCGCTCCATGGGCCGTGGGTTAGCTATGACTTGTTCCTCCTAGCACTTGATTTTGCACACCATTTTGTACAACTTCAAGGAGAATTTGGGGTGGATCTTGATGGTTTTGACCATTCCCAACATTACCATGAAGTTATTGATGCTTGTCAGCACCGACTTGACCTCCATTTTTTATTAGTGGTGCGAAATTCAAACCCATCACCAACATGGTGTGGGTGAGATTTGGAAGGGTCGTGAGAATCTCTTGTTGAGTATTTTGAAATCCTTGAATGGCTTCGAGTAAAAGTGGTTGATCTGGAGCCATGGTCCTGTCATCACCACCATTAGAGGATCCTTGTTGGTGAACTTCATCTTCTCCCTCCATCCTTACTGGAGTTGTGTGAGTTCTAGATCTCGTTAAGACCATCAACCAATCTGCCTCCCCAGTGAAGTCGCCAAATGTATGAGAGGGTTCAAGAACGTCGTTGGAAAATTCAAAGATCTTCGAAGATCCTTGAAGAAAAATTTGAATTCTCTAGAAGATGATGAGAGGCTTAGATTCTTCAATAGTCTCAACTAAGAACACAAGAGCAAAGAAATGATGGAGATAAGAGATCAGGTGAAGAAGAAGGCAAAGTAGTTAAAGAAAGAATAATAGCAAGGTTCTCCCACTTTCACTCTCAAGGTAGATAATGGAGAAGGGAAATTAGTTCTTTTCCAAGAATTATCTCTCCAAAATCCATCCTTTGTAAAGCTATGGGTGGGTGTTATTTATAGGCACCTCATGATATAGCATGGAGCCCATGTGTAAGGCAAATGGAGAATATTCTCTCTAACCACCTTGTTTGAGGAGGTGACCTCTCTGAGGATAAGGAAAACCCTCAAAGAGGAGATCAACCTCTCAGTGAACCCTTCTTCCTAGCCATACCTAACCAATGATCCCCAATCATCCCAAAAAATCAGGAGTAGTCCCAGACGACGCCTTGCCGTATAAGGGTCAGGGGTAGTTCAAGAGAATGCCCTGCCGTAAATATTGCCAAGTCTCATGGACCCCTTAGATCGTGCCACCTCGACCTGGGTATAGACTAGTTTAACCAAAAGAGTGAATTTATCTCCACTCACCGTCCTTGGGATCGGGTCCTTTGTTCAAACTCCAACACGCCCATGTTTCTGGTGCGTAGATCCCGGAAAGCTCCGAGCCCGCAAGTGTTCTGGGACTCATTAACGGAGCGACTTCTAGATTTCATTCGAATCCATTCCAAGCCAAGTGCTTTGAATCTCTAGGTTCGTGGATCTGAACCCTTTTGAGTTCGAGCTCAAATAGGTCTCTAAGTTCGTGGTTCCGAACCCTTTCAAGACTAAGCCAATACCTTGGAGAATGGATCTCCTCCGAGGGTTTCATCTCTTCTGAAAGTAACGTTTAACCTTCTGGAGCGCCCGTATGATCTGGGCCTCCTCGGATAGGCTTGTTGGACTCTCTTTAGAGATATCTATTTGATGAGTCTTTCTCGGCCCAATTTGTTGGCTTTCTCGTGGGTCCATTCAATGGATTTCACTTGAGTCCATTTGGTAATAATCTCTCTGGACCCACTAATTTTGGGCTTTTCGATTAGGCTCTGACTTGGCCCAATTAATTAGTGGGCTTAAGTTAACCCCTCTTACAATTTTCAACCTAAATCATTCACATATTTTCATTAAGTAAAACTGACGAAAAAGCGTATTTTAGTTATTAAACTCAATATGGTTATACATTAAATGTCTAAAATACCATTTTCATTAAGTTTAATGACTAAAATATTTATTTTTTCATCGATTTTACTTAATAAATATAGACAAATAATTTAGATTGAAAGCAATTTAAAAGTTTAGGGTTTAAATTGATAAAATTAAAAATTCATAATTTATTTTGTTACAAGACTCACCCATTGGTTTTTTTTTTTTTTTTTGTAATTTTTCTAAATTCTTTTAGTGTTTTATTTGTTTTAATTTAATCCAACTAACTATGATGTTTAAAAAATTCGATGAAAACCAAGAGCATGAGGGAGGAAAATTTTATGAAACAATTTCAAATTCAGTGGAGCCTTTTTGGAAAAATAATTACAAATAAATGATAAAATTTATAAATATTAATAATTAAAATTATAAATTTTGTCATAAATATGCAATAATTTTGTATAATTACCACTAAATAGTAATTTTTGCAAAATTTTATGGGTAGAATTTATAATATGTACTATTTAAAATATGCAACTCATGATTTTTTTTGCAGTGTTGATATCATAATTAAAGTCCTTTCAGTCTGTTGACACTAATTTTTTTAAATTACCTATCGATAGGAATAATGGTGTGGCATGATAGATGTGCCAGTAATATAGCATGAAGTAGCGTGGTGACGTGGCATTTAAAGAATTAAATGAATGCCAAGAAAAACTAGAAGAGTTAGCTGTTGCAAGTCAGTTAGAGTTAATGCTGAAATCAAGAGATTGAAGACCAAGTTAGAGTAGATTTTGTAGGTAGTGCCTAAAACAAAGGGATATGGATGAAAGGAAGTAGAAAATCAAGGAAGATCACAGCTGCATCAAAAGGTGGTCATACCAATATAAAAGAGAAGGTTTCAAAAAAGAAAAAAAAAAAAAAAAAATCTAACACAACTCACATATTGTGATTATTAGGTGTAACTTCTATTTTAAGAGTAGTCAACTTAATAATTTTAGGAGTAGATTAGTGATAACTTTTCTCCCTCTTTTTCCCTAAAGATCAATGTATTTTTTAATTATTTGTTCTTGTTTGAAGTTTATGTAACTTGTAACAAGTGACATTTTACTTAATTAATACAAATTCAATTATATTTCTTCTTTATTGTACCTCCAAAGAAGTCTTTAATATGTTTAAGGCATAGAACTTGATTAAAACAATGACCCACATGTCACGACCCAAACCCACTCCTAAAAGTTTGGTCCACGACCGGCCTGTACATAGGCCTCAAAACAGAATTTTAAAATAATATTTAACCATATATGGGGCCTTAGGCAGAAACAGTATCAATAAAAGACAACATCCATTGAGCTTGTGCATACATGATGGTTTAATTGGATTTAAGCATTTAAATACATTCCAGATATACCTATACAATCATAGATTTTATATAGATCTCACATACTCTTACATAAGACTTAATACTTTATAAGACTCCCAACAATAAATTAAGGCCTCCATGTGGAGACATACCGCAAGTGACTTGGCAGACAAACGAACCTTAGTATAACTCTAGTGTCAATCCCCGATGGCTCACCTACAGAAATATACATAAAACAGAATGAGCAAGGCTCAATGAATAATAACAACTTAAGAAGGTTAATTGAATAAGCAAAACCTTAGATAAAATAAATAGACAGATACCAACCACATACAGGTCTTATCCATAACTATATTTCAATACGGTCTCAGGTTCACATATAATACAGAACGACCTCGGGCCCATATATAATACAGAACGGCTTTAAGCCTACAGATATGATACAGATCGGCTTTAAGCCCACAGATATGCTATAGATCAGCTTTAAGTCCAGATGTGATACAGAACGGCCATAGGTCTAACAGATACAGAACGGCTATAAGCCTAACATATACAGAATCGCCGTAGGCCTAACAGATACAGAATCGCCGTAGACCTAACAGATACAGAATCGCCATAGGCCTAACAGATACAGAAACCCCATAGGCCCAAAAGATACAGAACGGCCATAGGCCCAGATGTCACAGATTGGCCATAGGCCCAGTTCACATATGTATGGACTCAAAAGGTGTCTCACACGGATTCTAGAGGTGACTCGCACTACAGCACTTAGTTCCGTACAGCACTTTGTTCTATACCAGAAATCATTAGATCTTAAAGACCGAACAATTCATATCATGTCATAGCATAAACGGAACGAATAAACAGAACAGAATAACTCCAGATTCATCATAATACCATTACACAATAGTGCACATACATTTCCCCATGGTTTATTATAGACATAGTTGTCTTGTGAATAACAAAACATTAATAATAACTATTACCAGAAGGCACATGTATCATTACAGTACTATTGATAGAGACAGAACCATTCATATCATAATGGCCTCGGGCCCACTTCTATTAATAGGGACATAATGACCTTTGGTCCATATCAATGCCATTATTCAAACATATCTATTAATTTAATTCTTTCAATGTTCTCACCGATCCCTAAACAACATAAATGCTTACAAAGAACAGTGCGTTAACAATAAGAATTATTTACGGTAAGTAAACGTACGATTGCAGAACTACTACTCACAGTGATTGGCTCCCGGTAGTAATGGGACGATGTCCTCGTCTCGACCTACAAGTACAGTGCACAACACATAATATGAGATTATACTCGATCCTTTACTTATTCTTTTTGATCGTTTAATCAATTAGCCATGGTGGTACCAAGCTCATTATTCCTTAATAATTTATAATCCATGTCTCAGAAAACAGGAGAAATCGATGGGAAATGGTTTAGGTGAAGAAATGGTAAAAAACTGGTTGGCAGAAAGTGAACAATTGTCACTAATTTAGGCATAACTATTTCTGTATTTAGAATTTGGGAGTGAGACTACTTCCATTGGAAACTAGACTTCTGGGGCTTGATATTAGGCTCAAGAATCATTCAAAACGGAGTCCCGAGGCAAAAGATATGCTTATTCAAAGTTGGCTGAACAAAGCTGCCTCCCGCACGTGCGGGAAACAGAGCCGCATGCCTGGCCAGTTTGCAGTCCGAAAATGGCTGAAAAATTGGGACTTCTCATTTTCAAAATCAAACCTCAATTTCATGTAATTCAAGGCCCAAAACTCTTTAATACATGATAAATTTCACATCCTTAGCTTCCATTCCAATTTATATCTCCAAAATACTACTCAATTTCTCAATCACAAGAACAAGATTATGAATTAGAACACAAAAACATAAAGTAGCCATGGTTTGGGGTTTGAAACTCATTTACATAGGGGAACCCTCTTTAACCTCTTTAAGAACCATAAAACCCCTACAAGAAATTAAGTTGTAAGATAAATTCATGTTATGGACAAGGATTCAACATCTTATTGCTTGAAGAAACAAAACCCTTACATATAATCATAAATAACCCAAGAACTCATTCTTTAGTCTATAATATTTAAGTATTGAGAGGGAGGATCTTACCTTAAGCCTTCACCACCACCTATTCTTGTATAACCATAATGAATTCAAACCAAATCCTTGATTTCTTCATCATCCTCAAGGTTTCTCTTCTTCTCTTGCTTCTCTCTTGCTCTCTCTCCAGATTTTTCTTTCCTTAGATATTTTCTTGGCTCAAAGGTTGAGTTGAACCACTCCTATAGCATATCTATCTATGTATATATATATATATATATAAGCTTCCACAAATAGGAAGGGCCAAACATGCCCTTACGAATCGCACAAAATTAAATTTCAATTAAACTTCCCAGATTACTCTAAAAATTGTGTTGATCATAAATATGTCCTCTATTCTAGTTTCTGAAGCCTCTAAGGCCTTCAATTTACAGTATAAAGTTAACTACCCAAACATGCATTAACGAATCAGACAAATTAGATTTCCAATTAATTTTCCCAAACAGTTCTAAAAATTCCCATTAACATACCCAATTACTCAATTTTGATTTCTGAACCCATAAAGGTCGGTAATTTCAATTTTAAATTCGTAACTCAATAGATAATGCTTCAATTCCAGTAGATATAATTAAATTAAAACACATCATCTCATAGTTAAATAAAGATGATTTCTTATACGACTTTTGGAGTCATTACATTCTCCCCACCTTAAGAAGTTTGGTCCTCCAAACTTGATTTACCTTAACACGAGTTCGGTTCACAAATTTGGGTTTCCTATCATAGTTCAGTCTCATCATGGAGGTTTAATATCCCTTAATCATTGAACAGTTCATAATTCCTACACAATCAATTTCAATGAAGTTTGTTCCAAGGATCACAATTAATTCGTCATTACTGGCTAATCGGTAACCCAATCGATAATAATGCTCAAGTAATAAGAATGACACTTATCAGTTCAAATCAGATTTCTAACAGACTCCAAATAACAACTCAAATCTCATAACAAGGAATTACATGTTCAGAGTAAATTATTAGTAAAATCAAATACGGATCAAACCTTAATTGTCACAATTCCCAAATTACAATAAGGTAATAATCATTTAAAATCCATATTTGCTGGGAAGACTTTAAAGTCAACATCATGGCATCAAGCACAAAACACATTCATCATAAAGCTATTATATTCTGGTTCCAGTAACTTCAAGCGAGGCTGAGCATCGTGCCTAGTCCGATCCTTTTTTTTTCTTTTTTTTTTGTTCCATATTTAGTAAAACATACTTATCATGGACAAAAACATTTTCCAAACATATGTAATACATAAAATTCATCAAACCTTTCATAATTACACACAATACGTTGTTCAGAGACATTATTCAGAAATTTATCAGACCTTTCAAAGATTATCAGATGATGGGATAATTCCCAATAGCATTAAACATATTTAAACTTTGACAGAACAATCTCTGATCCAACTTATAATAGATAAGACTGAATGACGCCAAGTTCAACGTAAAGCATTCATCAAGCATGCCACAATAAATTATTAAATGGAAAACTCATTCATGCATAGCAAAATATCTCTTTCAGAAAACTTGTCACATCATGAACATTCGGAGTTTCGTAGCATATCTAATCATTTTGGGGAAATTATTCGGGAAGCTTATCATATCATAAACATGTCGGAAGTTCATAGCATTTTTATCATTTCAGAAAATACTTATCATATAAAACATTTCGTAACCAAAATATAGATTTCATTAAACATTGTATAGCATAGCCATTTTCAAAATCATTTATACAAAAGTATCTTTCACAAAGACAGTACTCACTTAGGTCTATAGTCAACTCACACAAGGTCACACATTATTCATCTATGTCGGAAATACCGAATTTAATTCATGGTATGACATCTCTAAATAACACGGATCACATAAGTTTCATTCCAATGATCACTCATTTTCAGATCACAATAAAGGAACAAGCCTTGAATTAATTCTCATACAAATATTTCATCCTTAATCAATAACGGTGAGTTTATGATAACGGTATGTTAGGTTCAGAACAAAAACGCATCAGAACAAAATTGTCTTTCAGAAAAATGGCAGTCCACAAAAGAAACGCAATTTTCCTTTTATTTACATTCATTCACAAGAATATATGTTCAAACTAAAAGGAGGAACAAAACTTCACTTATCATCCCATAAAAAGATTCACAACATGACCTCCTTTTCACCAATGATCCACTTCAATAACCCAAATAATTTGATTAACAAACATATCATCTCACTACGTTAACAATGCCTACTCGTATTCTTACATGTGGTAAGACAACATAAGTATCACCTCATTCTTACTACCTTTTTCCTCCAGCCACTAAACACAAATTAGCTTAATACATAAGATCATACCAAGTCATTTAACTCCATGGTTCAAGATTTCAGATAATATTTCCTTTGCCAGCATACACATCTCAATTCCTTCAACATACACTCTATCTTTACAATGAACGTACTCAACACCGCCCATATTCTAGTCAAAATTTAAATTTCCCTGCATCACTAAACTTCCATAAAATTCTACCGAATACTACGTGATCACAGATCATAATGCCTGTATTTATTAACATTCCATTTCATCCCCACTTCTAGAGTCATAAGATGCAGACTGTTAACATATCATATATCATTCATTAATTATTCCATAACACATAGTTTCGCATACCTAGTCATAACACACATAAGCATACAAGGATATGAGTGGGGCAATCCCTTTATCGCTACTTCTTATATCAAATCATTCTCAAATCCCATACTCGTTATTAATCATTGTATCTCTCAATTGCCATACACTTCATTGATTCACAACATCCTCAGTTTCCTCAAATTTTGCATGGTCTAATTTCACATATAACACAGATAGAAACTAAGTTTAATCTCTTTTCATATTACGTTTCCACAAACATGCTTATACTTATTAATTTGAATAGCCGAAGAACACCGATATTCCACATATTTCAAAACTTTAGCCTTATGTAACCCATTCTCATTTCATAACAATTATACAATTCTCCTAAAACACAAAACTCAGTCTATGAAACAAAACATATGAACCTTCTTTTATTAGCCCAAAGTCTATGAGAATTCTCATTCTTAATCTCAATACTTAACGTATTGTACAAGCTCACATACATCTTTTAAAATGCACACCATATCCTTTCGTTACTAGATATATGCAACTTAAATGCATTCTAGACACTCTAATGCTCAATGGACACGTGTGTGAGATCTTAACTCGTGCTCTGATACCACCTGTCACGACCCAAACCAGCCCTGAAAAGTTTGGCCCATGACCGGCCTGTACATAGGCCTCAAAACAGAATTTTAAAATAATATTTAACCATATACGGGGCCTTAGGCGGAAGCAATATCAATAAAAGACAACATCCATTGAACTTGTGCATACATGATGGTTTAATTAGATTCAAGCATTTAAATACATTCTCAGAGTTACACATACAATCACAGAATTTATATAGATCTCACACACACTTACATAAGAATTAATAATTTATATGACTCCCAACACAAATTAAGGCCTCCACATGGAGACATACCCCAGTGACTTGGTAGACAGGCAAACCTTAGTACAACTCTAGTGTCAATCTCTGATGGCTCACCTACAGAAATATTCATAAAAACGGAGTGAGTAAGGCTCAGTAAATAATAGCAATATAAGGAGGTTAATTAATTGAGCATAGACTTAGAGAATGTAAATATGCATATCAAACTGTACACAGATCTTATACATAATCATATTTTAAAACGGCCTCAGACCCACATGCAACACAGAACGGCCTCAGGCCCATATATAATACAGAGCGGC
>NW_021025524.1:225906-268926 GCF_004153795.1 Camellia sinensis
CTCTCTCCCCCCTCTCTCTCTCTCTCTCTCTCTCTCTCTCTCTCTCTCTCTCTCTCTTACAGTTGTCATCAACAAACAAAACAAAAATGGTGAACTCTCTCTCTCTCTTACAATTGTCATTAACAAACAAAACAAAAATGGTGAAGAAAAGAGAGTTGAGATGTATATAGAAGTCTTATATAGGCTTGGGCAAAAGTGTAATTATTTGTTGATCAAGTTAATCAAGTAGACATTAAATTATTTTAATTAATCATTCTGAACCGAATTTCAATTAAACCTACCATAAAATTCTAAAAATTCTAATTAACACATAAATCAAGTTAATTTCTGAATCGGATACCGATAAAGCCTTCAATTCGTAATCCGAAACGGAAACATGAACAGATCTTTTTACGTTAAACAGCTATAAACACATATAATGCAATGTATGATGCAAAATTTCACTTAAATTTTTTTTTTTTATGTATAATTAAACATGGATTAACGTTAACTATGGGTCGAGGTTGTTACACTTAGGAACCCCAGTAAGGGGCCTATCGAAGATAGTGGTTTCCCCGCTGGTCTTCTTGAGTATAGGGAAGATATGGAAGTCATTAGTGACAGTCAAACAGTGGATGCTAAGTATGAAGAAGACCAAGTCCTATTAAAGTCAGAAATCCCTAATCATAAATCCAACCTTGGACCAAGTTCATCGATCATGGTACAACTGCATTCATAACACATTAGCCTACATGTTCACTCTTATTTTATGAGGTGCTAGGTTTGTAATTTGCTAACGTCATCATAGTTGGTAGAGGTAGAGGAAAACATGTCGCAGTTAAACAAGAAATGCATCCCATTTTGAAAGTCTAGGATTTGAGAAATTATGACCTTCAGAAATGCAGTACAATCTTAAAGGATTAACTAGATGAGATTGAAAAGTTGAACAAATGCATCATTGTAGCCAACGTAGAGCTTTCCCAAGAAATTTCTCATTCTTTGGCTGCTTCACTGCGAGAGATAAGGTTGTCCTAATTTGTTTTGGTGAAGGCCATCTCCAACATGGTAACTACTGTGGGTGAAATGGTTTTTGTGTCCCCTTCACCGGCTCTAGTTTTACCTGCAACAAGACCAACCATTGTCTTTGAAAAACATAATCCACAAAACAAATCATTTACTACTTTTGAACCAACCTTGGAGTTTTTCAGATATCTTCCTCTAACAGCCCCATTCTTAGGGAGACAAGGTGTTGAACTTGGGGGCAACCTCCTAGGTTTCAGCCATTAGAAATCAGAGACAGCCAAAACTCTCAAAACTTTTAGAATCAACAAGATCTTCAAAACTAGAACCTTCAGAATCAGTAGAATGCCCAGGGAGTTGGTCCTATGCCTATTCCGAATGGCTGGCCCCACTTACCTCCCCTGTAGTTTCAATAATTACCCTAACCTCCATTACTTTTGAAATTATTATTAGGATTCTCCCACTGCTACCCTTTATTAGGCTATTTAATAGAATTTGTTGATGTCATGCTAATGTCATAGGTTGTAATACCAGAAATGACAAAATTGTTTATTAGTTACCTTATTTATTCAAATGAGAAATTTCACTCATCTTCCCTAAAGTTTTGCATATATATTATCAAAGACCCATACATATTTTAGCATTATTTAATAAAATTCTTAAATTTCATGTAATATTAAATAAAACCTTAAATTGTTAAGGCATTATTAAATCATTTAATGAAAAAAAAATTAATTTCTATTGATAAAATACTTAAAAATAAACAATCTCTTTAAAATTAATGTTAGATAACATTCTAATAATTTAATATAAGACTTATTCCACACTACATAAATAAAGCAAAATTTATCATTTAAAATAATGCATTTATTATTTGAATTTTTTTTTTAAAAGTTGAACTAAATAGATTTATTTTTTTCCCCACAATTTACATTACTTATTTTTTTATATGTAAAAAAAAATGGTATTTAATATTTTCTCAATCATATATTATTTTCAAATTTAAACTTTTATCTTTAAGTCATTAAACTTCTACTTAATACATATTTAAAAAAGAGAGAAATACATACAAGTAAAATAAAGAAAAAAATTACCAATATATGGGGCGCAACTGTGTCTAAAGTGAGATACAAATAAAAGACCGTTGGTGCAAGTACACTTACCCCCTTCATATATTGGTATTTTTTTTTTACAAAATGTTTCAGACTCCCAGTGAGGTGTAGCTTCGTGATTGAGCAAAAAAACAAAAAAAAAAAAAATTATTTTTTTATTTTCAACCAGTGGAGGCGTGCCACGTTACTGGGGCGCAACCCCACTGGGTCTGCAGCACTTCTCTTTTTTCTTTCCCCACCTGCATATAATTCTTTTTTAAAAATGCAAGTTAATATTTTTTTTATATGATTTAAAAAATAAAAAAATAAATATATATTCTTAATAATATATTATTCTCTGTCCCTCTCTCTGTTCAGCTTATTGTTTCCATAGTTTGAAGTGAAGAATTTGCAGTGGAATGGAATCACTTTCGACGAGGCATCTGATTTCTGCAACACACAATAGCATCCTCACGAGATACCCATCATCATCATCATCATCATCATCATCATCATCATCATCAACACCCATTCGTGTAAACAGATTCAGAAATCAAGACACCCACTTTCGGTTTGTTCTTTGCTCCCAAAAATCTGCTTTCCAAGGTAGATAAATTTTCTTCTTCTTTTAGCATCATGTGTTGAAATTTTCAATTTCTAATTCATTTCTTTTGAGCCTTCAACTCCTATTCACCTGAAACCAATTGCTTGTGTTTCTTTGAATAGTTTATGAATTCATAGGAAATGCATGTTTGTTGTATATGGAGTAGCTTATTTGTGTATCATTGTGAAGCTGTCCCTCTTTATTAATTTTTTCGTTTTCCTCAAAGCTTTGGCCTTTGGTGGCATTGGATTGCCAAATAATGGTTAAAATTGCTTATTGATGATGAGATAGATGCATATGGATCATGTTTGGAGTTTAGGGATTTTTAAGAATTGGGTAAATTACACTTACCTGCCCTCTCCTTTAAGTTTCTGATAATTAACTGTTATTTCAATAATAACACTAATCTCCTTTACTTTTGAAACTATTATTAAGATTCTCCGCTGCTAATTGTCTGTTAGTTCATGTAATAGAATATGCTTATGCCATGTATTATCTCAATATTGCCCTTACATGTTCAAATAGTAAATTTCACTCACCTCCTTGAGGTTTTACAAAAAAAAATTAACAAAGTCCCATATATATTTTAGTAATGTTGAACAAAATTATTACATTCTATACAATATTAAAAAAAATAATCTAAATTGTTAAGATATTATAAAAATATTTAACCAAAAAAATATAATTTTCATTGATAAAATACTGAAAAAGAAACCATATCTCTAAAATTAATGTTATTATAGATAATATCTTAATAATTTCACATAAGATTTATTTCACACTACATAAACAACTTAAAATTTATCATTTGAACTAATGTATTTATTGTTTGAACTCTTTTTTTTTTAAGACAGTTAAAACAAATTAACTTCTTTATTTTTTTATTTTTTAAACAAAATGAACTCCTTGGATCCATGGAGCAATCCTTGAATATTGCATATATTTGTAATTGGGTCATAGTTTACTCTATAATTTGGATATGTTTTCACTGCTCTATATTTTGCTCTATAATGTGAGAGAATCTTTAGCCTTTTGTATTCGGCTCATCAATATATATAAATTTATAATAACAAAAATAAACTTTAGAGATTAACATATTATGTCTTACATGTGTTATTAAACCCTAACTTATATCAATAAATGTGTTTAAACAATAAATAGAATTTCAATCTATTGTAAAAAGGGAATTATTGCTCATTTCATTGCATAGAACCAAAACCCCTATAATGACAAGCATATATATAGTAGAATAACCACACATTAAGAGACAACAAATTGATCACCATCAAACGTTATACTAAATTAAATACAACCTTTTTGCAAATTACAAAACAAAATATAAAAGATGACATTGTGGAGTCTTGATCTTCCCTAGCAAAGGGGTCGCTTGATTTGCAAATATTTACCATGCTTCTGTTATCAGTGTAAACGGTCATGTGTTGGGGGCATTTAACATAAATGTTACGACTAAGCAACAAAAATATTTTTTACATAATACTTGTAAGGATTTTGAGAATTCAGTCATTGTATTCATCTCAATAGAGGTATATATAGCTGTTGCAATGAGTATAAAAAAGGCATTATAGAAATTAGGTGTAATCATAATCAAATGTAATCCTAAATCTAGGCCTACATATATGTAATAGAATATTTGCAAATATACAAATTAGGAAAGAATCAACAGACAACTAAGGGGGCTGCCTAACAATACTATTTATTAATGCTCCTCTAAACGCTCCCTATCTTAGACTCTTCTATGTGCCTTGCCCCTAACCCTGCCTCATGGATAAGTTTTAGACTCAAATTGCGTTATTATATATGATAGCCTGAGTGTTTCCCAGTGCACCCATCAGCAGCCCCTAAGCTATACTTCCAAAGATATGATAATAATTAAAGAAATTTAAAAACAACAACAACAACAACGAAATATAAGAAGAAGAAGAAGAAGAAGAAGAAGAAGAAGAAGAAGAAATAGAAAATAAATGAAAAATAAGAAACACTGTTCTTCTTTATTCTTATGATTATACATTCACAACCTAGTCTATTGAACTTACACTAGTCTTTTATATAAATAGTTTGGGAACATACTAAAATAGTTAAAAAGTCAAAAAGTCACTGCCAAAAAGTCAACTCTTCTCTCTATTTTTTGCACGTCTTTTCATAAAAAGCCAAAAACCAACTAAAATAACTAGTTCCCAAAACAACCTAAAAACCAAACGATAGTGATTATAATTGTAGGGGTTACTAAGCAGGTAAATACAGGAGATGTGATCTATAATGACCGGTGGAAATCACCAAGCCTTAACTTCTGTTTTCCCAAAGTGTAGACATAGGCTTGCTGTTAGTGCCTTAAAATGGGTGATTTCAAATAGTTTAGGGTTATTGTTTTGTTTCTGATTTGTCACCACTATGAGTCTATGCTTTGGAAATTACTACAGTATACAACATCTTGTTCGAGAAGTACCAAAACTAAAATGCATTTATTATATTGCATAACACAACCGCGTCAATACATTCTAGTGTCTATCTAAGCCTTTGTTAGGATTTCTGTTAACCAAAACGTTTGGAGTCTGTAATCTTGGGGTGTTTGGGTTGGCAATATTTTTAGTGTGTTAGAGTGATTGAGTTCACCACTTTGAGAGATTTATTTCGAAAAATGTTGCAGCGGTTCCATTGCTTGAAAGCTATATGACTCTATCTAAACCCGTGCATAACATTGTTTTTGTCTCTCTCATTTTTAGGCACTAACCCATTTCTAGGATTTTACTTAACTGTACTTCAAGCCTCTTTTCATAAGGCTTTTGTAGAGATCCTTGGTCCCTGCTTGATTTGAGCCTCACAGTAGCTGAAGTCCCTCATGCTTTATTTGAGCTTGACAGGAGCTCAAGCACCTGAGATCTTGGAGGCAGCGCTTGATGTGCACTTGACAAGAGCTCGAGTGCTTGAGATGCTGGGGATAGTGCTTGACAGGTGCCCGACCTAGGCTCGAGCAGCTCAAGCGTTGTCGGCATATGTTTGGTTTATTTTATGACCATTTTGCCACTGAATTGTTTTAAAATGTCAGATTTCATCGTTTCCAGATATGATAGACGGTTATACATTTCTGAGATCTATTTTCTCTCTCCCTACAAGCTTCATGGCTTGTACATCCAGACTTCGTTGATGAGTCTTATTTGCTCTGGAATCTAAATCTTTGAAATTTGGTTTGAAATGAATTGTTCTACCTAGATTGATTCTATACACATCAAAACCTTCAAACAGCTTTTCATAAGCGTCGGAGCCGTTGAAGGCAGAGATTGGAGTGAGGAGCTTCACGATTGCTATTGAATCAATGGAGGTTGACATTGTCAAAGCCGCTTTGGACTGGAGATCAAGCTTGTTGAAGCTTGTGGTGAACTCAATGGTTAGGTAAACTTGCGTAAGGGTTGTAATTCCTTGATCTTGAGTCTTGTAACTGTCTGATTCATTAGTAGATTTGTTGAGGGTGTTGGGTTTGTGGTTTTCATCCCTTTCTCATAGGGTTTCCACGTAAATTCTTGAGTCTCATGATTGATTGCTATGTGTTTGATTAAATGACTCAATGGGTGAATTCATGGATTAGATTGTT
This sequence comes from Camellia sinensis, assembly GCF_004153795.1. NCBI lineage: Eukaryota > Viridiplantae > Streptophyta > Magnoliopsida > Ericales > Theaceae > Camellia > Camellia sinensis. Next base: position 232,208 of record NW_021025524.1, read on the forward strand.
TGATTTCCACATTGTTAGCTTGATTAATTGATTGGTTAATGATTGTGTTTTGAATTGGCGTGAAATCAATTAATCATTTGGGTAATTTCATAATTAGCATCGACTGTTAAAATTGGCCTATTCACCTTTTCTAGGCCCAACTCTGTTGGGGCTTTGTCATTTCTATTGGCATTCGGTCTTGATCTGGATTTGCTGGATATGTTAAGAAACTTATTGTACTTCAACATTTATCCTTTATTTTTGCGTAAAGTCATTGAACCTTTTTTCTTCACCATGTTCTATGGAATAGAAACTAACTTTAGGGGTGTTATCAACCTGAATAACTTTTGCTTTTAAAATCAAAATCGGACCATGTGACAGTAAATGAGCTTGAAAGACTGTAATTTTATGAAAGAGAGATAAACAGAGACAGAGACAGAGAGATGCATGCATAACTCCTTGTCCTTGTATCTTTTGGCTTGAAATTGCATTTTAACACAACCTAAATCATATCTGATTCATTGACGACCTAGGTATCAACATCAGGTTACAGTTTTGGACTCCAAAATTCCATGGTTGCGTGGAAATAAAAGGGAACATTCTTGACGACACCATGTTCATCCAAGCACCCCACTATGCTCAATGTAATTAACTAGCATTGGCACATATAAATTATTTATTTCTGTATTTGTCCTATTTTAGATTCTGCAAAATTTGTTGATTTTTCTCATTGTTGAATTGCCACTCATTTTCAGTAATATACTACTTTCTGATTCAGATTTTCAGGGCTATGCAAAACCTTCACGTCTTTTTCTAGCTGCAGAACCTGAAGTTTGTGCAGATTCTTCACTGGAGAGGATTCTTACATCTTTCAAAGTGGGGGGATGCAAGTGTTTATACAAAGTCAAGCTACATACAAGTAATATCTATGGATCAGGTCTTAGTGATTTAAATGCTGGCATACTGCTTTGTTTGATAGATGAAAATGGTGACTCGATCTTACAAAGGATACCGGCAAGTCTGATTAAAGAACATTGTAATCAATTAGAGGACAAGATTGTTTCTGATGTACTCCATTTCCAAAGGGGTTCTGTTGATGAGTTCGCCTTTGAGGGACCTAAACTGGGGCAAGTTGAAGCTCTATGGATCAGTCTTGAATCAGGTTTGTCTCTTCATGAAGCAAGGTGTTTCAATTCAATGCAAGCCCGATATCTAGCTGGCTATAGGCCTAGCTCAGGATAATAGAGAATTCCAGGACTGTCAAACAAACACATTCAAGGGTCTAAATGCATTTATTTTATATATATGTATATATATTCTTGAGCTCTATATGCAATAATTATGAAGGGAAAACAAATAAATAATAAATAAATAACCCCAACAACGTAAATCTGCATTGGCAAATCCTTTCAATACCATTAGTTGGATTGCTCTAGTATTCTAGACAACGTGGGTTGAACAACCAGCTCCAATTTCAAACACTTTATTTAACAAAGACAAGCCTTGTTGAGAAGTAAGAGATTAGAGTTTAACATGAGTTATCTTGGCCTTCTGAAATTTTAAGCATTCTCTTCTTTTTCTCTCTCTTCCTTTTACCAATGTCAGGTCAGTGGAGACTAGGAGATGTTAGCTTAATTGTCACTTTCCTGTATCAACCGACATCGGAAGAAAATGGCAGAAAAGAAATTCAATATGTTGGTTTTGAATACAGATTTGCGGTCGAGGATACCTTGCTTGGTGAGGGAAGTGACATTTCCATGGCAGAACTGAGGCCTGGCCTAGTTAGAGAGTTTTCTTGGGACAACTTGACCTTGCTAAGTGAGTACCTCTTGCAACCTACATCAATTGTGAGTGACAGTGGAATAACAAATGAAGAAAGCATGAGAGAGTATGCGGATTTGAAGTATTCTTTGTTACTTTATGATGGTTTGCTTGTACTTGCTGGCTCGTCAATTGCATCCTTTTCAGTTGGGGAAAATGCTGCATTTGCATTCTTAGGCGGTGGGATTGGTGGCTTTTTATATCTGTTATTGCTGCAGAAGTCCATTGATGGATTACCAGCTCCTGCTGCATCATCAGCATCAATAAACAGAAGAGGGAAATTTGCTCAAATATTCGGAAGATTTAAGGGTCCAGTTTCAAGCCTAGTACTAGCATTTGTATTTGCTACTATTGCAGTGAAATATGGTTCTGGAGACAGTGGTGGCATGGTGTTAACACCGAAAGAAGTCGTGTTTGGGATGCTGGGATTTCTTGCATGTAAGGTGGCTGTGGTGTTGGCAGCATTCAAAACCATGCCAATGGGTTTAGAGGAGAACGAGTAACAGTATATATTTTTTATATTTTATCTATTTTGTGTGTGTGTGTGTGAGAGAGAGAGAGAGACAGAAATGTCATATTCAAGAAAATGCTTGACTTACTAGCAGTTCTGAGCAGTCAGTCATGGTTGATATTTAAGGCAGTAGTGATATTCAAATGATCAATTAATTACCTTTTGAAACAAAATGATAATTCAAGTCCACATCAACCGCTTTAGGAATCTGATAATGTATGTTGGCCAACAACTTGTGTGTGTAACAGGATCTTTTGTTTTTTCTTATTACTTTTAATAGTTTGAGACCAGGCCATTTTGTATGGTGCCCTTACATGGACCAGAAGCAGGAACTTGTGCAATTCACACTGCAAGGGAGTCTTGTTTTTTAAAGGCTTCAAATTTGGCATTCTATTGATAAATAATTCCAGTTACTGTCTCGACCACAGCCGTTGCTGCAATCTCCTTCCTAGACACTCCCGGTGCTGCGACCCTCCTTCCAAATCCCTACCCTGCAACCTATCTCATCTTCTCTGCTTCGAATGGAACCCCCACAGTTGCCTTTCTATCTCATTTTCTCTGCTTCGAATGGAAACCCCACAGTTGCCTTTCGTGTGAGAGAGAGAGGGGTTTCAAATCTAGGGTTTGAAGTAGGAGAAGAAGAAGAAGAATAAAGAAGAATGAGAAGAGAAGGTGGTTGTGGCAGTGGGAAGGGGAAGAAGGGGGTGGAATGGCGGCGAAGCGGGTGGCAGTGGAGGCAGGCAGCGACAGGTGGTAGTGGTGGTGGCCCGGTGAAAGGGATTGAAAAACTGGTGGGTGAAATGAGAAATTAAGGTTTGTGTTTTTATGGTTTACAGGTTTTTTTAGTAATTTTAGTTAGGATTAAAATTATAATAAAATTTTTTGAAAATTTTGGAACGTAATTAGATAGAATGGTAAGTAGAACTACTCAAACATTATTTGTTTCTAGGTCTGGTATTAAGGGGGTGTTTGGGAAACCAAGGTTTGGCTTTTTTTGGGCTAAATTCTACAAAATTACAAAATAGGTTAAAATAGTCAATAAAACAAAATGTCACATTAAACTCATAATCATTTCACTTTTTCTCTCACAAACATCACATCCAACTACAAAAAAATCCAACTCTCTTTCCAAATACAAATATTTTAGCCTACTAAAATAATCAAAAACTAAAATAGTCTACTAAAATAGCTAACTTCCCAAACAAGGCCTAAGTGTTGGACTTAATTGGGTTTTGGTAAGTTAAAATTAAAATAATTGATTCCTCTACTGGTAAAAAACAATTTTGCTTTGGGGTTTGATATTGAGGCCAAGACTTAGATGAGTTTTGCATAGCTTTTTGTTGGGGTTAAACATATTTGTTAATGCTTAAAGCATGCAGAAGTCTTTAACTTCGGCCCTAACATAGGTACGGTGGGATTATTTGCAGATACGTTGTGAGTGTTAAGGGACAATACTCTCTAACAGATATGTTGAATAATCTATTTACATATCCATTGAGTGAACCAAAAAAAAAAGGCGAGTTTTGCTAAATTAAAATTAAAATAATTGAGACCCTTTTTTAGTTGAGGTCTAACATAAGCCTTAAGCATCATTTCTAGATGGGACCTTATCTGTTGGCTCAAAAATGAATAAAAGTATAAAGCGATTACTTTGGCAAACTTTGTCTATGGTAGATTCTTGTCATCTGTTGTAATTTTACTATAATCAATAATGTGGAGAGCAAATTGTTAAAAAGTCTAAGATAAAGAGGGTATAAAATATTAGATAAAGTATATATTTTTTATTAGTTAAAGGTCCACCCTTTGTGAAATAGTTTAGTAAGAAGTCCTTTTATTAGTTTTGAAAGACAATTTGTTTCTAATTTTGTCCCTATAGCTATCTTAATTTCAAGGGTTTGTGGACTTTGGAGCAGAAGAACATGGTGATTGGTCTTCCTCAAATCAATGCTCTATCAGAAATGTGTGAGAATTGTGTTGTTGGTAAACAACATCGTTTTTTCTTTCCAAAAGGGAAAGCATAAAGAGCTAAGCATCCATTGCAGCCGATTCATTCAGACCTCTGTGGTCCAATTAATTCAATCTCAAATAGCAACAAAAGGTACTTTATTTCATTTACAGATGACTATAATAGGAAGACTTGGGTTTATTTCTTGCAGGCAAAGAGTGAAGCTTTTGGTGTATTTAAAAGCTTTAAAACATTAGTTGAGAATGAGTCAAGGAGGGATATCAAAATCCTTCGAACTGATCGTGGTGACAAATTCAATTCCTATGAATTTGTATCCTTTTGTGTAATACATGGAATCCGGAGACAATTGGCAGTAGCCTACACACCACAACAGAATGGTGTCAGAGAGAAAGAATCGCACAATCCTGAACATGGTACGAAGTATGTTGGCAAAGAAGAGAATTCCAAAGAGTTTTTGGCTTGAAGCTGTTAATTGGAGTGTCCATGTGCTAAACAGAAGTCCTACTTTTGCTGTCAGGAACATGACATCGGAAGAAGCTTGGAATGACCACCAACCAACTGTTGATCATTTCAGAATTTTTGGGTGCATAGCATATGCACACATTCCTGATGTGCAAAGGAAAAAGCTTGATAACAAAGGAGTGAAATGTGTTTTTCTTTGGGTTAGTGAATAATCTAAGGCATACAGATTGTATAATCCAATAACTAAGAAGATAATCATAAGTCGTGATGTCATTTTTTATGAAGAGCGTGTATGGGACTAGAATGATGCAGGGTAGCAACAAATTTTAGTAAATTTTGATAGTGAAGAAACCGAAAAAGGGACTAAGCAATCTAACCAGCAGCAGCAATTACCAAATGAAGTGCTCTCCAATCCTTCTACAAGTGGTTCAAATGAAGAACACCCACAAAATGCATTCAGTCCACAAGTTCAACGCCAAAGAAAAAGGCTAGCTTGGATGATTGACTATGTAAGTGGTGATGAGTTGTCTGATGATGATACCATTGCTTAGTTTTCCTTATTTGCAGATTGCAATCCAATTGCATTCGAAGTTGCAGTGAAAGACTCAAAATGGCAGAAAGCCAAGGATGCAAAAAGGCTATTGAAAAGAATGATACATGGGAACTGTCTGATCTTCCACAATGGCAGAAAACTATGACACCCGAATTTTTAAATTTAATTCAATACTGCAATAAATAGAATTCCTTATTATTATTTTTTAATAATAATAAATAAATAAATAAAAATAAAATAAAAAACAAAACCATGTTAGATTTCTGTGAGCCAAGGTTACTTCTGAGCCAAAGGTTAAAATTGGCCCTTGGTAACTTCGTGAACTTAAAAATTAAAAAATTAAAAATTAAAGGAAAAAAAAAAAAAAAAAGAGGCCGAAGGCCAAAATAGGTGGCATTACTCCTTAAGGCCAGCACAAAACAACGTGGCAATATTTGGCTTAGGAATCTTGCGTGGGAAACAAGTTGAGAGCTTATAAATAGGGATTCCGTAGGATGTAGGAGAAGCAACAAAGTAGGAAAGAAGCAAAAGGCAACAAAATAAAAATGCACGGATAAATAGAGGGAGTGCAAGGAAATAATAACAAAAGTGAGTTATATCATACTTTGAGTTACTATAATATATTTTCTATATGTCTTGAGTCACTATAATATATTTTACAAATATTTCGTGTTACCACAATTTATTTTATATAATTTATGTTTTGTAGTTATATTAATGTTTCAATTGTGTGGATTATTTTCTGAACTCTATTTGCTTAAATGGAAACCCATAGATATGTATGTTTAAATTTTAGAAAGTATTTGACAAAGATCTTGTAAACAATTATTTTTTGTAAGTATCACCACGGGAGTCCTATGCTTTGGGGGACTTAAATAACCATTGGCTCCTGTTTGGCCACTTTGTGGGTCTCTGTTTGTTATGGATCCATTGACCCCTGTTCTGATTGTCACTCCAGTGACCCATGTTCTATTCTGTACCGTGGTTATAGTTGTTCATGTGATTTCTGTATTTTAGTTTCTGTCACTTAATTAAATTATTTATTCAACTTAAATTATGTTAATATTTTAACTTAAACAACTATCCATAGCTATTTTGTGCCCCTATACTCACAGTATAATATTTTTCACTCTGCTATGTGCTTATAGTTGTTACCCATTTCAGGTAACGAGATTTAGCGGGATCAAGATGGGGGATAAATCGTAGTGTTTTCTTTTTTTTGTACTATTTGTATTTTTTATTGGACTCTTGTAATAAAATAAAAAACCAAATGACTAGTTTTGTTTCTTTTTAATAAACTTTTGGTACTCAATTATTTTATTTTAATTTATCTGTTGCATTACTACTATAGAAATTTTAGAATTATTTTATTTTTATCTTGTTGCGACGCCAAACCTTTGGGTACCAGGTTTGGGTCGTGACAAAAATGATATCAGAGCAATGTTTTTTTTTTTTGAAATAAAAATAGTATATTCTTTTGAATTTTTCTGTACAATTATCCACATTATTTGCAATTCACATTATTTGAATTGAAAATTAGTTCCAAAAAATATATATATTCACCAACTAAAACAAAATTTTAGTTTGTCTAATGCAAGTAAACCATGTTATATATATGTCTAGGCTAAGTTTTCTTGTGTTGTAGGAAATAGCCAATCTAATGGAGTTATTCTGGTTCGAGCCCCCAGGAGCTCATCTTATCCCAAACCTATTAGAGGGCTGGGGTGATTCGAAGAGTCTTGTTAGGCAAGCCCATCTGATACTTGATCTGCTCATGGGGAGACCCATATATTTGCAGGCCTACCCGATGAGGATTTCTTATTTTGGAGACTAAGCCGAGGCAGCACTCGTGAGAGGTACATAGGGCTGACCCACGTTGTTGGTCTTGCTCCAGACCTAGGATAGCCGCACTTTCTAGTCGCACCTCTACCCTTGGGCTTTGCAGAGAGGAGAGGACATGCATACCCTAGCAGCCACATTCGCACTACGACATCTCCTCCACAGCATATTGTCCATACCCCAGTTGTGGACTTCACCGATAGTGCATTATACTTGGAGATACTGGTACGGATTACCGGACAGGAGTTTTGGGGTTATGATCACGGTGTTCCTGTCTACATAGTCCAGGTAGTATGGAGTTGCTTTCGAGTAGAACACAGTAGGTAGGAGTTTGAGTCCCTCATGCAGGGGGAGTTTGTGAGGTTATTTCATGGCCTAGTTTTCCAAAGCCAGTTCTCATGGTGGCCTAACGGTCCCTTCTAGACGTCTGACCAAGAGATCTTTTTTGTGACCTGACCATGATTAGTCTAATTCTTCTGTTTTTGTATTAATAGGATTAGACACTAACTCTTAACTGTATTCTAAGTACATTGTACTATTACCTTTTCTTTTGCATAAGTGAAAATTATATATATATTGTTATAATATCTTGTGAATCATAGATGTCATATTGTGATAATTAAATTATTCAAAAAGAAAGAAAAAAAGAAAAAGAAAAAAAGGAAGTCAACTAACCGTTTTCACCTTGTAGTAATGGCTAATGATGGAAATGAAACTGGATCATCGGTCAGCGGTACCAACCCAATAGAGCAAATTATGGAAAGAGCAGTTACCAGTTTTCTGCGAGCCTTACAAACCAACATAAGTAATGGAATGCCGGAACGACGAGAAGAGCCAATTACAATAAAACAATTCTAGGACTTGAAACTTACCATATTTACTGGCAGTACAAACCCACTGGTGGTAGAAGCTTGGGTCAGAGATATGGAGAAAATTTTCCGCGCACTACCTTGCACAGAAAGACAGAAGATGACTTTCGCCACATTCACCTTCAAAGACGATGCACAAGAATGGTGGCTGCTTACCTTGGAGAAAGAAGATATTATGACTTGGGCAAGATTCTTGGAGGTATTTTATGGAAAATACTTTCCATATTCACTGTAGGAACAAAAGGCGGCAGAATTCATACATCTAAGGCAAGGGACCATGACGATGGCCGAATACAAAAGCAAGTTCACACAACTAGCTCGATTTGCGACATACGTCATCCCTACCAAAGCTCAAAAAGCCAGGAAATTCGAAGCAGGATTGGATGCTGAAATCAAGGACATGCTGGAGGTTTTGAAATTACCAATCTATGCGGAGGTGATAGATCGAGCATACATTACGGAATAAGCGATTAAAGCCTTGCGCTCCGGGGAACCAAGCCAAAGTAAGTGATTTTGGGAAAGAGATAACAGAAGACCCAGTGTCGCGCCTCCCAAGAGGGTAAATATGGACACAACTAGTTTAACCAGTTCAAGCAATCAAGGTCCTACAAATCCGAGATGTGGCACCATTCCAACTTGCCCTACTTGTGGAAGGACTCATTCGGGACAATATTGCCGAGATACGAGAGCATACTTTAGATGCGGTCAAGTTGGCCACTTGCTAAGAGATTGCCCAAAACTTATCAATCCTACAGCCAACCCCTCTGGACTAGCCCTAAAACCCGCAGTACCTGGAGGAATGAGGAAGGACTAAAAATGCCAAGGAAAAGCTTTTGCCTTAGTACTTGGAAACTCGGAACTTACCGAGAATGTTGTGTCAAGTACGCTTTCTATCTGTAGTCATTTAGCTCAGGTTCTCTTTGACTTTGGTTCCACTCATTCTTTTTGTTGTACCACACTTTGCTTCCAAGTTAATTTCAACACCCGAACCCTTAGGATACGTATTGTATGCGTCTTTTCCTTCTGGTAATTCTACCCTTAGTACTAATGTGTACAAATCTTGTATTGCATCCTTAAAAGGCGAAACCTTACACGTAGACTTGATTCCCCTCTACATTAGTACCTTTGATATGATCTTAGGAATGGATTGGTTGGCTACCAACCATGCCTCTATTGATTGTGAAGCCAAAAAGGGCTTCCTCCGGTCACCAAACCAACTCGAGCTTGTCTTTGATGGAACTAGAGTATCTCCACCTCCATGTGTTATATCCTTCATGACAACCCAACGACTTCTAAGAAAGGGTTGTTGTAGTTATATATGTTATGTGATCAATACTCAACAAGAGGCCCCCACACTTGATGCAATCCCTGTGGTTCAAGAATTCGCGGATGTATTTTCTGAAAACCTACCTAGTACCCCGGTTGATTGAGAAATCGAATTCACCATTAAAAACCAACCTGGTACACAACCAATCTCAAAAACCCCTTACCGCATGTCCATAATAGAATTAAAAGAGCTGAAAACTCAACTCCAGGAACTACTAGACAAAGGTTTCATTCGACTAAGTACCTCACCGTGAGGAGCTCCAATACTATTCGTAAAGAAAGAGGATGGCACGATGAGGTTATGCATCGATTACCGGGAGCTGAACAAAGTCACCATCAAAAATTGATACTCTCTGCCACGAATCGATGACTTGTTTAACCAACTGCAAGGTGCTCAAGTGTTCTCAAAAATTGACTTGTGTTCTAGCTACCATCAACTAAAAGTCAAAACGGAAAGCATCAAAAAGGCTGCCTTTAGAACCCATTACGGGCACTATGAGTTTCTCGTCATGCCATTAGGCGTCACCAATGCTCCAACGGCCTTCATGGATCTCATGAATCGAGTGTTCAAACTCTATCTTAACGAATTCGCCATTGTCTTCATAGAAAACATTCTTATATACTCCAAATCACCAGAACATCATGAACGCCACTTGCGAATAGTTCTACAGATACTACATGATCACAAACTCCATGCCAAGTTGAAGAAATACGAATTTTGGATCACCAGTGTGCACTTTCTCGGTCTCGTCATCAATAAAGACGACATCTCTGTTGACCCCCAAAAGGTTGCAGCAATCGTGGATTAGCCACGACCAACTAACGTGTTTGATATTCGAAGCTTCTTGGGTCTAGCTAGCTATTACCGGCGCTTCGTGAAAGATTTCTCGAAGATAGCATCACCCTTGACCCAGCTAACTCAAAAAAGGATGGCACGATGAGGTTATGCATCGATTACCGGGAGCTGAACAAAGTCACCATCAAAAATTGATACTCTCTGCCACGAATCGATGACTTGTTTAACCAACTGCAAGGTGCTCAAGTGTTCTCAAAAATTGACTTGTGTTCTAGCTACCATCAACTAAAAGTCAAAACGGAAAGCATCAAAAAGGCTGCCTTTAGAACCCATTACGAGCACTATGAGTTTCTTGTCATGCCATTAGGCGTCACCAATGCTCCAACGGCCTTCATGGATCTCATGAATCGAGTGTTCAAACTCTATCTTAACGAATTCGCCATTGTCTTCATTGAAAACATTCTTATATACTCCAAATCACCAGAACATCATGAACGCCACTTGCGAATAGTTCTACAGATACTACATGATCACAAACTCCATGCCAAGTTGAAGAAATATGAATTTTGGATCACCAGTGTGCACTTTCTCGGTCTCGTCATCAATAAAGACGACATCTCTGTTGACCCCCAAAAGGTTGCAGCAATCGTGGATTAGCCACGACTAACTAACGTGTTTGAGATTCGAAGCTTCTTGGGTCTAGCTAGCTATTACCGGTGCTTCGTGAAAGATTTCTCGAAGATAGCATCACCCTTGACCCAGCTAACTCAAAAGAGCACACCTTTTGAATGGACCGACAAGCAGGAATATTGCTTCCAAGAATTGAAGAACAGACTCGTGACGGCTCCTATACTAGCACTTCCTGTGAAAATAGAAGGATTCGTAATTTATAGTGATGCCTCACACAATGATTTGGGTTGCGTTCTTATGCAAAACGGGTAGGTCATTGCATATGCCTCACGTCAACTAAAGACCCACGAGAAGAACTAACCGACCCACGATCTAGAATTAGCCGCAGTAATCTTTGCCCTCAAAATCTGGCGTCATTATCTGTACGGAGTAACCTGCGACATTTACACAGATCACAAGAGTCTCAAATATCTGTTTACATAGAAAGAACTGAATATGAGGCAATGACGGTGGCTAGAATTTATGAAAGACTACGATATAGAGATCCATCACCATCCAGGCAAAGCTAATGTGGTAGCAGACGTGTTGAGTTGAAAAACGATCAGAAATTTGGCATGTACCCTCATTCCTCGCAGGATCAATGGACTGCTCGCTAACATAATCGTAGAACCCGCGTTGATTGAAGAAATTAGAGCACGCCAATATGAAGATAAACTTTTGAAGAAAAAGTACGAGGAGCAAGGAAGCTCGCCCAATCCTAACTTCACGATAAGCAATGGGATGCTAAAATTTCAGAATCGAATTTGCATACCCGACCTTTCAGAACTCAGGAAAAAGATATTGGTAGAAGCTCATAACTCGAGGTTTGCGATCCACCCTAGCAATACGAAGATGTATCACGATCTGAAGGAACACTTCTAGTGGACAGGAATAAAGAAAAACATAGCAGGCCATGTCTTCAAATGCCTGCATTGTCAACGAGTTAAAGCAGAACATCAGAGACCTGCAGGAATGTTGCAACCACTCTCTATTCCTGAATGGAAATGGGAGCACATTACAATGGACTTTGTGGTCGGGCTACCTCAATCAGTCTTGAAGAATGATGCAATATGGGTTATCGTAGACCGATTGATGAAGTCAGCATATTTTCTACCAATCAGAATCACATACTCTCTTACTAAGTTCGCCATTCTGTACATTAAGGAAATCATTCGTTTGCATGGCACCCCAATTTCAATCGTATCTCATAGAGACCCCCGCTTCGTGTCTCACTTCTGGAACAAATTACAAGAAGCTTTGGGAACCATTCGGAAGTTTAGCACGGCTTATCACCCGAAAACTGATGGGCAATCCGAAAGAATAATCTAGACTTTGGAAGTTATGTTACATGTGTGTGTGCTAGACCTCAAAGGTAATTGGGACGATCACCTACTGTCACGACCCCAACCCGCCCCTAGTAGGATGGTGCCGTGATGGCCAGTAATCCGAGATTATCGAAGGCCACTTACAAAATTCACACACAGTCAGAGTATAAATATATGGGGCTAACATGTACGGAAGCAATAATTTACAATACAAGTGGTCCATAAGAGCAGTGCATAAGTCAAATAAAATGGCATACATCTTTACATAGCTTTAAAACTTGAACACAAATAAAATGAAGTACAAAAATACATGTTACATCTTAATAAAAGGCTTCTTAAGCCGACATGAACAAAATACATGAAATACAAGTCAAGAAACATAATCTTCAAAATTGCCGACATCCTCACTGCCGACATAACATGCATACAAAACACACATCTCGGCGAAGCCGACCTCTTGCTTGTTACCTACATACATACATAGGGAGGGTGAGCTTGGATACTCAGTGAATGGTATAAGTAATAAAGGGGTTAATGAATGATACCCGAGATCTTTTCAAAACAATACATAGTGTATCCTTGTCAAAACCATACATAACATAGCTTAGCTTGGCTTGAAATAAAACATCAATCGAACCTTGGTCTTTCAAAACAAAAGCATAACCTCAGCATAACCTTGGTCCTTCAAAACAAAAGCATAACCTCGGCATAACTTTGGTCCTTCAAAACAAAAGCATAACCTCGGCATCGAGCACACCCGTTCATAGTCCGTCGGTGGCCGATATCTTAACAAGGGTGTTACTTAGGCTTAACGTCCCCTAGCACGAAAGGACGGCGCTACCTAGGCTTAAAGTCCCCTAGCACGGAAGGACTTGTGCCACAAATGCTTAAAGTCCCCTGGCATGTATGGACTTTCAAAGATTGTACTACAAATGCTTATAGTCCCCTAGCACGTACGGACTAGTGCCACAAATGCTTAAAGTCCCCTGGCACGTACGGACTTTCAAAGATTGTGCTACAAATGCTTATAGTCCCCTAGCACGTACGGACTATGTTACCTAGGCTTAACGTCCCCTAACACGAAAGGACGGTGTTACTTAGGCTTAACGTCCCCTAACACGAAAGGATGGTTCCAAGAATGTCATCTAAAACAAAGCTTATACTTGATACATAAAATAGGGATATCATTCATGCTTAACAAATACTTTTCAAAACAAGGCAAAGCAAAGCTTATCAAAACATTGTAACATAGCTTTATTAAAAATACCACTCACATAGTTCTTGGGACGTCAGGATCAAAGCAAAGGTCCAAGTCCTACAAACACATGGCAAGGTCTACTGAATGCACTTCTCAAAACAAGTCTACATACATGCAAATGATCTCAGGAAAACATGCTGGAAGTCAAAACACTGTTTTACATGTCAGGAAGACATGCTGGGTACCAACCAAGTCTTTGTCGAGGTCCCACAGCTCCTGGCCGAGGTGTGGCTACCTAGGCTTCGGCATGTAGCTGCATGCCGAGGTGCGCACAGGACAAACTAAAGGTGTAAGTGATCATGCAAGGTAGGCCAAGGTGAGATACGATGCTTGGCCTAAGTGTGAGGTCTAGATAAGAGTGATCTCGGCGACTACACCTCAGGAAGTGAGGTCTGGAGATCTGGGTTTCCACCCGTGAAGAACCGGAAGAACATGAACATGAAGATCATGAAGAACATGAATGCTAAAATCATAACTTCTTTATTTACAAAATCTGGGATTTCATGCTATGAGTTCGAAAACATGGACCCGGGTACCCATACTTAAAAATCATGTGAAAACAAACACAAAAACATGGATCTAGGCATGAACTTTTGGATCAAAACATGACTTTTCTTGAAAAACACATGAATGCTACTTTCTCTTTCTAAAACCGAACTTCAAAGAAATGCATGGCTTACAAATCATATTCAATCATGCAATGTAATAACATGAACATAAAGAACACCAAAAGCAGATCAAGAATCTAACCTTAGAACGCGGATCTAACGGTTTGATCTCTAGGGATCAAGCTTCGAAATCTACTCTCCCTCAAGAACTTCTCTCCCTCTTCTAGAGCTTCTCTCTCCTCTTCAAAACAAGGATATAACAAATAATGGTTTCTCTCTCTCTGCCGACTGACTTAACACTCAACTCGGACACGTGGCAACGGCTGGTTGGTTCTCCTAAAAAAGGTGATAGATTGACAAGACAAGACTATGACAAAGTGTATCTAACAAGCTACCCGGTAAGGCACTCCGGCAAGTGATGACATCGGCTAAGGACAAAGCTTCGGCAACTAAGGTGACAATGACCTCGGCTAGGAAGAACAACACTTGACTAAGCTGTGCCACACCTTGGCCTAGATGTGCCTAGGTCATACCACTCCAGGACAAGATCGCTAAGGTGCAAAGGTAACATCTCGGCCTAAATGATACACATCTCAGCCTTGGTGATGAACACCTCGGCCTAGACAATGACATCTCGGCCAATATGTCAGAGTGAAGGTGGAGGTCAAACAAAGAGGTTCCAAGATAATTCTAGACTGAAGATGGCCTCGGCTTGGGATGATCTATGTAATAACTTAGGCTTGGCAAGACCTAGGCTTAACATGGCCTAGGCTTAAGACAGCAAGGAAGGAACAAAACATGCATACAACACTTAGGCAAATCACATAATCACAAAACAAGACATGGACCTTACTTAGGCAAAACAAGTCACAAACATACAAATGCAAGCTTAACGAGTCATAATCATACAAATGCTCATGAACATGACTAAGACATAAATGTGGGTTGTTACACCTACCTTTAATGGAATTTGTCTATAATAATAGTTATCATGCAAGCATCGGTATGGCACCATACGAGGCACTGTATAGAAGAAGATTTTGATCACCTCTGTGCTGGACAGAAGTCTGAGACAAGAAACTGCTAGGACCCGAGATCGTGCAAATAACAAGTGATAAGATTCAGCTCATCCAACAGCGAATTCGCACTGCTCAGAGCAGCCAGAAAAGCTATGCAGATACACGGAGACGAGACTTAGAATTTCAAATAGGCGATCATGTGTTCCTAAAGATCTCACCAACAAGAGGGGTTATTCGATTTGGGAAACGGGGAAAGTTAAACCCACATTACATCGAGCCATTCGAGACACTAGAAAGGATTGGTCCTGTAGCATATCGCCTTGCGCTTCCACCCGAACTGTCCAATTTCCACAATGTGTTTCACGTTTCGATGCTTCGTCAATATCTTTGGGATCCAGAGCATGTTGTCGAATATGAGAACCTGGAAGTTCAAGAAGACCTCTCTTATGAAGAGCAACCTGTACAGATTCTCGATCATCGTGATCAAGTTCTTCGAAACAAAACTATACCTCTTGTAAAAGTCTTATGGAGAAATCATCGTGTCGAAGAAGTAACATAGGAAACTAAAAGCCAAATGCGAGCCAAATACCCACACCTCTTCAAAAACCAAAGTACGTCAAGTTTGGGGACAAACTTCTTTAACGAGAGGAGAAATGTGACACCCGAATTTTTAAATTTAATTCAATACTGCAATAAATAGAATTCCTTGTTATTATTTTTTAATAATAATAAATAAATAAATAAAAATAAAATAAAAAATAAAACCATGTTAGATTTCTGTGGTTCAAGGTTACTTCTAAGCCAAAGGTTAAAATTGGCCCTTGGTAACATCGTGAAGTTTAATAAAAAAAAAAAAAAAAAAAGGCCAAAGGCCAAAGGCCAAAACATGTGGCATTACTCCTTAAGGCCAACACAAAGCAATGTGGCAATATTTTGCTTAGGAATCTTGCGTGGTAAACAAATTGAGAGCTTATAAATAGGGACTCTGTAGGATGTAAGAGAAGCAACGAAGTCGGAAAGAAGCAACATGCAACAAAATAGAAAGGCTCGGATAAATAGAGAGAGTGCAAGGAAATAATAACAAAAGTTAGTTATATTATACCTTGAGTTACCATAATATGTTTTCGATATGTCTTGAGTCACCACAATATATTTTACAAATGTTTTGTGTTCCCACAATTTATTTTATATAATTTATGTTTTGTAGTTATATTAATGTTTCAATTATGTGGATTATTTTCTGAACTCTATTTACTTAAATGGAAACCCATGGTTATGTACGTTTAAATTTTAGAAAGTATTTGGCAAAGATCTTGTAAACAATTATTTTCTGTAAGTACCACCCGGGAGTCCCATGCCTTGGGGACTTAAATAACCATTGGCCCATGTTTGGCCACTTTGTGGCCCTCTGTTTGTCAAGAATCCATTGACCCCTGTTCTGATTGTCACTCCAGTGACCCTTATTCTGTTATGTTCTGTTCTGTATCGTGGTTATAGTTATTTTCGTAATTTATGTATTTTAGTTTCTGCCACTTAATTAAATTGTTTATTCAACTTAAATTATGCTAATGTTTTAGCTTAAACAACTATCCATGACTATTTCGGCTCCTATACTTGCAGTATAATATTTCTCACTCTGCTATGTGCTTATAGCTGTTACCCCTTTTCGGTAACGAGATTTAGCAGGATCAAGATGGGGGATGAATCACAGTGTTTTCTCTTTTTTTTGTACTATCTGTATTTTTTATTGGACTCTTGTAATAAAATAAAAGCCTAAATGACTATTTTTGTTTCTTTTTAATAAACTTTTGGTACCCAATTATTTTGTTTTAATTTATTTAATTTATCTGTTGTGCTACTACTACAGAAATTTTAGAATTATTTTATTTTTATCTTGTTGCGACGCTAAACATTTGGGTACTGGGTTTGGGTCATGACAAAAACCATTAATGTGAAGTAGGTTTATAAAACCAAACTGAATGAGAAAGGAGAAGTAGACAAGTACAAAGCTCGATTAGTCGCAAAAGGTTACAAGCAGGAGTTTGAGGTTAGTCATAAGGAGGTCTTTGCTCCTGTTGCTAGGCATGATACAATTCGATTGGTAATATCTTTTGTAGCACAAAACTCTTGGCCTATTTTCCAATTGGACGTGAAATCTACCTTTCTTCAGGGTAAGCTCCATGAACAAGTGTATATCGATCAGCCTCCTGGTTATGTGCAACAAGGTAGAGAGAAGAAAGTGTACAAGTTGAAAAAGGCTTTATACGGATTGAAACAAGCACCTAGAGCTTGGTACAGTTGTATAGATTCTTATTTTTCCAAGGTAGGCTTCCAAAAATGTTCATATGAGCATACTCTTTTCATTATATTTGGACTCTTAGGGAAACTTCTTATTGTTTGTTTATATATAGATGATCTGATCTACACAGGGAATAATCAAGCCATGTTTGAAGATTTTAAACATTCCGTGATGGTTGAATTTGAGATGACAGATCTTGGTATGATGCACTATTTTCTTGGCATTGAAGTAGTGCAATCTGTAACAGGGATTTTCATTACTCAAAAGAAGTATGCTTTGGAGATTCTGGACAGATTTCAGATGATGAATTGCAATCATGTTGGTATCTCAACTGAACCAGGATTGAAGCTAACTAAGGATCTTGAAATGAAGAAGGTTGGTAGCACCTTATTTAAGCAAATTGTTGGAAGTTTGATGTACTTAGCAACCACCAAGTCGGACATTATGTATTCTGTTAGTCTCATTAGCAGATATATGGAATGTCCAACAAAGTATCATCTTCTTGCTGTAAAAAGGGTGTTACGTTACATGAAAGACACATTTGATTTTGGAGTTTTTTTATAAGAAATAAGTAGCTTCAGATCTCATTGGTTTTTGTGATAGTGATTATGTAGGTGATTTAGATGGGACAAGAAGCACTTCTGGCTATGCTTTTATGATGAGTTCGGGAGTTGTATCATGGTCATCAAAGAAACAACAAGTTGTTACCTTGTCCACAATCGAAGCAAAGTTTGTTGCAATAGCTTCTTGTGCATGTCAAGCTGTTTGGTTGAAAAGAATCATTGATATGTTACACAAGAAACAGTAGGGACCTCTACAAATTTATTGTGATAACAACTCAACAATCAAACTCTCCAAGAATCCAGTTTTTCATGGAAGAAGCAAACACATAGATGTGAGATACCACTTCCTTCGTGACCTTGCTAAGGATGGAATCATTGAAATGATATATTGTCGAAGTGAAGATCAGATTGCAGATATGTTTACTAAGCCTCTCAAGTTGGCTACATTTGTGAAGTTACGCGATTTTCTTGGAGTTTGTTCAGTTTGCTCTTTAAACTAATTGTATGAATAACATTTAGTTTAAGGAAGAGTGTTAATATATTAGTTTGTTATTTTCAGCTAGCTGAATAATAGTGGTAGACCTATTCTTAAGGGAATAGGTTCTTTGTTGACCATTTCTCTAGGAAAATCTCATAAGCTTAGGATTTGTTAGTTGTGGATTAGTTATTGCTTATTTTTAGCAAAGTTTGTTTTTTTAATTGTTATTTATTTAGACTTTCAGTCAATAAAGTTAAGCACTTGAGTTATTGTAGGCACCCCATTTTTGACCGCCCTTACGACTTGGACGTCCTCACATGTACACCGATGATGAGTCTATTTGCTCGCTAAGTGCTCGAAGTCTTCAACGGAATACCACAACTTTGAGTCTTTCAAACCCTACACCCTTTTTGTCTCATTTTTTGACCTGTCTTGGTTTTTCCAGCCTGCAACCTCTGGTGGCCTGCCGGCCATCCCTAGAGGCTGTCGGCCATCACTTTTGGGCTGCCGGCCACCAGTGATAGCCGACCGACCACCAGTGTTTTCTACAGATATTTTATGCCAACTGTTTGCACAGATGCACCCATCTTCACCCACATGTAGGGCTGGATCTCCTTGAGGGAATTTCATGTTTTCTATAAATAGGGACTCCCTCTCTCTTGTAGCAAGGTTAGAAAATTTTAAACTCAAAATTTTTCCTCTCTCACAAATTTTATACACTTTTGACTAGAATCTCTTAACCTTTGTCTATACACCCTTAACCAAATCCTCTCATCTTTGAGCTGAGGTGTTCTTGAGTTTAGTTTGAGCTCTAGATGGTGTACTTGCTTGGTTTTGTTGCTTGGAATTACTTTTTGCTTCAAGAGGTGTAATACTTGTTTTATTAGCTTGCTTTGCATACTTGTTTTTCTATCTTTTTCCCACTGTTTTTGGGCTATAAAAACTCTGTCTTTGTGGGCTGAAATTTGTGGTTTTAGGCCATTTAAGGTTAGGGGGTGGTTGACCCTTCTTTATTCCTTGTTTATAAAGCCTTTCCACTTGTGTTTCCCACTTTCAAAGTATCTTTTTCCAAACTTTTAAACACTGATTTTTAGAGCTTTTTCAGTGGCCAAAATCATGTTTTGAAGTCCAAATTTGGAGGGGTTAACCTCCCTTTCTTGTGTCTTTTTGCTAGCCTAGTTAGCTCTATGTTTTAGCTTATTTTTCTAGCTTGTTGTAGCTTAATTCCAGCATATTTTAGTCTTTGATTTGGACTGTTTTAACTCTTTTTTGGGTTGGTTGTTGCATTTGAATCTTGTTTTGCATGTCTCTAATGTAATAGTCCTCATAAGTTTGATGTTTTAGGTCTTAAACATCACTTATTTGAGTTGATAGCACTTATTTTGGGCTTTTCATACTTCATTTCAGCATTAATCATCTCTACAATCTCCCTCCTTTCTTGGCTTTTAATTTTGCTTTGAAAGTGATTTCAAGTCACTAGTTTGCCTAAGCATGAAATTGAGGTTTTATACTTAATGGTTTAATCCCTTAAGGGGTTCATTACCAACGATATGATACTTCTTTCATATACCCAAAGCAAACTTGTGGTTTTGAGCCCTCTTTCCATTAGAGGATTTGAATTCATCATTGGACTTAATTGAATTAAAAGATGGTTGGTAAACTAAAATGAGTAACCAACAAACTTGGGATTAAAAGTGAGCAAGATAACAACTTGTTGTGTTCAATCAGACGTTAATTGAACACATAGAAGCTTGAACCATTTTATACTTGCTAGTGATGAAATGATTCAAGTCTCCAAGGTCAATCACTTCCTTTGATATTTCATGAAAGGGAAGAGGTAAGAGTCTTGTTTTGCATTTATTGAACTTGCACACTTAGTTTCACAAGCCATTATGCAATGAAATTGCATCAATTGATGGTTTGTGAACGAAAGCTTACTACTCCTTTGATTTTCCTATGAAGAGAAAGGGTAGGTTGTGCAAACAAACCCTTGAAATACCCTATATATGCTCTATTTGTCCTCTGTTGTAGCAAGGTGAACCTGTCCATCAGTGGCCGGCAGGCCACTTTCCATGGCCGACAGACCACCATCCATGGCCGGCAATCTTCACCAGTGGCCGGCCAGCCACTGATGCAAAACACAGCAGAATGTTGGTAAGGCAGAGCAAAGTGAGAAGCAGTGTTGGTGTTCAACTATCCAAACAGAGGCATTCAGAAGCTAAACAGTGGGTTTTCTAGTAGAAACCGAGCAAGAACATCAGTATTCTTTGCATATCGAACCTGTTTAGCTTAAATATTTAGTTCACATAGTTGTTGTTATTAATTAGTTGTACCTAGTTGATTTTGTAACTAATTAGTTAGTTAATTAGCTATTCAATTTCGTTTTGTAATTAATTAGCTTAGAATAGTTAGTTTTAATTTAAGTGTTGTAATAATTAAGTAGCTTAGCTAGTTAGTTAATTCATTTGGTTTATAATAATTCTCTTAATTAGCTTAGCTTAGTTAATTAGCTTAGCTTATTCATTCGGACTCTCCTTCGTGAGAACGTAATGTAATAATTTGTATATCTTCCAACCCCACTTCTTTCTCCCTTTTATTTATCCGCTTTCGATGGTTAGATTAGGGACATCATGTTTCGTTTCTCCATGCTTGCATTTATTCATTTGTATCGCATGCACAGAGGCTCGGTTCATCATTCTAACTGCATTGTTAGTTCAATACTTTTTTGAAGACGTGCTTAGACTGTATGTTCTTGAAGTCTTCACATGTCATATTAGTAGCCGAGCCTATTAATTGCATTCTTTGTATGTGTTGCATTAGCCATATCGCATAGTTAGGAATCATGCATTTTTTCTAACTCTTTTGTTTTATCTTAGCTTGGAGTACTAGGTGAGTTTTTAGTGCTTTAGCATACTTGCATGAGTGTGAGTGACTCTCATGACTAGCATGCTTACCATGAGGCTGAATGCTTACTTGTTAAACTGTTTGAAATGCCTGTGGATGAAGGCTCGTTGCTTGAATTGGAATAATTCAATGAATGTAAGTTTAAGCCCATTTTGTTAAGTGGCAAATTTACAAACTTTAAGCCCACTTTGTTAAGTGGCAAATTCAAACACTTTTCGAAAAACAAACATGAAATTGAATTGTTCCAATTTAGGCAAACTAGTCTATACCTTGTGTGTGCGCATCACATAGAAAATGCTAGCCTAATAAACCAGAACAATAGCATATAATGTAAATAAAAATCATATCATGATTAGTAGAGGCCGATCTTTGATCGGGCGAGCGGGGTGCTCAATTCATGACCTTCTCCTCACGTACCTAAGTTCCCGAGCCGAGGTAACTTTGGTGATGACGGACACGTGGCCTTTGGCACAAGTCATGGGTTTCCTAAATTTCTCTAAAAACAAAATATTTAGGTGGCAAGTCTGTACCTGGCAAAACAGTCCAATTTTGACATTTTTTATTCAAAATCAATTTTTCAAAAAAATTTGTCAAATTTAGACTCTTTGGTGTTTATCAATTTCACATTGTACTTGTGAGATTCAATTTAGAACCGTAGAAGTCTGAACTGTAGAGCTTCTTTTCGAACTTCCGAAAAGGGAGAGCGAAAAAGGTAAGCTACAATATACATATTCTTTCGATTTCTACTTCAGTTTATTTAACAAGAACATCAGAGATCAAAAAATCAACAATGGTGTATACATACATCATAGATCTGATGCAAGATCAAAACACCAACAACAGCAACACAAACCCAATTGAAATGTTCAAAATGCCAACTGATTTCACTATTTCTAAGTTCAAAAAAGTCATATCTGTGTTGCACCGGGACCAGTCACACACGATTCCACCACGGACCACCTTATTCTTTGTCATTCTCATTCTCATTTCTTTCCAATCAGACTCCGACGCCATCAAAGCCTCAGAAGAGGGACAAATCAGGAGCTACGATGATAGATCTAGAGCTGCGGTGATGGATCTAGAGCTGCGGCTTTCGGAACCCTAAGATCCATCATTCGTTCGCAGTGGAGTCGAGTATGGGAGATGAAAGATCTGAAGTGGCAGCAAAATCTGGACGATGGCAGAGCCTAGATCTGAGGCGATAGAGTCCAAAGTTGAAGAGAAAGAGGTGGTGCAGTAAGTGTTTAGGAAAGAGAGAGAGAGAGAAAACAATTGATGGCAGTGTAGTTGATGGAGAATACGCTGTCGACGATAGGATTAGAGTTGTGATGGTGTCGTCGTTGACAGAGGTAAAAACGAGAAGAAAGAGAAAGAGAGAGGCTGTGATGGTGGTGGTGGTGGTTGTGGTTGTGGTGGAATGACGGAGGGTAAAGGAAAGTGGTGGTGAGAAAAGGAGGGAGAGAGGAGCTACGAAGAGAAAGTGAAAGAGTATAGCATGATTAGAGTTTGGTTAGGAAAATAATATATATATATATATATATATATAGATATATAAAAGAGGCGTTTAGCTGTTTGAGATTCATTTTTCTTTTTGATTTTGTCTTTTCATTTTAAATAATTTACTAATGATGACTTATATGTTGAATGAAAGTTTTTTTTCGTAATTACGCCAGCATTCTTGGTCAATTATACAACAGATTTTTTCGTAATTACGCAAATATTCTTGGTCAATTATGAAATAGGTTTTTTGTAATTATGTAAACATCCTTAGTCAATTATGAAACATAAATATTTTATTTTTTGACAAATTACAAATACACTCATAAAGTTTATTTAAAATATGAATCAGTTCTATAATACTAGAAATTACAACTATTGTTTGTTATATATTTTAATTTAACACAATACTAAGGGGGGAAAATTATTCTCCTATGCAATAATAAATTATCAAAATTGTTTATTGAAAAATCTTTCTCATATTATTAAAAATTGTTAATTGATTTATTTATTAACAAAAGGGTTAACTGAAAAATATTTTTCTTATCATTAAAAATTGTTAATTTACTTAATGATTTTCTTATTAATAAAATTGATCATTTGTTATGCGAGTATGATTTATGTATTAATAAAATTAGTCATTTGTGTGTGTATATATATATATATATATATGTGTGTGTGTGTATTTTTTTCTGCTTCTTTATTAGTTCAGTGACTTATCTTAATAGTTTTTTTTAGATATGAGAATTATTTTAATAGTTATTTTATATTTATCTGTTGAGAAAAGTTACACACCATAATTTTTTTTTCTAAATTCGGAAGAAATTTTAAAGACTCATAAATTCATCTAAAATGATATGGTAATAAAATTGGATTCGACATCATTAAGTGTATAACAAATCAAAAAATATACATATCATATCATATAATTCTATCATATATCTAATGATTTATTCTATTCAATTTCATATAACAATATTTTTATTTTAAAAAAATTATCAAAATACAAAATTTAAGCATACTATAATAATAGCCCGTGCCATGTACACGCCTGTTTAAACTAGTGTATATATATATCTCTATATGGGTAGTTTAATTATTTTATAAAGACTCGTATTTATGGATATAATAAATTAACATCTGGATTTTTAAGCAAATAAAATTTAAAATTAGATTTTTCAGCCGAGAAACGTAATGTGCAAATAATAATAATAATGATGAAAAATAGAATAATTTCACTTCAAAATACATGTTTGGCTTGGGTTTTTTAAAAATAAATTTTTTATTGTATTCAAATAAATAATCTTTAATTAAAAACAGACTGCGTCTGCCGGGAGTCGAACCCGGGTCTATTGCTTGGAAGGCAATTATCCTAACCGTTGGACTACAAACGCTCGGTGTTTTTGTATGGCCTATCCCTTCTATAATATAGCTTCTGACTTTTCTGATCAGTTATTGTTATTTTGTCGGTTAAAAGCCTCTATGATCCATAAAAAAACTTTTTAAATTAATCCATTCAAAATGATTGGATTGTGGCTTTTTTGAAATTATAAATCAAAACTGTAGGTATTTAGTAAATAAAAGAATTACAAAATGTGAAATCATTTTGTATAAGAATTTTGTAATATAAAAATTCAAAAAAAAATCAATTTGCTTATAGAATTGTGGTATCATAATCTTAAGAGGGTGTTACTTTAAAGCCATAATTGTTTGGACATGTTTGATTAAATTGGATTAACATTCTTAGAATGGTTAGCCATGGACTTATCAATCCATTTGAATTGTATATCTTATCTAATGTTTAGATTGATTAAGAATTATAAAGAATGATTAAAAATTCTATCAATAACTAATTAGTCCTCTCTTTAATATCTTATTTTGTATCATGTCTCTCCCCTCTTGGGATTCAATAGTCTTCCATATATGAAATATCAAAATCAATTTGAACCTTAATTTTTTTTAACCAAACATAAAATTATATATTTTATTAGATTATTAATCTAATTGCAAGACTATATGTACACCAGACAAACATTCCCTAAGTTCAATAGACAAAACGATTAAATATTAACCATGAGTCTATCATGACCAGTGTCATGCTTAAATTGCATCAACCCGATTGTAACAACAACTACCATTGCAATATATAAGAGTTTTAGAAATTAAATTTTTTGGTCTGTAAAAGTAAAAATTTTGTGGCAAAAGACATTTAGAAACCAATTTCTATCGTCGTGAGGATAATCGCTAAAAGGTTGTCCCGAAAAGTCAAAAACAAAGCATTTAGTGACAAAATTTTGAAAATGTTTCTAATAAATAGACTTTTAGGGACAAAATAATTTAGTCTCAAAATGATTTATTTTTTAAGACAAAAAATTTGGTCCCCAAATGATAATAATTCGTCGTTAATGTCCTATTTTCATTGTTAAAAAAATAATGATGACACTTACACAACAAAAATATTTGGTTCTTAACAAATTATTTTGTCCCTAAATTGTGGTCTCTAAAATCTTAATTTTTTGTAGTGTGCAATAGCTGAATCTATCATATTCGGATTGGAAGAAATGAGGAGGAAAACCTAATTCCAAATCTCCTTCATGTGCATGAAAAGTAATTATCAATTAGCCATTTAAATGGATAATATTCATCATGAAAAGTTATTATGCATTAGCCATTCGAATAGTTGATAGTCCTTCAGAAATATATGATATTGTCATAATTGAACATACTCAAATAATAGAATGAAAAAAATTTAGAATGATGTTCTAATTCCACCTCTCAATTAATAACGTATGTATTAAAATCTGACCATACAACCAACTAAGATCTAAGAAGATTACCTCTTTCAAAATATTTATGAACAAAGCCGATAAACCAAGATGTATTCGTTGAGATATACCCCGGTTGGTCATCAACTATGAAGTACAAGTATGAGTACGGGAGTACTGGTATTGATACGATACAAGTATATCGATACGGTAAAATCCAAAAAAATAGAATACGGGTACGGCTTTGTGTGTTTGTAAAAAAATATTTATTTTTAATTTGGAGTAATGCAAAAATAGATTAAATGATTTAATTTATTATAATTAATTAACATTTAATACCAAAAGTGAACATATAAATAAAAAATTAAATGTCCTTATACCTTATAAACTATAGCTTAATTTTAAAATCATACTAAGTATAAAACTAAAAATAAAAAAGAAATCTAGTGAAAATGATTTATCTCTGTACTAAAAGAAAATATTATTTCGACTGAGATACAATACAACTTGGATATATATTAGATACATCTATTGGGGGCACGCCATGTATCTTGGGAATGACGTCGTACCAGATTAGTGGAAGAACATGTTGAGCAACTGACAAGGCTTATTGGGGGCCGAGCAAACTTTTTAGCTCGGCAGAGTAGGGCATTCTTAGCTCGACTGGAGGAAAAATAATCCCAATCATGCTACGCAGATGGAATTAAGGGGCAATTGAGAGGGTAATTTGTAAACAAATTGGGCCGAGCTAGGAAGAGTCTTCTTTGGGAGTTGGACCGCGTAATGGGCCGAAATAAGGGCTGGTGTAGCTCGGTCTTAGGCCAAGAAGACATCTCATATTACGGATTTAGGCCGAACTATGGGCCGAGGTGTTTGGGCTTCGCAAGTTAGACCTCGTCCTTGTTAGTTCGGTCGGAGACTGCTGCAGTTAGCTCGATCTAAATAGACAAAACAGAGGTATCAGTGAGGGGAGAACCGAGCTAAAGGATAGCTCTGCAAGGCATCATCTCAGAGTCAAGACTGATAGTGGTGCTTAAAGTATCACCGAGCCGAAATAACCTGATTAACCACAATGTCAGCCGAGGTAAAGAAAGTAACATCAATGGTGAGGGCCGAGCTGTGTATAGCTCGGCAGGGTGGCATCCGTTAGATCGGCTTTCGATCACACGGTCCGAAGGGCAGGGGACCGAGATAAATCAGTTCGGGCAGGAATGTATAACCGAGGTAAAAATTTCAGCCATCTCACTTGGCTTGCAGTGATGAGACTCTTAGTAGGACTCTGCTAAGGAGAGTTAGAGTCCTACTGGGATTGTGTAAACCATCTCACTTGGTTGGTAGTGAGTAGGGGTATGACTCCTAGAAGGACTAAGGAGAGTATAGTCCTACTAGGATTGTGCAAAACCATCTCACTTGGTTAGTAGTGAGTAGGGTGTGTGTTTCCTAGGAGGACTCTCACAGGGAGAGTTGGAATCCTACTAGGATTGTGCCAAAGTAAAGTTTATAAAAGCTCATGACCAGACCTATGGACAGGTATCCCAATTCTTACTCTAGAATACACAGAGCTTATTGTCTATTGTCTAGTTGTTGACTTAGGCATCGGAGGGGTTTCTGGCACACACCCGCCGGTTAGCTCACGTTTGTATTTTCAGGTGGCAAAGCAACATTGTTTGGAGGAGCACAAACTTGATCAACAGGATCATACGAGAAGAATTATTTCTTTCCCGTACAGTATATATACATATATATATATAGGGATGGTTTCATATACATAGTATAATTTTTGATTTTTACCTCATGGCAGGTAGAATATCGACATTTGGGGCATAAGAGTTGTTGAACAGCTTCAACAATGGCGTTTTCGTTACTGCAGGCGATTACCTCCTCCGGTACTGCAACTTCAACAATGACGTCTTCATCTTCGGCACTGCAGCTTCAACAACGCCTTTGATGGTGACCTCCTCCATTTCCACTTCTTCTTCTGCTGCTGGTGGAGCTATGCAGAACTGGTTAAAAAATTTTAGGGCTTTTTTTGGAGTGGCCAAACAGGGAGTGGTTTTTTTTTTTTTTTTGAAATTTTACCCCAAAAAAACAAACCCAAATCTAATATATACATTCACATTTTTTATTATATTTTTTAGCCTATGATTTGTAATATATATATATATATATATATATGTATTGCAGATTTGTATGGATATAAAGGTATATATACATATATATATAGGGATGGTTTCATATACATAGTATAATTTTTGATTTTTACCTCATGGCAGGTAGAATATCGACATTTGGGGCATAAGAGTTGTTGAACAGCTTCAAAAATGGCGTTTTCGTTACTGCAGGCGATTACCTCCTCCGGTACTGCAACTTCAACAATGGCGTCTTCGTCTTCGGCACTGCAGCTTCAACAACGCCTTTGATGGTGACCTCCTCCATTTCCACTTCTTCTTCTGCTGCTGGTGGAGCTATGCAGAATTAGTTGAAAATTTTTAGGGCTTTTTTTGGAGTGGCCAAACAGGGAGTGGTTTTTTTTTTTTTTTGAAATTTTACCCCAAAACGACGTCGTTTTGGGGCATTGCAGGAAGCATGGCAGGAAAGTATGGCAGAGGATCCGGACTCCAAGTGGCTGCATTCAAAATTCTGTTCCCACAACTACCCCTAGCTTGTATCACCTAGATAACTGTTGAGGGGATGTGAGCTACATCGTGCCGAGTTAAGGCCACACTGGCTAACAACTTTCTCACTGCTTGGACGCTTCTCCACATTACCATACCTCGATTCATAGAAAAGCATCCCTTGGTTCTCAAAACCCTAACTTTGATACCCCACCTACCTTTGTTGACGTATCAATATACTACTAGACATCCTTCAATCAAAATGCATCGTTTCAATCAACCACTTCATTCTTTTCAAGGGATTTCGAATTGGTGCCATCATTTCATCCATTTTAGCGTCTTTCCATTTTTCCCACATATACATTTATACTTGCACGCTTTTTATCTCTTCAACCTCTCTCTTAAACCTCCACTTTTGTGGTTCTGGAAGATCCAAGCATTCCCAGCCTTTGTTTGTGCTTTCTGGAGACCATTCTGACATTCTGCTTTAATTAACCGGCTTGAAATCCTTCTGTAATCTCATTTCTGGTCTCCTCTCTATTCGACTCACATTATAAGTCCCCCAATCCTTCTCTTGTTCAATTCAATTTCTTTATTGCTTCAATTTCTGCTTCAATTTTCACCGAAATTTGGAGTTTTACTTCATTTTTCTTCAATTTTTCAGCAAGTTATACTCCAAAAACCATCTACCGTAGATTTGTTCTTCAATTTGACCTTCCCCCCCTACTCTTCTCCTACTAAAAAATGGGTGTCCACTAGTGATACTTGTGGATCAGGTTGGGTCAATTAGCCTCTCATCTGTCATCCGTCCGAACTTAGGTAATTGAAAAAAATCAATCTGCATTCATCTACTTAGAGGATGTAAATTGCGTTGGCCATGAGGGTTAGCAAGTGAATACGGATTGGTTTGGCGGTTGGGACCCTTATTGTTTTGAGCATTTTTTGGATTATTTTCGAGTAATTCTTTACTATTTCGTGCCTAAAAATTTTTATTGTTCATTTTTTATAATAAAAATAATAGCTCAACTTTTATAG
This sequence comes from Camellia sinensis, assembly GCF_004153795.1. Taxonomy (NCBI): domain Eukaryota; kingdom Viridiplantae; phylum Streptophyta; class Magnoliopsida; order Ericales; family Theaceae; genus Camellia; species Camellia sinensis. The sequence continues at coordinate 261,365 of NW_021025524.1, forward strand.
TTCATAAATAGCAAATACAGTTATTAAATAAAATGTTCTTTTTTAAATACATAATTACTAAAGAAAATATTATTTTTTCACACACAAAGCATAAAAGCATAATTTCATTTTTTTAGAAATATTGGCGGATCAAGTTGGGTCTGGTGGCCTCTCATCCGCCATCTGTCTAAACTTAGGCAGATTGAAAAAAAGTATGCCCACATTTGTCTGCTCAGACTATTAAAACCGTCCATTATGTGGCAAATTGGTTTGGGCCATTCAATTTTGAAGGATCGGATGAATGTTTTCCCACCCCTAGTGTCCACCATTGGAGAGTGGAAGGAAAAAAATCTCTTTCAGAAGTAAAGGACTTCCTTTTTTAAAGAGATAAATTCTTTTTATTTTTTCAAAAATTGGATGTTGAAACTCATTGGCTATGATGTCAGATAGTTGAAGAAAATTATTTATTTTTTCAAAATGAAAAAATCTATTCCAATTTATTTGTTTAATGATATTGAAACAAAGTTTTTGTAAACAATTTAACTTAACTGTTTGCAGAACTAGTTTGTTGGCTAAGATTCCCATGTGTTTTCAAAACTTCACTTTGTTGTTTACTATGTGAGTTTTCCAAACACTATTAAGTTCAGTGTAAATTGTTTTGAAAATACTTGGATTGAAAAAATCTTTTATTTTAGACTCATCTTAACATTTCAACTGAACTAGGTCTAGTCATCATCTGATTATACTATTTATTTATCGAAGACATGGGTGGTGCACTATAAAAGGCTTTTTTAGCTTTTATCATGCTATCATAAGCCTTCTAACAAGCTCATGGATATCGGTTGACCTAGTCATGACAATCAAACCATGATGTATAGATTTCTAGTTAAAATACAGAGAAAACAACATATATATATTTTAGGTAGTAATAGTTGTTGGAAAAATTAAACAGGATTTATTGTCATAAAAAATACCAAATTAATAATTAATCAAAAATAAAAAAAATAAAATATTATTAGAGAAAATGTTTGGAAAAGCCTATTAGGTAGTCGACACATGCAGACTCCACTCTCCTTAGAAACAATACACCTCTTATTCATCGAGCTGAATGGTGTTTCACCCCCAAGATACAATGAACTTCGAAATCACTTATGTGCAGCAAAGTAATAACTTCACGAACATAAATTGCCCAACACTCACTTGGAAAATCCACAAAGCCTTAATTAAGTCTCAAACTCAATGTGATTTTCTAAAAGCTAGAGAGACTTTCTCAAACATTTCAGCAATTTTTGGTTTTGCGCTTGTCCAAAAATGTGGAACTATTTCAAAAGAAACAAGTGTAGAAAGCTATAATGAGTGCGAAGGTGGAAAAACCTTCTAAAATAGAGAACCGATGGACATTATAATGTCCGTCCGAACTTTTGTAAGCACGCCAGACATAAGTGCTTTGGCTGGATGATTTCAAAAAATGACCGACGGACACTTTACGATCCAGCCAAACAAGATTATGTCTGGCCGAGCACTTCTAGCGACCGACGGACCACTTCTGGAAGGTGGTCCCCCCAGCATCTTGGAATATGCCATCCAAATCTTTGGAGGCTAAATGGCATATTCCAAGGCATCTCTTGCCTATTTAAACACTCCTTTGTGGAGAGGTAAAGGGTTGGTCAATTTTAAACTCTAAAGGCTAACCATTTGAACTCTAAGGCAATTCACTCTCTCACTCATATACTCATACACTAGGAACTTTCTTTCTCTTCTTGGCTTGAAAAACAAACATCACTACTAGCTTTAGGGAGCTCGGATTAGAGTTTGTGACTAGCTTAGGCCCTACTTCTGCTAGATTTTGAGGAAATCCCTATTTCCATAATCATTTTCTTTTCTTTTCTATCTCTTTCTCTCTATCCAAACGCTTTTATTGTGTTTGTTGGGATTATTGATTACTTAATTGATTTCCTTCTCTTTCTATCTCTCTCTCTCTCTCTCTCTCTCTCTCTCTCTTAATTGATTTCCTTCTCTTTCTATCTCTCTCTCTCTCTCTCTCTCTCTCTCTCTCTCTCTCTCTCTCATTTCTGTAGTAATTATGACTTGTATAGAGACTTTGGCCAAGTTATTTTTCATTCTTTCTTTCTTTTTGCATTAGAAGCCCAAGCACAGTTTCCTATATGAGAATTGGATGAATCTCCCATCTCACCACTCTTTTTCATGGATTTAAGTAATTTTTATACATTTCCATGTGTTTAAGGGGTAGAATCTCTCTATTCTCATTAAAGTCTCCTTTATTTTGTTGTTTTTTTGTTTTCATTGCTATAGAAGCCCAAGCACAGTTTCCTCAGTGAGAATAGGTTGAATTTCCTCTTTCATCACTCTATTTCATGGATTTTAGTAGTTTATACCTTCTTCAATGTGTTGGAGGGGTATAATCTCTCTATTCTCATCAGAGTCCCCTTTATTTTGTTGTTTTCTTTGTTTTTGTTGCTCTAGAAGCCCAAGTACGGCTTCCTCTATGAGAGTAGACCGGATATCTCCTCTTATATCTCTTTTACATTAATTTGGGTAGTTTATACTTGTTTTCTTGAGTTTGAGGGGTAGAACTTCTCTATTCTCATTAGAGTTCATAAATTTGTTGTTTTAAATGATATAGACGCTTTTTGCGTTGAAATGTGTTGAAAATGTCTTCTTCTTTCTCTCTCTTTCTCTCTCTCTCTCTCTCTCTAACTTATTTGTTTTCTTAAGATTTTTCATGTTGCCTGCATGACATTCCCATGACTTAGTTTAGAATCATGCACTTAAGCCCTATTTATCGTGTCTTAGTAGATATTGCTATCATTATGTGGTATGGCTTATTTTTTATGATTCACATGCCAGTTTTTTGTAGTAACCGAACTCATAGGATTTATTTTATGTGTGTGATTTGCATTTTGTAACATATTTTCTAACTCTTTCTAATTTGTTTCGCTTGGATAGAGTACTCGGTGAGTATTCTTTTCATTCTTTTGCATATCATTCCCTAGACTATTGCATCTAGGATCACGTATAGTTTTCTAACCCATTACGCTCATGGGATGGTGCGGAGAAGTGCTAGGTGAGCTTTTCCCTTTCTTTTATATCTTGGGTGTGTACTTGCTTCCTTACTATGTTCAGCATGATTCCATGAGATTATGTGCTTATATGATATATCTCTATGATTGCCGATTGTTTAGAGGTCTTATGCCTAAATTGGGGTAACTCTAATCTCCTTGCATGTGAGTTAGCTCTCCTTTTTATGAGATCCTTGCTAAAAAAAAAAAAAAAAAAAAAAAAAAAAACCCTTTTTGAAATGCGAAAGATTAGAGTATTCCAATATAAGCACTTGGGTCTATACTTGTTTGCTCCACATAGTAAAGATAACATTAATAATTGAGTTATATGATCATATTGTGTTAATGGATTTCATATCAAGAATTAGTAAAGGCCGATCTTTAATCAAGTGAGTGAGGGTGCTCAATTCGCGACCTAACAGAGAAAACGTTTGAAGGGGCAATGTTTGTACAAGATTTGACACCCCCAATGAGGGTTTCCACATGTCCATTTGGTGACTTAAAGTAGGTTGCTTTACCCTATTTATTTTGGTGGCAAATTGGTTGGAATGAGTAGATTTGATGCAATCATGGCTTTGATGGGTTTTGGCCAAATCATTGGGAAAATAGGATTCACGTGGGCAACTTTTCTCTTCTATTTTGAAGATATATATATATATATATATATAATTATTATATTAATTATATATGATGTTGAAGATATGCATCATAAGGACATGTGGCTTTGATCCAACAGTCCCATTTCAAATGTTTCAAACGGCTCCTACAAAAGAAGCGTAAGTTGACCAAGCATGGACACATGGCAACCATCCAAGACCCTTACCCACCATCCAACGACTCATGCTTTTAGGAGGATCTGGTCAGCCTTATCTTTGAGGAACAAACCAACCAATTGCTAAGAAGAAGGAGGAAGTTGGGCAAAATGTGACTTCAGGAGGCCCTCAAGCAAAATAACTTTCAAGATTTTATAGAGATTTTCAAAAAGCTGTTGTAGATTTTCAGGAGGTCAGACGTGATTCTCAAAAGGACTTGAATGCTATAAATACAAGAAATAAAGGTAGAGCAAACACCCAATCAATCAATCAATCATTCAACACAACTTAGTATATAACCCAATGTTATTTATCCTTAGTTTAACCCTAGTTTAACTTAGGAATAGACTTGAAAGGCATCTTTGTCATATATTTTAGCCTTAGTTCATGACATATGTATCAAATTAGTTATTTTTGGCCTTCATAGGCATTGTTTTGGAACTGAGATTGTGCTCTTGGTTTTAGCCAAAACTTGTGTTTCAATCAAAAGATATATTTTTTATATTTTTGCACAAACACACGTAAATTGTGTTCTTATTTTCTAGGACCAGTTTCATTTTATTTTTGCTTCCATTGTTTGTGATGGGTTTATTTCAACACATAACCTATTGTAGAGAGAGAGAGCGAGAGAGAGAGAGAGAGAGTAATAAGGGTTAAATTCATTTTATTCTCTCATGGTTTGGGTTATAACATGTTATCCCTTGTGATTCAAATATAGACAGTAAATCCCCATATAGTTTTGGATTAAAGTGGCACAATTAGTTTTCCACTCAAACTAAACCACAGACCATTATTTAGAGTGAGATTGATTTTGTGAAAAGACAAAATGAAATTAATACAATAAAAGGATAATTTTACTCTCATTTTTTCTTCAAACCTAAAATTAGATTAATATATTAATTAAAATATAATTAAGGATTGATTTAAAATATAATTAAATAAAAACATAAAATAAATAATAATTAAAATTTGATTAAATATAATTAAATTAAAATTAGAATTAGATTAAAAATTACAATAAATAAATAATAATATAAGATTAATTGTGATCTAAAATATAATTAAATTAGAATTATATTAAAAAGTTAAGAATTATAATATATAGTTAAATATTTGGGATTAATTGTGATCTAAAATATAATTAAATAAAAATTAGAATAAAAAGTTAAAAAATGCAATAAATATTGGGCAGGCAGGCCATAAGTCCATTTTTTAATCTTTTGAGCTATTAAGCCCAAGCTCTAATCTCTTTGGACCAAAAGGACACAATTTGTCCAAAAAGACAACCATATGTTGAAATCCACCTATCTATCTATCTCTGGAAATCAACCTATCTATTTTACTTCATTTTTCTTCAATTTTTCAGCAAGATCATTAGGGTATCGTTGTTTCTTGAATGAACTTAGTATTTTTGCAGACTCACCAAACTTCTGACCTTTACATCTATAAATAGGACCACCCTCATTTGATGTTATTAATTCAGAAATTTCGTATTTTACCTCTGCTTATTCTATTCTTCATTTTGTTGCATTTTATTTCTGAAACAAAGAGTGTAAACACTTAGTGTGTTCGTAAGGCAAACAATTTGTAGTGCTGCTATTGTTTGTAGTAGATCATTTTATCCTGGGAGATAGACGTCCAAATTCTGAAAGTACCGTGGAGAGGACGAATCTGTCTTAAGGACACAGTGTTAAACACTGGACTTGATCAGAAATATAATTCGAACAAATTAAATCAAGTAAGTTATTTAATTTATTTTCAGTGTTGTTTTTATTTATTAAAATCAGATTTAAATTTTATTTTTGGAACAAAATAAAATCTGTTTTTATTTATTTATTTTTATTTCGAGTTTGATTATTGTAATCAAACAAATTCTCTCCTTTTCTTTATTTCTTTATATTCTTGTTGTTGTTTTGTACACAACAGAATTTAATCTTTTTAAATACAGTGAAGATTGTCCTAAAATCTTAAGACAGAATCCTTTTTTGATATCTTCATTGTATTTAATTTTCTGTGTTTTCAAAATAATATTCTGGTTGAAAAAACAAATAGTGATTTATACTATTTGACAGATAGTAGTAATATACTGTCTCTTTTCTTTGACAACTAGTAGTAATATACTTGTGTCATTAACAATTGCAGAATATTATTTGGTATTACAGAAAATTATTGTGATATTTTATTTTTCTAGTTTTAGTAACAAGGAAAATAAAATTATTTTGTTGTTATAATTTATTTTCTGGTTTTAGTAACTAGAAAATTAATTTGTGTTTTAATTTTTTCTGATTTTTGTAATCAGAGATTATGGCTACTACAACTGAAACTGCATCTGGCAGTGGTACTCCTATTGTTACACCTACATCGGTCCCTAGCCAGAACCATGTTCATGTACCAATCAGTCATGGAGAAAAACGGGAAAAATTTAACGGTACCGAGTTTAAGAGATGGCAGCAGAAGATGCTGTTTTATCTTACGACTCTTAATTTGGCCCGGTTTCTCCATGAAGAGGCTCCAGCACTTAAAGAGGGTGAAAGTGATCAGCAAGTTGTTGCCGCTGTAGATGCTTGGAAACATTCAGATTTCCTGCGCAGAAACTACATCCTGAATGGCCTTGACAATATGCTGTATAATGTATACAGTCCTCTGAAAACAACAAAAGAATTGTGGGATTCTTTGGAGAATAAATACAAGACAGAAAATGCCGGCACGAAGAAATTTGTCGTCGGTAAATTCCTAGATTTTGTTATGGTAGACTCCCAAACGGCAATATCTCAAGTTCAAAGTTTTCAAATAATTTTGCATGATATTCATTCAGAAGGTATGTCTCTTAGCGAGTCATTCCAAGTCGCTGCTTTAGTGAAAAAGTTACCACCGGCTTGGAAAGATTTCAAAAATTATTTAAAACATAAACGCAAAGAGATGACTATGGATGAATTGATTGTAAGATTAAGAATTGAAGAAGATAACCGAAAGGCTGAAAAGAGGAATGGAAAAAATCCCCCATTGAGTCCAAGGCTAATGTGGTTGAACAAGTTCATAAACCACATAACAAAAAGAGAAAGTTTACTGGAGATGTCCTAAACAGAGGCGATAGTACAAAGTTCAAAGGAAAATGCTATAACTGTGGCAAAACTTGACATCGAGCTTCTGACTGCCCCGCCTTAAGAGGATCATGGAAGTAAGTAAGAAAACCACCAATCAGGCCAATGTAACAGAATTGGATTACATCTCTGACGGAGTGAAATGACATACAACCTTTCTTGCTGTGGTGTCTGAGGCTACTTGTTGGAAATCCCAAAGAGGTGGTGGTTGACCACTCTAGAGCAACTCGTCACATATGCTGGCATGACAAGAAGAATGTCACTACCTACAATGAGCTGCAAAGGTGAACAATTTTCATGGAAAATTCTTCTACTTCTACTGTGGCTGGACAAGGAAATGTTATCTTGAAGATGACATCAGGGAAAAAACTGACCCCTCAAACAACGTAATCTTGCATGTACTTGACATCCGAAGAATTAAGTGCTGGTTCTTTGTTAAGTAAAAAGAATTGATTTAGGCTTGTCTTTGAGTCGTGATAAATTTGTATTAACAAAGAGTGGTATGATATGTTGGTAAGGATACATGAGTGATGGTCTCCTTAAGTTGAATTGTAATGACAGTTGTACCAAAAATTGCTAGAAAAGAGATA
>NW_021025524.1:270330-309923 GCF_004153795.1 Camellia sinensis
TGCCATGACAAAAAGTTAACCACTAGAATATTGCGGATCCGTTAACAAAAGGTTTGACAAAAGAGCTAGTGTATAGTTCATCGAAGGGGATGGGATTAAAGTCTATTACATACGAGTCGTCATAATGGTAACCCTACTTATATGACTGGAGATCCCAAGAACTAAGTTCAAAGGGACAACTAAGTTATGTATGGCTCGCCAGAAATCACCAAGGGATTAAAATTCCTACCCATTCCTATGGTGAGAGTGATATCTGCAACATATGTTGTATGCAGGGGTATAAGGATAAGCTTTGCTTTTAATGATTACTTATATCTTGATTAAGGTACAAAATCAAGACGAGTATAAGGAGATATTCACAATAAGAATCACCTATATGAGGGTTGAACTGGGGCCGGTTCTATGAGAATGAAAAAGGCTGCATTCTCTAGAAATACTCATGAAAACCAGGTGCGTTCAAGGCCAAAATGAACACAACAGTGAGAACCACGATGTGTTAGAAGATATTTTGTGTGAAATCTATTGTCTTAGCTTACACAAACGGCTGAACAATTCAAGGCATCACGTCAATTGGTTAGCCAGTAAGTCCGATAGGTTATCACTAGGGAAGGTTCAAGGCCGAAAACTACCTATCCTGATGCAAGATATTTTCAACTTATACTCTTTCGTTAAGTCTGCATTTTGTTGCATTTCCGTTGTCATCAATTTCCATTCATGTAGGGGATTGTTGGAAATGGTAGAAAAATTCTGGATAAAACCAGAATTTTTTCTCAAGTTTGGTCTATTTTTTAGGTGGGCCCCGTGCATCGATTTACACGGGTCAAAGTGGTAACGCGTTCTATGCCGCGTTGTGATTCACGTGGTATATTTGGTTGATCAAAACCATTACCGAGTGAATGGGAAATTGAAGCCAAAGTGTGCTCCATGGAAATGGAGTTTTGGTGGAAATCCCTTAAGGTTGTAAATTGGCTTGTCCCACATTGATTTGGTGGGGAGTTTTGAAAGGATTTATAAAGGCTTGGGTGAGATACTTGGGGTGTGCCCCAAGGGGTACCCAAGTGTTTTAGAGGGAGAGGTTATGGGCAAAATGGGCTAGACCTATTAGACCCAAAAATCACCACACACGCGCGCGCGCCGCAGCTGCCGTCCGTCCGGTCGGGCTAGGCTGGGCATTGGCTTGGGCGCGGGTGCGTGGTGTGTGGTTGGGTTGGGCTTGTTCGGCCCAATACTAATCTTTTGGGCCAAAAACATTTGAATTTAATTTTATTTTTTGGTAAAATAAAATCCAGAATTCAAATTAAATTGATTTGGATTTTCTGTACATCCAAACAGGGCCCTTCCCGTTTTCAAACAGAAATAAACTAGCTTGGAATTAGTGCACACTCAAACAGGGCCCTTTCCGTTTTTTGCTATCTGTTTGAATTTATTAACAGATTCAAATCTGTTTGAATTCAAAACCAACAGGTATCATACCTGTTCAATTTAAAACCAAGAGCATCCTCTGCTATAAATCTCTGCATTTTGCTGCATTTAATTTCTGAAAGGAAGAGTGTAAACACTTAGTGTGTTCGAAAGGCAAACAATTTGTAGTGCTGCTATTGTTTGTGGTAAGATCATTTCATCCTGGGAGATAGACGTCCAAATTCTGAAAGCACCGTGGAGAGGACGAATCTGTCTTAAGGACACAGTGTTAAACACTGGACTTGATCAGAAAAGTTATTCACATATATAAATCAAGTAAGTTATTTAATTTATTTTCAGTGTTGTTTTTATTTATTAAAATCATATTTAAATTTTGTTTTTGTAACAAAATAAAATCTGTTTTTATTTATTTATTTTTATTTCGAGTTTGATTTTTGTAATCAAACAAATTCTCTCCTTTTCTTTATTTCTTTATATTTTTGTTGTTGTTTTGTGCACAACAGAATTTAATCTTTTTAAATACAGTGAAGATTGTCCTACATGGGTTAGAACATGTTATCCCTTGTGATTCAAATATAGACAGTAAATCCCCATATAGTTTTGGATTAAAGTGGCACAATTAGTTTTCCACTCAAACTAAACCACAGACCATTATTTAGAGTGAGATTGATTTTGTGAAAAGACAAAATGAAATTAATACAATAAAAGGATAATTTTACTCTCATTTTTTCTTCAAACCTAAAATTAGATTAATATATTAATTAAAATATAATTAAGGATTGATTTAAAATATAATTAAATAAAAACATAAAATAAATAATAATTAAAATTTGATTAAATATAATTAAATTAAAATTAGAATTAGATTAAAAATTACAATAAATAAATAATAATATAAGATTAATTGTGATCTAAAATATAATTAAATTAGAATTATATTAAAAAGTTAAGAATTATAATATATAGTTAAATATTTGGGATTAATTGTGATCTAAAATATAATTAAATAAAAATTAGAATAAAAAGTTAAAAAATGCAATAAATATTGGGCAGGCAGGCCATAAGTCCATTTTTTAATCTTTTGAGCTATTAAGCCCAAGCTCTAATCTCTTTGGACCAAAAGGACACAATTTGTCCAAAAAGACAACCATCTGTTGAAATCCACCTATCTATCTATCTCTGGAAATCAACCTATCTATTGAAATCAATTTATCTATCTATCTGTTGAAATTCACCAAACTAACTATCGGTTAAAATATGACACATGTCACCCATTCAACAACCTATCTGTCAAAATGTGACACGTGTCACCTATTCAACACTCTATATGTTGAATCACACATTTCTTTACCTTACCACCACCACCTATTGTCGTTGATCACAGCCATCATCCGCCGGTGACTTTTCCGGTCAAATTTTCTGGCGCTGGCGACTTTCCGACGTGTCCTTATCATCAAATAAGATTTTACCTTTAATCTAATTCCTTATACACCTTTGAAATGGCGTTTTCACCAATTTTCTCTAAATAATTAAGAATTTATTATTAATTTTGATTTAATTGAATTAATGTCAAACATTATAAATTATGTGTATGGTATTAATGATTGCATTTTTATTCAAAATCACATGGGTCTTCTGGCTATATTTGAAATTACAAAAAATAAAATGTTTTACTCTCAAAATATGAAGGAGTAAAATGAATTTTATCCTAACTGGCTGAAACGGGAAGGTTCCAATCCTCTCTTCTCTGCTCGAGGGAAGTTCCACCCCTTCCAAATTTAAAACAAAAATTACAATAAAAACAAGTGAATATGCCTTTATGCGGCACATATGATGGAGAGTTCATTCCTAATTCAGTAAAAAAAAAATTATTTTTTATTTTTTTGCTTTAAATTCAGCGGTGTATGGGCTTAAACCTGTACCCAATAGAAAAGCTGAAAGAAAGGTCCAAGTTTGTTTTTTTTCTTGGATGAATAAGTCATAAAATAAAATAAAACAAAACAGAAATACTAGTTTACATGGGCATATCCCAGGAGAACCTAGCCAATCAACTATGATATGGGAAGACGAACATATATACTAAACAAAAATAAATAAAGAATATGGACTAAAACAATAATTTCTATCAACATGAAAAGTGAAAGACAACATGAAAATATAAACAAGGACAAATTATATTGGTGGTTCTTATATTTTACTCTTTATATCATTTTGGTTTTTGTACTTTCAATTAAATCGATTTTTATCCTTAATTTTAAAATTTTCGTCAATTTGGTCTAATTGATAATATCGTAGTGTATTTTAAGAAAAATAACTTACTGAGTTTAGTAAGTTTATAATTTCGCTATTAAAATATGGCACATGATACTTATGTGCATATTTCCTATAAAAAAAATACTAGAGTTGTAACCAACTGAACTAAATTGAGACTAAATTATAAACTCAAGATCAAAATTGAGCCAATTGAAATTAAAATAACTAAAATGACATAAGAACTAAAGTATAGGGACTAGACTACCATCATAATTTGTTGGACAATCTTCATTGTATTTAATGAAATAAATAAATTTTGTTTGTGTACTTAACAACAAACGGAATATAGAAGAAATAAAGGATAGGAGAGAGTTCGTTTGATTACAAAAATCAAACCAGAAAATAAAATAAAATAAATAAAACAGATTTTTATTTTGTTACAAAAACAAAATGAAAATTTGAAACAGAAAAATAATAAAACAGAAAATAAATTAATTACTTACCAAATTAATTTCTTGAACAAATTTTCAGATCAAGTCCAGTGTTTAACACTGTGTCCTTAAGAAAGATTTGTCCTCACCACGGTGCTTTCAGATTGTGGACGTCTCTCTCCCAAGATAAAATGATCAATAGCAAACAATAGTAGCACTGCAAATTGTTTGCACAACGAACACACTTTGTGTTTCTTTCTCACAAGAAAATAATGCAGCTATCACGTCCCAAATTTCTAGCCCAAATGATAATACAACAATCATGACTCTTTCCAGGAAAACCGAATATAAATCTCCAAACTTACATTACATGATACAATAGTTCTTCATGCAACAATACATTAATCCAACAACAAGTAAATAAACAAATAAATACCCCCAAGAGTTTACAAGTTTCTAAGGCTTGAGTCTGGTTACACAAAACAGTTATTCAAACTCACACACATACAGTCCTTGGATTACACACAGAGTCACAGCAAAATGAGAGTCGTACTCTCAACACACATTTTCTCGCCTTTAGTTAGGCGGCATCACCACATCTATTCCTGCACAAAAATCGCGTAGGGTGAGCATAAAGCCCAGTAGGAAATCCTTAACAAAATATATACATTTTATACAAGTCTCAAGGGATGAAATGCACATGCCATGCTATGCCCTTTTGAAAGAAAATTACATCTTCATCTTTGAAAACCATCATGCTCAATGATGTCATGCAATTTCAATTCTTCAAAACTTAACAATTCATTTCAAGAACGGTAAATATGACTCTGATAATCCCTAGGTTGGTGACTGCAAGTAGACTATACAAGTACTACCAATTTGTCATTTTTACCGGTATTAACCGAAAGGCTCGACACGTATCCGCACAGGTTTTCAGTCTTTCACCCCGAACCCTCAGGCCAACTTATTCAATATCATCTACACTATAACGCCCTGTATTTTATCACTCGGATAACATTACCAATATTCATTAATTAAGTTCATCTACAAATAACATTTCAACCTTGGATGAAATGCTGAATAATTAAATATACATATTCCCACTCGTTATACAACAATGACATTTACATACAAATAAAAAAAATGCCCTAAGGTTTATAATAAAAGAGAGGACACTACTCTTTATAAAAAAAATAGCACTCAGCCAAACAACAAATGAAGTAGTACAATCCATCACTGCATTACACTTATGAAATGGTAAAACCCATTGTTTGATCTTCAAATCTGAAAAGCATTTCTTGTACACATGTACAAACAGGGGGTGAGCAACCACTAGCTCACCAAGCAATCTCATATTAAAACATTAGAAGATATGCGGGTACCAAAATACTCATACATATACATGAAATCATATCATGTCAAAACTATATGATTTTATTACATAATCTCTTAAATCAAATTTATTTATTTAACCACAACAAGTTAACTTAAATAAATAAACATGTTTCAATAGCAATAGGACATCATTTTCAATTCATTCAATTATCTCATTATCAATTGAATCAAATAATTAAACAATTTATCAAATCCATTTTATACAGTCTTATGAGATAAATGCATATGACATATCATGCTCAAAATATTTTTCTCATCTTTTGAAAATCTTACGCACATGCCATTTTGAAAACACATTAATCCAACAATTTCAATAAAATTTCAAGATGGTAAATACGACTTAGGTAATGTAACAAGTTGAATCAAATTGAATTTAATTATTTATTTATTCTTTTCAATATCTATGTAGTAATTTTTTTTTTTTAAATATGTTTGTGGTTCGAGTATTGACTGGAGTTGGATTGATATGAATTTCCAAATCGATTGATTGTTTAGTTGTTATTATTATAGCTGTGGTGTCGTGGACCATTCTATTTAAATTGGTGAAAATAAATTATATTACTTCTTGATTTCGACTTCGTAAGGCCCGCTTGGTAAAATTATTTTTTTTAGTTTTAGTTATAGTGATTCTTGGGTCTTGAGTAATAAATGAGATATAAGTTCAATTTTTGGGTTTTATTTGATTAGCCCATACTTAATCATTTCAGTTCATATGTAATTATGTAAATGTTGGGGACAACTTTAAGTCTTTTAAAGCTAATTTATACTTTAATCTTAGTTGGGAATTTATTTTAGATTATTAAACTCCATTCATTTTGGACCCAATTGATTGAATCGTGACCCGTTAGTAATCATGTAATATTGTTGTGGTTTTATTATTATTATTTAATTACCATAAAAGAGTTGTGAATATTTATGGTGTGTACCATTAAACGAAATATATTTTGTGATGAGAAAATATTATATTTACTTTTGTCATTAAAGATGTTGAAATGTATTTTTAAATTGATATATATGTGTGTGTGTGTGTATATAGTTAAATATTTGTTTAATTAGATATTTGTTTAGGAAATATCTATAAAAGTGACCAAATGGCTTTTTTTGTCAAACTTTGGGAATTCTTGCCGTGAGGAGAAGAAAAAGGGGTTCCAATGTTGGTTTTTCATGGGTTTGATCTAGTGCAAGTCATTTTTGACCCCTAGTGCTTTGGATCAAAACGTAGAGGGCGGAAAAGGCATCGTTTGGCTCCAAGCAGATTTAATTTCTATTGCCAAAAAATTTGAAAGCTTATTGGCTTGAGGTGGGGTTTCTTCCTACACTTCTTTATGTACTTTTACTTGATTATATGGAGCTTAGAGTTGTATATAATTTAATTAAAATTTTTGAAAATTTTGTGATTTATTTGCTTAAAAGAGAAATTTTGAGAAAAATAAAGAGTTGATGCCCAAATTGCGAAAGTGTAAACGTGGAATATGTTTGTAAGGTTATGAAAGAGCTATGTTTTAAATTTGAACAAAAACGAACTTCGACTCGATTGGTTTTGAAATTTTTACCGGTTTGTGACCAAAAGAGCATTTTTAAAGAAAACAAAGGGATTACGTTTAACTTTTGGGGCTTTTGATCAAAATAGGATGTCATAGTTGAATAATGCTTGGAGAATGAGTTTGGAAAGAAAATGATATTTTCTTGGGCATTAACGGTATTATTTTGCTTAATGTATCTGTTGGAATAAAACCGACACGGTTAGAAATGGACCTTGAGAGGTTACTGGACGTGATTGTGATATGAAAACTAGTGTAGTTGTTCATATTTGATGAGATGTGGAATAGATTGTATTTATCAAAAAATATGAAATTTAATTGTTTAAATATCTGTTTAGAAATATCTGTTTTGGGCTATCGATGGAGGATAGCCATGATTGTTGTCAAAATGCATGAGACTCGGGTAAATTGAACCACATTCCTCATTTGTTGCATTGGACATTGCATTTCATTCATTTCATTGGAAATGTATCTGTTTTTGAGAAATGTTTGGAAATACATCTGTTTGCAAAAAGATGAATACTTGGTGAATCTGGGTAAGGGGTGTAGAACTGTGCGGTTAGGTGTCGAGCCTTCCAGTTTACTGGTAGAAATGACAGTGGTAGTGCATTTCGGCCTACTTGCAGACACTCACCTAGAGATTCACAGAGCCTATATTCATGTAACATATATGGCTTAAAATGGAAATAATTTTATATCTGTTGTTGCATCTTAGCATTGCATGCTTTATAAAAAGAGAGATAAACTATTTTATTATGAGCATGGTATGAGCATACTCCTCTTTAGTCTCTTCATGGTCCATATGTTGTGTAGTATATCTCTACTGGGCTATGGCTCACTCTATAAGGGAAATCATCTCAGGTACAAGTGCTATACCTCCGCCAAGGCACTGACTTTGGAGGATTTGGAGCTAAGGTTTCATTTTTGTTTTATGGTTATTTGTTGAATGTAAGCCCAGGGCTGTATTACGTTAAGTTGAAACTTCATTTTGTGTAACCAAGAATGTTCTTGGATAAATTTCTAAGCCTGTAAGGCACTTATTATCTGTTTGGCTTCTATTTCATACTTGTTGTAAAATGCATGCTTAAACATTATGCAGGTGCCTGTGATGGGGATCAACATATCATAGAACAGCTGCCACCCAATCTGCTTATGTTTCTCCCATGTCCCATAGAGTGTGGAGAACTTATTCTAGTTGCCGAAGTAGTGATGGATTTCTCGTATGCACTTTGCAATAATCATAGACTTGATGCCCCTTGCGCGGGCACTCTCAGTTTGTTTATGACTTCCACACATGGACTTGCTTTGAATTTAGAATGAAGATTCATGTCTGAAAATTTGACCACGCCACTCTATTGAACTTCAACCCATGCGCACACTAACTGACACAAGAGAGACTCAATGAGTGCAGATCGAGACACATGCTCGATATAAAAACAACAAGACTCATAACAAACCCCAAATATTTAAGAAAAAAAGGAAGGACTTAAGGTAGCTAATCATTCATTGTGCCCCTAATATTCCTTATGCTCACTCATTTATTCAAGAATCGCCTTTAGAAATAGAATTTGCAAAACGTCAGTTTCAATTCTGTCACGTCCTAAATTTCTAGCCCAAATAATAATACAACAATCATGACTCTTTCAAGGAAAACCGAATATAAATCTCCAAACTTACATTGCATGATACAATTGTTCTTCATGCAACAATACATTAATCCAACAACAAGTAAATAAACAAATAAATACCCCCAAGGGTTTACAAGTTTCTAAGGCTTGAGTTTGGTTACACAAAATGGTTATTCAAACCCATACACATACAGTCCTTGGATTACACACAGAGTCACAGCAAAATGAGAGTCGTACTCTCAACACACATTTTCTCGCCTTTAGTTAGGCGGCATCACTACATCTTTTCCTGCACAAAAATCGCGTAGGGTGAGCATAAAGCCCAGTAGGAAATCCTTAACAAAATATATATATTTTATACAAGTCTCAAGGGATGAAATGCACATGCCATGCTATGCCCTTTTGAAAGAAAATCACATCTTCATATTTGAAAACCATCATGCTCAATGATGTCATGCAATTTCAATTCTTCAAAACTTAACAATTCATTTCAAGAGCGGTAAATATGACTCTGGTAATCCCTAGGTTGGTGACTGCAAGTAGGCTATACAAGTACTACCAATTTGTCATTTTTACCGGTATTAACCGAAAGGCTCGACACCTATCCGCACGGGTTTTCAGTCTTTCACCCCAGACCCTCAGGCCAACTTATTCAATATCATCTACACTATAATGCCCTGCATTTTATCACTCGGATAACATTACCAATATTCATTAATTAAGTTCATCTACAAATAACATTTCAACCTTGGATGAAATGCTGAATAATTAAATATACATATTCCCTCTTGTTATACAACAATGACATTTACATACAAATAAAAAAAAATGCCCTAAGGTTTACAATAAAAGAGAGGACATTACTCTTTATAAAAAAAATAGCACTCAGCCAAACAACAAATGAAGTAGTACAATCCATCACTACATTACATTTATGAAATGGTAAAACCCATTGTTTGATCTTCAAATCTGAAAAGCATTTCTTGTATACATGTACAAACAGGGGGTAAGCAACCACTAGCTCACCAAACAATCTCATATTAAAACATTAGAAGATATGCGGGTACCAAAATACTCATACATATACATGAAATCATAATATGTCAAAACTATATGATTTTATTACATAATCTCTTAAATCAAATTTATTTATTTAATCACAACAAGTTAACTTAAATAAATAAACATGTTTCAATAGCAATAGGACATCCTTTTCAATTCATTCAATTATCTCATTATCAATTGAATCAAATAATTAAACAATTTATCAAATCCATTTTATACAGTCTTATGAGATAAATGCATATGACATATCATGCTCAAAATATTTTTCTCATCTTTTGAAAATCTTACGCACATGCCATTTTGAAAACACATTAATCCAACAATTTCAATAAAATTCCAAGATGGTAAATACGACTCAGGTAATGTAACAAGTTGAATCAAATTGAATTTAATTATTTATTTATTTATTTATTCTTTTCAATATCTATGTAGTAATTTTTTTTTTAAATATGCTTGTGGTTCGAGTATTGACTGGAGTTGGATTGATATGAATTTCCAAATCGCTTGATTGTTTAGTTGTTATTATTATAGCTGTGGTGTGGTGGACCATTCTATTTAAATTGGTGAAAATAAATTATATTACTTCTTGATTTCGACTTCGTAAGGCCCGCTTGGTAAAATTATTTTTTTTAGTTTTAGTTATAGTGATTCTTGGGTCTTGAGTAATAAATGAGATATAAGTTCAATTTTTGGGTTTTATTTGATTAGCCCATACTTAATCATTTCAGTTCATATGTAATTATGTAAATGTTGGGGACAACTTTAAGTCTTTTAAAGCTAATTTATACTTTAATCTTAGTTGGGAATTTATTTTAGATTATTAAACTCCATTCATTTTGGACCCAATTGATTGAATCGTGACCCGTTAGTAATCATGTAATATTGTTGTGGTTTTATTATTATTATTTAATTACCATAAAAGAGTTGTGAATATTTATGGTGTGTACCATTAAATGAAATATATTTTGTGATGAGAAAATATTATATTTACTTTTGCCATTAAAGATGTTGAAATGTATTTTTAAATTGATATATATATATATATATATATGTGTGTGTGTGTATATATATATAGTTAAATATTTGTTTAATTAGATATTTGTTTAGGAAATATCTATAAAAGTGACCAAATGGCTTTTTTTGTCAAACTTTGGGAGTTCTTGTTGTGAGGAGAAGAAAAAGGGGTTCCAATGTTGGTATTTCATGGGTTTGATCTAGTGTAAGTCATTTTTGACTCCTAGTGCTTTGGATCAAAACGTAGAGGGCGGAAAAGGCGTCGTTTGGCTCCAAGCAGATTTAATTTCTATTGCCAAAAAATTTGAAAGCTTATTGGCTTGAGGTGGGGTTTTTTCCTACACTTCTTTATGTACTTTTACTTGATTATATGGAGCTTAGAGTTGTATATAATTTAATTAAAATTTTTGAAAATTTTGTGATTTATTTGCTTAAAAGAGAAATTTTGAGAAAAATAAAGAGTTGATGCCCAAATTGCGAAAGTGTAAACGTGGAATATGTTTGTAAGGTTATGAAAGAGCTATGTTTTAAATTTGAACAAAAACGAACTTCAACTCGATTGGTTTTGAAATTTTTACCGGTTTGTGACCAAAAGAGCATTTTTAAAGAAAACAAAGGGATTACGTTTAACTTTTGGGACTTTTGATCAAAATAGGATGTCATAGTTGAATAATGCTTGGAGAATGAGCTTGGAAAGAAAATGATATTTTCTTGGGCATTAACGGTATTATTTTACTTAATGTATCTGTTGGAATAAAACCGACGCGGTTAGAAATGGACCTTGAGAGGTTACTGGACGTGATTGTGATATGAAAACTAGTGTAGTTGTTCATATTTGATGAGATGTGGAATAGATTGTATTTATCAAAAATTTTGAAATTTAATTGTTTAAATATCTGTTTAGAAATATCTGTTTTGGGCTATCGATGGAGGATTGCCATGATTGTTGTCGAAATGCATGAGACTCGGGTAAATTGAACCACATTCCTCATTTGTTGCATTGGACATTGCATTTCATTCATTTCATTGAAAATGTATCTGTTTTTGAGAAATGTTTGGAAATACATATGTTTGCGAAAAGATGAATACTTGGTGAATCTGGGTAAGGGGTGTAGAACCGTGCGGTTAGGTGTCGAGCCTTCCAGTTTACTGGTAGAAATGACAGTGGTAATGCATTTAGGCCTACTTGTAGACACTCACCTAGAGATTCACAGAGCCTGTATTCATGTAACATATATGGCTTAAAATGAAAATAATTTTATATCTGTTGTTGCATCTTAGTATTGCATTCTTTATAAAAAGAGAGATAAACTATGTTATCATGAGCATGGCATGAGCATACTCCTCTTTAGCCTTTTTATGGTCCATATGTTGTGTAGCATATCTCTACTGGGCTATGGCTCACCCTATAAGGGAAACCATCTCAGGTACAAGTGCTATACCTCCGCCAAGGCACTGACTTTGGAGGATTTGGAGCTAAGGTTTCATTTTTGTTTTATGGTTATTTGTTGAATGTAAGCCCAGGGCTATATTGCGTTAAGTTAAAACTTCATTTTGTGTAACCAAGAATGTTCTTGGATAAATTTCTAAGCCTGTAGGGCACTTGTTATCTGTTTGGCTTCTATTTCATATTTGTTGTAAAATGCATGCTTGGGATTGGAACTGGGGCATTGAGATGTGAACAGCATGTATTTGGCATTTGCGATTAAATAGAAATGGATGTATGAAATAGTTAGCTAGATATATGTGTTCGACTATCAGGTAGGTTTGTTGTATAAATAAATATATCCTGCCCAATTTTTCGGGGCGTTACAAGTTGGTATCAGAGCTACCGGGTTTGAATACTCTGGGCTCGTTAGAAATGGTTTTTACCACAATGGGTTCATTTCGCTAGTGAGAAATTTTGCATATCTTATATGCTATGTGATAACATGTTTATGTGACTATGTAGGTATAGGGTTAAACTTCTGAGATGTGATTTTCGTCCATGAAATTCTTTGAGGTCCTTTTAGAAAAGCACCTGATCAATGCTATTTCTATTTGGAAGTTTTTGAATGTTTGTGGAATGAGTCAATATCTTGGAAGTGTAACTCGTATATGCTCTATGTGACTATGTGCTTATATGGTTTGCCTTATGTGATGTAGATACATGTGTAGGTTTATGTTTAATCCGTATGCAGCGTATTAGAACTAGTGTGGAGTACTTACTTCTGAGCTAAATCCTGTCTCTTATATAAGATGTCATAAAGCGGGAGAGGCCGTAATAGAGGCACTTGGGGTGCCCGGGATGTTCTCATGTAGAAGGATACATTTTCCCCAGGAAGAAGGTGTAAGCTAGAGTAATATGGCCGAGATGATTGGTCAAGAGGTTGTGGAATTAGTATTAAAGCGTAGGTTAACTGATTTGTATGATTATGGGTGTAAATGTGACCTTAAAATAGTAGAGTTTGTGTTGTGTAGCGACTGGTTTGTTGTTATGAGGAGTTAATTATTTTTCAATTTTATATCAAGTTTGTATAAGTGGACTGGATGGAAAAAAAAAAAAATTCTTAGAAGTAGAGTGAGTTAGAGATTAACCTTATTCTAATAGTTTGGTTTGGTTGTGACTTTAATAATGATTAAAAAGTTTGTAGAAGTGGACTAGATGAAAAAAATCTTAGAAGTAGAGTGAGTTAGAGATTAACCTTATTCTAATAGTTTGGTTTGGTTGTGACTTTAATAATGATTAAAGTAATCTAAGATAATATGCTTTAGATTGTTGACATTAGAACACGTAAAACTAGTTCTAAATTCTCTAGGGATAGACGAATTTAGTTATAGTTGGATTGTTTCACTTGCTTGATGGATTACTTGTGAGGTTAGTGATGGGCCCTAGGCTAATTATTTTGTATGTGTTTGGGAATAAATGTAGTCTTCACATGATAGAATTATATTGTGTAATAAGAGATGTGTTTCTTAGAGAGTTTGTTTTATTCATAATTTTGCTGCAAATCCTAAGAGGGAAAATGAGATAAATAATTTTGAGATAGATCAGAATGAGATTAAATTTGATTTGGGTTGCGCCGTTTGATGGGATTGTTAGTAATGACAATATTGACTTGTGAGTCGATATTTTAGAATATGTAGGCGAGTTTCGAGTGCCTTCAAGATTGGTGGAGTCCATTGTCTCAAAGTTAGTTGTTGATGTTCTCGAGTGCAATAAATGAGTGTTGAAGGACATGATGTGATAGATGTTGTGGAGTTGTGTTGGTAACCAATGTTCTTAGAGGAAATTTTTAAGATTACTTTGTAAGGATATTATAATTCTAAAGTAGGTGCTCTAGGATAATTAGTATGGTGGTAATTTGAGTATTTTTATGGGAATTTATGCTTGACCCATCGAGAGTGATTGATGTTAACTTTTATAGTTACTTTTATGTATGAGTTAGAAACTGTGAAGATGGAAGGTATAGGAGAGTGTTTGGGGTTAAATTTGGTGTGTGTCGTGATGGTGTGGTTCATGTAATGGAAAGGGAGATTATTTTGTACCCTTTGTCCTTTAGCTACAAGATTGTTTAGTATCCTTGGAGTAAGAGTTGTGAATCCCTTATATTGATCCTTCGTTTTGCTATAAGTGTGGTAAGAATTCGTGTTGGTATGTTGGTCTAATATTACCATTGAGTTCAATTTGATAAGTGTATTTGATCTTAAGTGGTAAGTGTTTTCTTAATTAAAATGTATTTAGTTTTGCCTAATAGAGGATGATTCCTTATTTCAATTTTGTTTCATCGTGTTTTGTGGTGATATTACCTTAGAAGAAGTTATTTGGCAGAGCCCTCATCGGGGAATAAATTGGTATGAAGTACTTTCGTTATTTTGTTAGTCTTGGAAATTGTTATGGAATGACTATTGTTGACATAGAAATTTTTTTTAGAGTGAATGAGTGGCATCATAGCTTGTGGTTATATCTTTTAGAATTTGGGTAGAAGCGAGCTAACTAGAGACTTCAAAGGAGATTTCAAAGTCACTACAACTATGAGTATTTGTTGGGAGTACATTAGTATTGTTAGAATGTGTATCTAGTCTTGATGAACTCTATGTGGACTCGAAGTGCATTGTGTGTGTGTTTGGGTAAATTCTATGTTGGAGTGAAATTGTGTGGGTGGATGTAAACAGGTTTGCGTAAACTGCTAGTTAGTTCGTCGAGTGAAAGAAATAGAGTGGATAGGTAAAAATAATACAGAAATTGCTTGGTTGGGCGATTAAAGTTGTGGCTGAGAATTTTCGAGTATTGTGTTTGGCATGATTGCATTATGTTTCATAAGGATTGGTGTTTCTTGTTGTTCAAGTGAAGCAGTTGAGGCTAAAGTGATCTGTGAATTTTGTTTTTGGAATAATTCAAGGAAGAAAATGATTGTACTAGGGGATGAGTGGAGGTTCTCATGGGATGAAATATTTGAAGTCATTGTTTGTGATAGTTTTATTTAATTAGGTAACCGCGTATGAATTCATTTTAATATTGAGATGAGTTAGTTGTCATGTGACGGTTGCGATTACAAAATATATCATTGAATTGTGTCTTTAAATGGAGGGTGCTCTCATTGGTTAAGAGTCTTGAGATAATCACTTTGGATGGATATTGATGAACTCTATGTGGACTCGAAGTGTATTGTGTGTGCGTTTGGGTAAATTCTATGTTGGAGTGAAATTGTGTGGGTGAATGTAGACAGGTTTGCGTAAACTGCTAGTTAGTTCGTCGAGTGAAAGAAATAGAGTGGATAGGTAAAAATAATACAGAAATTGCTTGGTTGGGCGATTAAAGTTGTGGCTGAGAATTTTCGAGTATTGTGTTTGGCATGATTGCATTATGTTTCATAAGGATTGGTGTTTCTTGTTGTTCAAGTGAAGCAGTTGAGGCTAAAGTGATCTGTGAATTTTGTTTTTGGAATAATTCAAGGAAGAAAATGATTGTACTAGGGGATGAGTGGAGGTTCTCATGGGATGAAATATTTGAAGTCATTGTTTGTGATAGTTTTATTTAATTAGGTAACTGCGTATGAATTCATTTTAATATTGAGATGAGTTAGTTGTCGTGTGACGGTTGCGATTACAAAATATATCATTGAATTGTGTCTTTAAAGGGAGGGTGCTATCATTGGTTAAGAGTCTTGAGATAATCACTTTGGATAGATATTAAATAAATTATTGCACTAGATTATGGGGAAAAAAATTGTTTGTGATGAGTCATCTTTAATGGTGTGTAATATTTGAATACTTTTCTGAGTGCTCTTCAAAGTAGTGGGATTCTTTTGTTGCTGTAACCTGTTGAGTTAGTTGTGTGGAGTAAGCAAATTTTGTGAGTGTGTTTGAACGTGTTCAAGTGAAATTGCGAGTACGGTTGTATTCCAATTGCGAATTCGATAGATTTTGATTAACCCCTTATATGTTGCAAGAATCACCTACATTTTCCCTTCTATTATAAATCGTTTGTCCAAATTCTAGTACGAGGGGTTTTAAGTTGAGGGGTGGCTTCTTTGGAACAATGTATCTTAATATCATGGATAGCTGGTAAGTGTAGAAATTTTGTTTTTGAGTCTACTGAAAATTTGTTACTTCACATTAGTAAAATAATTTTGCGGATGTAATTAGAATGAGATGTTATCACGATTGTAGGGCCGATTGGATTAGACCGTTCGTCATTCTTGTTTGATTCAAGCGATAAGAAATAGTAGTACCATCATTGAAGAGTTATTGTTGTGTTTACAGCTCTATGATTAAAGTGAGTTTGAGAGTTTCGATTTCGGTTACGGTGTCTTTTACTATGGAAGGTAAGAGAGCGTTAAATTCTTGAGAGTGAGCTTAGTACGTGTTTGAGGTATTGAAAGAATGTCTCGATGTGAAAATGCCTATTGAGAGTTTAAGGCTCAAGTGATTATGTTAAGAGTAAATTCCATTATTTTTTTTATCAAGGCGAATTTCGGGGGCGAAATTCCTTAAGGGGGAAAGTTGTAACAAGTTGAATCAAATTGAATTTATTTACTTATTATTCTTTTCAATATCTGTGTAGTAAATTTTTTTTAAAAAAATATGTTTTGACTGGAGTTGGATTAATATGAATTTCCAAATCGTTTGATTAGAATGTCTCAATGTGAAAATGCCTATTGAGAGTTTAAGGCTCAAGTGATTATGTTAAGAGTAAATTCCATTATTTTTTTTATCAAGGCGAATTTCGGGGGCGAAATTCCTTAAGGGGGAAAGTTGTAACAAGTTGAATCAAATTGAATTTATTTATTTATTATTCTTTTCAATATATGTGTAGTAAATTTTTTTAAAAAAAATATCCTTGTGGTTCAAGTATTGACTGGAGTTGGATTGATATGAATTTCCAAATCGTTTGATTGTTTAGTTGTTATTATTATAGTTGTGGTGTCGTGGACCATTCTATTTAAATTGGTGAAAATAAATTATATTACTTCTTGATTTCGACTTCGTAAGGCCCACTTGGTAAAATTATTTTTTTTAGTTTTAGTTATAGTGATTCTTGGGTCTTGAGTAATAAATGAGATATAAATTCAATTCTTGGGTTTTATTTGATTAACCCATACTTAATCATTTTAGTTCATATTTAATCATGTGAATGTTGGGCACCACCTTAAGTCTTTTAAAGCTAATTTATACTTTAATTTCAGTTGGGGATTTATTTTAAATTATAAGCTCCTAGAACGACTTTTCGCAAGCCTCACTTCACAGAAATCTAACTCATTTTCTCGCCAATCTAGTCAATGGCAAAGTCAATCTAAATAAATCCTTTACAAAACGTCGGTCATACCCAGTTAAGCCCAAGAAACTTCAGATCCCAAAGGCGTTCGTAGGTTGCTCCCAATCTTGCACTACGTCTATTTTAGGTGAATCTATAGTCACCCATTCCCGGACACTACATAGCCTACAAATTTGACTTCATTGAGCTAAAACTTACAATTCCCAAACTTAACATACAAACGGTGTGCTCTAAACAACTCAAGTATAACCCGCAAGTGTTCCTCGTGTTCCCTTTTAGATGGTGAGTACACTAAGATGTTATCAACAAAGACAACTATGAACCGATCTAAGAACTCATGAAAGACTCAATTCATCAAGTCCATCAACGAAGCTGGTGCATTAGTTAGCCCAAAAAGCATTACTAAAAGCTCGTAATGGCCATGCCACATACGAAATGCCATTTTTTGAATATCCTCATCCTTCAACCTCAACTGATGATACCCCGATCTCAAATTGATCTTCAAAAAACAATGAGATCCCTTCAATTGGTCAAACAAATAATCTATTCACGACAATGGGTATTTGTTCTTAATAGTTACCTAGTTCAACTTATGGTAGTCAATGCACAACTGCAAAGTGCAATCCTTCTTCTTTGCAAAGAGAGCCAGTGCTCTCCAAGGTGAGGTACTAGGGCGAATGAAGCCCTTATCTTATAAATCTGGGAGCTACACCTTCAACTCACACAACTTGGAATTGAATCGTGACCCGTTAGTAATCATGTAATATTGTTGTGGTTTTATTATTATTTTTTAATTACCATAAAAGAGTTGTGAATATTTATGATGTGTACCATTAAACGAAATATATTTTGTGGTGAGAAAATATTATATTTACTTTTGTCATTAAAGATGTTGAAATGTATTTTTAAATTGATATATATATATATATATGTGTGTGTGTGTGTGTGTGTGTGTGTGTATAGTTAGATATTTGTTTAATTAGATATTTGTTTAGGAAATATCTATAAAAGTGACCAAATGGCTTTTTTTGTCAAACTTTGGGAGTTCTTCCCGGGAGGAGAAGAAAAAGGGATTCCAATGTTGGTTTTTTATGAGTTTGATCTAGTGTAAGTCATTTTTGACCCCTAGTGCTTTGGATCGAAACGTAGAGGGCAGAAAAGGCGTCGTTTGGCTCCAAGCAGATTTAATTTCTATTGCCAAAAAATTTGAAAGCTTATTGGCTTGAGGTAGGGTTTTTTCCTACACTTCTTTATGTACTTTTACTTGATTATATGGAGCTTAGACTCATATATAATTTAATTAGAATTTTTGAAAATTTTGTGATTTATTTGCTTAAAAGAGAAATTTTGAGAAAAATAAAGAGTTGATGCCCAAATTGTGAAAGTAT
Source organism: Camellia sinensis (assembly GCF_004153795.1). NCBI lineage: Eukaryota > Viridiplantae > Streptophyta > Magnoliopsida > Ericales > Theaceae > Camellia > Camellia sinensis. The sequence continues at coordinate 289,225 of NW_021025524.1, forward strand.
AAATGTGGAATATGTTTGTAAGGTTATGAAAGAGCTATGTTTTAAATTTGAACAAAAACGGACTTCGACTCGATTGGTTTTGAAATCTTTACCGGTTTGTGACCAAAAGAGCACTTTTAAAGAAAACAAAGGAATTACGTTTAACTTTTGAGGCTTTTGATCAAAATAGGATGTCATAGCTGAATAATGCTTGGAGAATGAGTTTGGAAAGAAAATGATATTTTCTTGGGCATTAACGGTATTATTTTGTTTAATGTATCTGTTGGAATAAAACCGACACGATTAGAAATGGACCTTGAGAGGTTACTGGACGTGATTGTGATATTAAAACTAGTGTAGTTGTTCATATTTGATGAGATGTGGAATAGATTGTATTTATTGGAATTTTTGGAATTTAATTGTTTAAATATTTGTTTAGAAATATCTGTTTTGGGCTATCGATGGAGGATAGCCATAATTGTTGTAGAAATGCATGAGACTCAGGTAAATTGAACCACATTCCTCATTTGTTGCATTGGACATTGCATTACATTCATTTCATTGGAAATGTATCTGTTTTTGAGAAATTGTTTGGAAATGCATCTGTTTGTGAAAAGATGAATACTTGGTGAATCTGGGTATGAGGTATAGAACCGTGCGGTTAGGTGTCAAGCCTTCCAGTTTACTGGTAAAAATGACAGTGGTAGTGCACTTAGGCCAACTTGCAAACACTCACCTAGAGATTTACAGAGCCTATATTCATGTAATATATATGGTTTAAAATGGAAATGATTTTATATCTGTTGTTGCATTTCAGCATTGCATGCTTTATAAAAAGAGAGATAAACTATTTTATCAGGAGTATGGCATGAGCATACTCCTCTTTAGTCTCTTCATGGTCCATATGTTGTGTAGTATATCTCTACTGGGTTGTGGCTCACCCTATAAGGGAAACCATTTCAGGTATATATGCTATGCCTCCGCCAAGGCACTGACTTGGGAGGATTCAGAGCTGAGGCTTCATTTTTATTTTATGGTTATTTGTTGAATATAAGCCCAGGGTTGTATTGCGTTGAGTTGAAACTCCATTTTGTGTAACCAAGAATGTTCTTGGATAAATTTGTAAGCCTGTAGGGCACTTATTATCTATTTGGCTTCTATTTCATACTTGTTGTAAAATGCATGCTTGGGATTGGAACTAGGGTATTGAGATGTGAACAGCATGTATTTGGGATTTGGGATTAAATGGAAATGGACGTAGGGAATAGTTAGCTAGATATATGTGTTTGTCTATCAGGTGGGTTTGTTGTATAAATAGATATACCATGCCCTATTTTTCGGGACGTTATAGTTAATCCGTAGGCTGGTGTCAGCAAGTAGACTATACAAGTACTACCAATTTGTTATTTTTACTAGTATTAACTGGAAGGCGCAACGGCAATAATCTGTCATTTTTACCAGTATTAACTGGAAGGCTCGACACCTATAATCTGTCATTTTTACCAGTATTAACTGGAAGGTGTAACATGCCCGGGGGGTACCCGCGTGTGTTAAACAGTTCGGACCCCCGAGATCTCTTTGATCTATTCTCACGAGTGCAATGTGAAACATAGATGAGAGTCCAGATTTGACAACTTTTATTGAAAATCCATTTTATTGCAATTTTGTCAAAAATGGATTGCGTCATCAGATCTCAGAGTCGCCACCTAATATTTATTTTTGGAAAAATTAGGAAACCCATGACTCGTGCCAAAGCCACTGTTCGTTGTAACCAAGGATGCTTGGCTCGGAACCTTAGGTATGAGAGGGGAAGGTCAATAATGAGCACCCATGCCCACCCGATCAAAGATCGGCCTTTACTAACCATGATATGAATTTTATTTTATTTATATGTTCATGTTCTAATTAGTTAATAAATCCTAAAATTTACTATGTGAAGCATACAAGTATAGACTATGCCATTCATTTTGGAATAATTTGATATCATGCATTTTGAAAGAGTTTTGACGATGTACAACCCAAATAAATTGAGTTTACAAGCATGAAAAATCAACATCATTCTAAATTAAGCGACACAACCTCCATCCACTGGCATTCATAGAGTTATATCACATAAGCAACTAGCCTCATGGTAGAATGCTAGACATAGTAAGAAAAACACACACACACGAGATGCTAAAGCATAAAAACTCACATGTTTGATGTCCACGAACAAGCTGCAAAACAAAGTTAGTAAAATATGCATGATCTTATATACAAAACCCTAATGCAATTCACTCATGAGATGCAACTAAAGATTCGGCTTATAAAATATGATATGTGAATCATCTCAAGCACATGAGGTAGCGCACATAATCACATAGGAATTGATTAAATCCACAAATGCAAACTTAGCCGAATCAAGATGCATGAAACATAGATGCAAAGCATAACTATGATGAAAAATAAATATGATGTTTATGTACAAATAAAGAAAGCAAGTAAAAGAACGGGATAGAAAGAAGCGGGGCGGTAAATTATTACAACATTTTAAAGAATAATTACAAACCAAATTAGAGAGGGATGGGGAGAATATTACAACAAAATAAAAACCTCACAATACACTCAAAATAAAATAAATAAATAAAATAAAAGCTTCATGTTATTTAGAACCACCGGCGGAAATTGGTCAATATTGGGAGATTACGCCATCTTGTTCGGAAGAAGCTAACCAACCGGCCAAATAGGCCGGCCGGCGAACTAGGCCAAGCAAAACCTGTCTTATTGCAAAACCAAGAAAAGGAACGAACAAAAAATATGTAGGTGGCTCAACTAACCACAACCGGTTAGATTAAAAAAAAGAAAATAAATATAAAATAAAATAAAAAAAGTACAAACTCACAACATAAACCTAAAGCAATAAAACAAATACAAGATAGAACATGCAAAATTACAACAAAACTAATATGAGACTAATACACGAAAAAAATAAATATGAGGTAAAACATGCAAGATTACAACAACACTAATATGAAATTAAAGTATGCGAATAAAAACAAATAAATAAATAATTATGAGCTAAACAAACCATTAGGATTATAACAACACACTATGAAATATAAAGTAAGAAAATAAATATGAGATAAACAAACCACTTGGATTATAACAAAACACAATGAAATAAGAAGCAAGAATATAAATATAAGATATAAAATATAAGAAAATGAAAGATTAAAAATTCACCTTCCAAAGAAAGATTGAACTTCTTGATTTCCAAACTTCCTTTTGATCACCCTCAAGTGTAGGAACTGTGTTCTCAAATCCTCAATTCGAAATTATGGAGTTTATAGAGTTTGTGGTATGGAAAGTGGCTAACTCTCTAGTTTTTCTCACTTTCAATCACTAAACATTCTTCCTTATGATCGAGGCGATTGATCTTTGGCTATATCAAAATTTTTGGAGTGGTTTTGGTTTATGGAAATGAGGAATTTCAGTAGCTATGGAAGGTATGGGGTGTATATGGAAGATAGGAATATTTTTAGCTCAAAAACTTAAATTTTCTCTCTTTTTTCACTCTTTTCTCACTCCTTTCTCTTCAATTTCGTGGTCCTCCCCCTCTCTTACAATATGATCATTCTATATAGGCAATGAGGGAGAGTAAAGGTCAAAAAGAAGGTGGGAGACAAGAATGTGATAGGCGGGCAAATTTTCAAGGTGGTTGCATGGGATACTCCTTTATGGATGCAAACAAAACATCTTTTTGACTATGAAGGATGATTAGGTATAATGGAGGATGAGTGGATGCACTTGAATGGCTCAAAAAAATAGATAAATGGGTTGTCCCAACCGAACCAAAACCAAGAAAAATGGGCTATTACTGTTTTTGGTCGAATCAACAAAATCTGCTTTTAAGCCCAACTTCAAATAGGCATATCTCCCCCATATGGACTTGGTTTTAGGCAGTTCTTTGGTCCAAATTGAATCCCCAGAAGTCTAATTTCCAATGGTGGTGGCCTCATATTTAAATTCCAAGTGTACAAAGAGATATGCCTAATTTAGTGAAGGTTGTCTCAGGCTGGGTCAACAAAATCTGCTCTTAAGCCTAACTTCAAATGGGCATATCTCCCTTATTTAGACTTGGTATAAGGTGGTTCTTGTGTCTAAATTGAAGCCCCAAAAGTCTAATTTCCAATGGTGGTGGCCTCACATTTAAATTCCAAGTGTACAAAGAGAAATTCCTAATTTAGTGAAGGCTGCTCATTTCCTTCTTAATGATTTGATACTCATCCTTTTCCTAAACCAGCTTTCTTTCATCCCCTCCTATTTCCTTCAACTCCAAACCTGTAAACAAGATATTTTTAAATATTTTTCAAAAAGTTCACCGCCCTTCCATTTATTTCCACTTTGCCCTTACTCGGTTTACTGAAAAGTGCAATATTTTAATCGAAATGGGAGTCTCGGGACATCGTAGAAACATTTAAAAAAACATATTTTGAAAAGAGGGTTTTAAGGTCTAAAATAGTTTGGCCAAAAAATGGGTGCAGGTTGGGACTAAAACTTAAATTCCATCTTTCTTACTGAGAATTTTGTGAGAAACACGTTCTAATTGTCATCATCGGGTAATCAAAAGAAAGCGCCCAAGTCTAAGGGCCGGTCAAAATGGGGTGTCTACAGTTGCCCCTCTTTGACAGAGCTCAAAGTCATTTCATGACGTGAGTGAATGTCAAAGCCCAAAGACGACCCTTTTGACGAGGCCGTAAGACTTGGGCAAACAAACAAGATGTAATGCAAGTGGTTGAACCCGAAGGTTGCCTACGTATCCTTTTGCAAGGAATCAAACCAGCGTAGTTCAGGGGCAGAATGGAAGTGACATGCTCAAAATACAGTTTGAAGGTTGGACTTACACGCTTTGTGAAGCCAATTGTTTGAAAATTCATGATTATGCAATGCAATACAATGCCATGGAGTGGTGATAAAGATATGAAGATGACAACAATGAAGAGGCAAGCTTCGTGCAAATGATATGAAACACAACAGGGGGTGCATTGCATTAAATGTGCCACAAGATCACATACAAATGTGTCACAACATAATTTGAACCGAGTGAAACAACAACCTAACGCGTCTCACGCAAAAGGAGGAAAGATGGTGTAAACACCAGACGCACCTGATGTTTTTAACCGAGTAAACTTGCAATCCCAACGCGTTTCACGCGATAGGAGGAATGGTGGTATAACCAACAAGCGTACCTAATCGTATCTCATACGGAGAGGTGGAAGGTTTTAACCAAGGAGAACAACAACGGTGTAACCAACAGGCATACCTAACCGTATTTAATACGGAGGGGGGGAAGGTTTTAAACAGGTAAAAAAACAATGGTGTAACCAACAGGCGTACCTAACCGTATTTTATACGGAGAGGGGGAAGGTTTTAACCAAGTAGAAAATGAAAATGGTGTAACCAACAAGCGTATCTCAACGTATTTTATACGGAGAGAGGGAAGGTTTTAACCAGAGAAAATGACAATGGTATAACCAACAGGCGTATCTCAACGTATTTTATACGAAAAGAGGGAAGGTTTTAACCAACGAGAATGACAATGGTGTAACCAAAAGGCGTACCTAACCGTATTTTATACAAAGAGGGGGAAGGTTTTAACCAGAGAAAATGACAATGGTGTAACCAACAGGCGTATCTCAACATATTTTATACGGAGAGAGGGAAGGTTTTAATCAAGGAGAACAACAACGGTGTAACCAACAGGCGTACCTAACCGTATTTTATACGGAGAGGGGGAAGGTTTTAGCCAAGTAGAAAATGACAATAGTGTAACCAACAGGCGTATCTCAACGTATTTTATACGGAGAGAGGGAAGGTTTTAACCAGAGAAAATGACAATGGTGTAACCAACAGGCGTATCTCAACGTATTTTATACGGAGAGATGGAAGGTTTTAACCAAGGAGAACAACAATGGTGTAACCAACAGGCGTACCTAACCATATTTTATACGGAGAGGGGGAAGGTTTTAACCAGAGAAAATGACAATGGTGTAACCAACAAGCGTATCTCAACGTATTTTATACGGAGAGAATGAAGGTTTTAACCAAGTAAACATCACATCCTAACACGTTTCATGTGAAAGGAGTAAAGGTGGATTCGAAATCCAAACGCGTCTCACGCAAGTGGAAGAAGGTATGGTAGAATGACAAGGGGTAACCTCTACATGTAGAAGCCACCGATGCTGCTTTTCTTCCTGATCATATTCACAACTTTCCCTATTCTCCAACGGGGTGACAGACTAGGTTGGTTCAGTATCCAGAATTGAGGCACATACATGCTACCTCAACCTATGGGGCTGCCATACAGATTTCAAGCTGAGGATACACCCGTGGGTATTTAAACCAGACTTTAGTCTCGGAAATTCCAAACCTTTTGCATTCTAGGCATTGCCATTCAAACTCTAGTTTCCACCGTTGCAGTTGGTCTCATAGGAACTCATTGCAAACACAGGTAGAATAATACACAGATATTTACATATAAATGCACACAGATATTTACAGACAAAATACAGACATATACACAGATGGGGAATATTCTGTTTACAGGCATCAGCGGGAAAGTGCCGTTACTGAGAAGGCATATTCCGTTTGCTGACGTCGGCACATGTACTCAAAACAAGCAAAAAAAGAAAGGAAAAAGGAAACATGCAAAATGCATGGACACGGGGGTACAGGGTTTCGAACCCCTGACCTCAGGCCTAGTCTTCGAGTCCTCGACCACTGAACCACGCCACTCTTGTGACAAGATATGCAAACAAATATATATATACTATACAAGACATATATATACATAAATTCAAAACAAAACAAAAGATACATTTATTGTGGGGTTCGAACCCCTGACCTTAGGCTCAGCCTTCCAGCCTTCAACCACTGAGCCAAACCACTAAACCTAAGCCACTCTTGTGACCAAAACGTTCAAACAAATATATATAATACATAGATATACAATATATATACATATATGTATAAATATACAATTCTCCCGCCTCTTTCTCTATTTTTGTCTCACTCTCTCTTCCGTCATCTTCTTCGAGCGTTGTGTCTGGCACGCGATTTCAACAATCACAGCCCCTGACCGACAGGCTATCCAATCGTGCCCCGATTGTCAATGATCATCTCAGCCTTCTTCCCTCTTTGTCTTCTCCTTCGCTCTTTTCTTAAGTTGAGGCATGCGAGAGAGAAGCAGAGCCAAAGCCTGCAAACTTTCTCTGCCACCACTCTGCAACCTCTTCCTTTTGCATTACTCTCCTCTGTCATGACCTCTTCACATGGTTCTCTCACTCTTTTTCCAGACCTGAACGAGTCAACGATAGAGATGACCAATTCTGACTCCCCTAAACCTCAACCACGGGCTCCTCCTCATTCCCCTATTTTCAACTTTCTAGCGATGTCAGTTGAACAAATCATGGCGGCACAGTCTGACATCAAAGCAAACTCGTATACGTTGAGGTCATGTGTAGAGACCGTGACAGCAGTCTCCAACTTGTCCCGTCAACTGCAGAACAGGACGTGTGAAGTACATCAATTACATGCACAACTCTCCCTCCTTTAACGTATGTACAAAGATGCTCAAGTAGAAATTAGTGCGCTGAAAAAACAGAACAGAGAGCTGAAACGACTGACGACCCAATTCTGACTCCCCTGAACCTCAACCACGGGCTCCTCCTCATTCCCCTGTTTTCAACTTTCTAGCGATGTCAGTTGAACAAATCATGGCGGCACAGTCTGACATCAAAGCAAACTCGTATACGTTGAGGTCATGTGTAGAGACCGTGACAGCAGTCTCCAACTTGTCCCGTCAACTGCAGAACAGGACGTGTGAAGTACATCAATTACATGCACAACTCTCCCTCCTTTAACGTATGTACAAAGACGCTCAAGTAGAAATTAGTGCGCTGAAAAAACAGAACAAAGAGCTGAAACGACTGACGACCTCCGTAACTCGATTCGGAGTTTCTTCGCACAACCAATTTGATGGTCAGCGAGGAATAATCTCCTTTGAAGCTCTGCCCAAGCCAAGGCAGAGTCTTCAAAAGCTTCGAAGGAGTAAAAATGAAGCGAGGCAGCTGATGGCAAAGTCAAGCAACGAAGCTGTGTGCAAATGAAGCCGGTTGTAATCTTCTCCGCCAAGCTGCTGCTAAAAAACTGAGAAAATGCTACCCTTTCTTTTTGGTTTTTTTTTTTATTTTTTTTTGTTTGTTGTTGTTGTTGTTGTTTTTTTTTTTTTTTTTTTTTTTTTTTTTTTTTTTGTTTTTGGAGTGAGCACTTATAGCTTCAACTCCTTTTTGTGCAACTTTGATAGGGGTTGATCCCTGGCATTTAATAAAACAAGTTTGTTCTGCAAATCTGGATAGCATGAATGGCACAACATTGCACATAAAAATCATTTTGTTTTGAATTTTAAACTTGAAAGTAGTTGTATTTTAGTGAATTCTGAATTGAATATTGAGCCTATAAAAGATTGTCAGCGACAACTACTGTGCATTTTTTTGTGATTGCTTGATTAAGGTGACGAGAACTCGATAGTGTGGATAAAAGACAGAAAGCCTGACTCAACTGTGCCCCTAGTTCATCACTTTTCCCTTTTTTGTTTTTGTTTTTGTTTTTGTTTTTGTTTTTGTTTTTTTTGTTTTTCCCTTTCTGCTAAAGCGATTTTGATCAACGTGAGAGGTAAATTAGCACACTTGTTCCATTTTCTACCTTGAAATCATATAAGCCAAATTATGAGCACTGAAAATTTTCTCTTTTTGGTCCAAAGAATGGTCTGAGTTTTGAAAAATGGAATAATTTTTGAGAAAATCAGTCAACTTCATTAAAAGTCCTCAAAATCTATTTTTGCAAATGACCACTACTCGATCAACATGAAATCAACCCTTGAGATGTACACTTGAATTCATCTTGTGACTGAACTCGTCTGAAGGAGAAATAGGACAACTGAATCAAATGGGGACGAGCCATTAAATATGGATAGCCGAGCCGAATAAAGATACACCAATCAAACATGGACGAGATGAGTGAGTTGACAAATGATTAAGGCCGAACTTCAAGATGAAGCTGCCTACGTATCCCAAAGATCGGAATCAGGCCGTACGTAGTTCCGGTTAAGGTTCACTCGGGTATTGACACTCTCCTTTTGTGCTCTAACTTTTGCCAAAGTCGCCCTTTCGGGTTTTCAACCTTGCGAGCTTTTCATCATTTTCATTTTTTTATTTTTATTTTTATTATTTTTTTTTTGCTCTAACTTTTGCTAAAGTCGCCCTTTCGGGTTTTCAACCTTGCGAGCTTTTCATTTCATTTTTTTTTTTATATATATTTTTTATTTTTTTTTTATTTTTTTCTTTTTCTAGTCTAACTTTTGCCTGGGTTGCCCTTTCGGGTTTTCGGCCCAGCTAGCCTCTCAAGGGTAGTACTTCTTCAGCTTGTCCATGTTGATTGGTTGTGAGAACTCCAAACCATCCAAATCCATGAGAATGACTGCTCCTCCTGACCAGATTGATTTAATGATGTAGGGACCCGTCCAATTGGGTCTAAACTTGCCCCTAGGATCGTGAATAGGAGCTCGGTTGTCTTTCAACACTAAGTCCCCTTCCCTCAAATTCCTGGATCTAACCTTTTTGTTGAATGCTCTGGCAATCCTGCGTTGATACCCCTGAATGTGGTATAACGCCTTCAACCTTTGCTCATCAAATAACAACAGTTCCTCAAATCAGTTTTGTTGCCAATCAGCTTCTGTTATCTAACATTCAGCCATAATCCTCAATGAAGGCACTTCCAACTCAATCGGCAAAACAGCCTCCATTCCATATACCAAAGAGTAAGGGGTTGCCCCTGTAGATGTTCGGATTGATGTCCTGTATCCCCAAAGTGCAAAAGGCAACTTATCTGGCCAATCTCTATAAGTTTCTACCATCTTACACAGAATGTTCTTGATGTTCTTATTTGCAGCTTCAACGGCTCCATTGGTTTGTGCCCTGTAAGTTGATGACTTGTGAAAAGCCACGTTATACTTCTCAAGTAGAACTACCACTTCTCCTTTGAAATGTGAGCCATTGTCTAAAATTAATTCGTTTAGCACCCCGTATCTGCAGATAACGTTGTTCTTGATAAATTTGGCCACATGTGATGCTTTCAACACTGAATACGACTGTGCTTCAACCCATTTGGTAAAATAGTCAATGGCAACCAAGATGAACTGATGCCCATTTGAACCTTTCAGTGTGACTGCCCCGATGACATCTATGCCCCAGACTGAGAAAGGCCAAGGCGAAGTCATGTTGTAGAGTTTTGATGGCGAGATGTTCACACGATTGGCATGGATTTGACATTTGTGGCATCGCCTAACAAAGTTGATGCAATCACTTTCCATGGTTAACCAGTAGTATCCTTGTCTAAGGATTTTTCTGGCTAGCATTATGCCGTTCATATGGGCTCCACACTCTCCTCCATGGATGGCTTCCATGATACGTTTTTCCTCTTCTTCCTCTACACATAGCTTGTGCATTCCCAGATGCCCTCACTTATATAACTTATCTCCACAAATGACAAACTGAGTGGCAAAACGCCGTATCCCCCTTTTGTCTTTGATGTTTGCCCCTTGTGGATATGTACCACTTTCCAGAAAATTCCAAATATCAAAGTACCAAGGGTTTTCATCTTGAAATTCTTCCGTTACGACTATCATTTCATATGCGGGGGTGTACCTTTGTTCTATAAGGATCGGACGCATCTTGACCCCGACCGGTATATCTATCATTGATGCCAAGTTTGCCAACGCATCAGCAAATCGGTTGTTCTCTCTTACCAGGTGCGTAAAAGTCAGTTTTTCGAACCTCGGGATCAACATGTCTAAGGTTTGATGGTAGACTTTCATTTTTTCCTCTTTAACTTTCTAGTCTCCGTTGGCTTGAGAGACAACCAAGTTCGAGTCCCCGATCATATCCAACCTTATTGCCCCTAGTTTCAGGGCTGCTTCCAATCCAGCAATGCATGCCTCATACTCTGCTTGGTTATTAGATACCCTGAATTGGAGTTTGAAAGCTAAGGGGATATGGGAATCATCCGGCGCTATGAGCAACACGCCTATCCCATAGCCAAATTGATTGGACGCTCCATCAAAGTACAACTTCCAAGTGTCTTCTTCCATCTGCATGACCTCTTCATCTGGGAATGAGTACTTCACATCTTCTCCTCCTTCAATTGGGTGATCAGCCAAAAATTCTACTACAGCCCTTCCTTTGACAGATTTGTGAGTGACATACTTAAGGTCAAATTCAGAAAGCAAGAGTAACCAACGAGCTAGCCTACCAGTAAGAGCTGGTTTCTCAAAGAGATGTTTGATGGGGTCTAATCTTGAAACCAGAATTACCGAGTGAGCTAACAAGTAGTGTCTCAACTTCCTGGTGGCCCAAACCAAAGCCAAGCAAGCCTTTTCCAAGGAAGTATAGCGGATCTCGTAGTCAAGCATCTTCTTACTCAAGTAGTAGATGGCTTTCTCCACTTTCTCATCTGACTCTTGCGCAAGCATACGTCCCATGGTTGATTCAGTCACTGATAAATACAAAATTAGCAGTTTTCCTGGCTCGGGCAATGATAACACAGGTGGATTCCGCAGATACTGTTTGACTTGCAAGAATGCAAACTGACATCGATTATTCCATTGGAACTTATTCCCTTTCTTTAGGAGACCAAACAGTGGTTCACAAGTCAAAGTTAGCTTTAAAATAAACCTCCTTATGAATTGCACATTTCCTAGAAAACCCCGCACCTCTTTTTCAGTCATTCGTGGCGGCATTTCTAAGATGGCCTTAATTTTAGATGGATCAACTTCGATTCCCTGTTGTGTGATCAGAAATCCTAACATCTTACCCGCAATTACCCCAAAGGTGCATTTTTGTGGATTTAGCCTTAGCTTGTATTCCCTAATTCTCTCAAAGGATTTCTTCAATGCAGTGTAATGACTTTCCTGATCTTTGGACTTGACAATCATGTCATCTATGTACACCTCAACTTCCTTGTGGATCATATCATACAGAAGAGTGGTAGCAGCTCTCTGGTAAGTGGCCCCGGCATTCTTCAAACCGAATGGCATAACCCTGTAGCAGTATGTCCCCCATGGTGTGGTAAATGCTGTCTTTTCTCTGTCCTCAGGAGCCATAAGGATTTGGTTATACCCTGAAAAACCATCCATGAATGACAGTAAAGCATGTCCTGCAGTGAAGTCTACCAATTCGTCAATATGTGGCAATAGGAAATCATCTTTTGGGCTAGCCTTATTCAAATCTCGAAAGTCAACACAAACTCGAATTCTGCCGTCTTTCTTCGAAACTGGCACAATATTGGCTAACCAGGTAGGATATTCTGATACTAGCAAAAAACCAGCATTGATTTGCTTGGTAACCTCTTCTTTAATTTTTAAGGCCCAATCAAGATGAATTCTGCGAAGCTTCTGTTTGACAGGTCGGGCCTCAAGGTCGAGAGGGATCCTATGCTGTACAATCTCAGGGTCAATTCCTGGCATGTCTTCGTAGGACCATGCAAAACATCTTTGAATTCTGTTAATAAAGCAACTAATTGTTCACGTTCCTCTGAAGACAATGTAGAACCAATTTGAATCAAGCAAGGATCTTTTTCAGTACCCACATTTACAGAAACAATTTCATCCACTAATGGCTTAGCACGCCTTTCTTCCTCCCAGTCGATTAAACTTTTCAAAGCCCGAGGAATTTCTTCATCTTCATTTTTATCAAAATTTTGAAAATTTTGGTCAATATTATGAACTATGGGCACAGAAAAGTAAGCGGAAATCACATCTTTATTCAAAGCCTCGGGCTCACAAGTTGCAACAGACTCAAAAGAGAAAGAAAAAGAAGGCTCAGACATTTTAGACAAACTTAAATCTACTTCCAACCCCACAGGCCCACCAAACTCAGACTCAACAGCCAATTTAGAACTCTCAATACAACTCTTTTCAAAATGCCAATTTATTTGTGAGCCATTCACCTCATCCATGATGAAGCTTGAACAGTCAGCAGGTACCTCTTCCCTGATCACGGCAATGGTCATATCCCCCAAATTCATCGGTTCAGCGCTAGTATGTGATTCTGTCAATAAGTCAGCCAGTGTTAGACCCAGAACTTCCTCTGTGCTGCTTTCCGAGCTAATTTCTCTATCTTGTCTGATGTCGATACTAGGATCTACCCACTCCTCATCACTGTCAGAAAGCTGATGATCGAAGAAGATCTCAAACCCAGCGTATCTCTTTTTCTCCACTTGATCAATCCAGGGCTCCGGGAAACCACAGAAAGGGAAGTCTTCTCCTTGGTGGACAAAGCGTCCGTTCAAGGTCCCACGAATTGGCTTATGAACTAACTCAAACTGCCGCCCGGTTCTCTTGGCCTTGATCCTCTCCCTGATCTCTTCAGTTTTCCTTTTCCAGTCATCAGCCGTGGGTGCATACCCCAGTCCGAATGCATGTGGGTTATGAGGTACTTCACTGGCTGTAGTAATACTTTTCCTGCCACTTTGTCCCAATCCCATCCCTGGATGTGACCTAGTTTACTCATGAAATAGGTTGATTGGGCACTGACGTATACACCTTCATCTTCTGCCATGAGCGTTTGAACTAGCTCGACCTCTGCCAATGTAAAACCTGATAGAAATACATCTTCTTCCCCCATGCTGTATTTCTAGCAGTGGTGTTGTGACTTCTGGGGGAGGATGAATGGATGAATTTCCGAAGACAGTGGCAATTCCTCTGCCATATGGGTACTTTACCAATTGATGTAGTGCGGATGATACAACTTTCATCTGATGAAGCCAGGGCCTTTCCAATAGCAAGTTGAACGTTGCGGGAACATCCATGACATGAAATTCAGCATCGTGCTCAGATGGACCCACTGTTATTTGTACTTTGACTGTCCCCATCACTTCCCGACTAGTATTATCATAGGCCCGGATCAATTGAGTAGTGGGCGTGAAATCTACTGGCTTTAGCCCAATTGCATAAGCAGTGCGTATAGGGGAGACATTGATGGCTGATCCGGTGTCAATCAGAACAATCGGGATCCATTTCTTTCTGCATTCCAGTGATATGTACAGAGGCTTATTATGTTCTGATCCTTCTGTTGGCAGCTCTTTGTCAGCAAAAGTTATTGCTGGGATGGTTTCTCTTAGGGTGATTAATGACACTAACAGCTCAGGAGTGGTGTCAATTGATAGCTTAACCTTGTTCAACATTGACAACATTGCCTGTCGATGTTCTCGGGAAGCCATGAGAAGTCCCCAGATGGAGAAGTTTGCTTGGATCTTTTTTAGCTGTCTTAAAACCAGGTTTTCTTCTGTTTTTTTCTCCTTCTCTTTCTCTTTCTCTTTCTCTTTATCAATGTCAGTATCTTTGCCCGAGGATTCGCCTTGGTCTAGTTGTGGAGGTTTAAAGTAGCGCCCACTCCTAGTTAGGTGATCAATTTCTTCAGAATACCAAGTCTCATCAGGCAAAGTACTACCCCCTCATCATCGGTGTGAGCGAGCTGCAGATCGCTATCATCCCACCATTCACCTTCATTAACCGAAAGACAGTTGTCAGGCTTTACATGAATCATTCCCACGTTATACTCTAACAGACTTTCTAATTCTTCTTCTCTCTTGGAATCCTTTTCATTGCCACTGCTTTCAAACTTTCTGGCTTCAGTTTTTGGTTCATCATTTTTTCCCTTAGTTTTCCCATCAGAACCTTCATCATCACTTGCCCAACCGTGAGTAGCATTGAAACTTCTTGGATCCCACCAGCTGATCTGCACATTTCCCAAATCCAATTCCTCAAAGAATTTGAGATTGTCCAAGTCTTCTTCTAGATTGGTCAAGTCATCTAATCCCTGTTCATGCATATCTTCTCTAACGACATTGATGGTACATGAGTCGGGTAAGATAACTTCCGGTTTCAACTGGCCAACAGGTACTATGTATTTATTGGGATCATATCCTTCTTCCAGTAGTTTTCCAGTCTCAATCACTGGTACTTCGGTTATGTCTTCTTTGGATCCTTCTTTTGATACGGCCTTTCTTCCTCTGTTTGTACCACCACCACCACTATGGTCTGTTTTAGCTTTGGCTGGGTTAGAGGTGCATCCATCATACATAAATCAATGCTCTCTGGAATGTATACCTTGGGTTTGGGTAGATGGACAGGTGTGATGTATATACTAGGGTTAAAGGTGGGAAGGAGTGTATGGATATGGTTGAGGTGAGGAAGTGGTCAATTTTTGTCATGGGATGGCAACGGGTTGGTGGTGACATTGGGTTTTTGTGGTTGTGGGGGAGCTATGATCTTATTATCAATGAGGTTTTGGATTTCATGGCGAAGGCGAAAACAGTAGTCAGTGTCATGTCCCGGTTGTTGATGAAAGGCACAGTATTTGGTAGGGTCGTGTTTGGCTGGGAGAGGATCGGGAAGAGGCCGGGGGTCTAGAGGCTTGAGATACCCTCTTTCTATCAAGATTTTCATAGCTTTGGCTGGGGACATGTAGAGAGGGTTAAGGGTTCTAGTCGTGTTTCGGGTTGAGTTGGTTGTTTGTGGACTAGCATTGGCAAATGGGTCGGCCATTTTGGCAATGGTGGTAGTGACTGAATTGACCTCAGAAGGTCTTACAACTGTACTACTATTAGTAGTAGCATTGTAACTGCGATCAAAAGGCTTCCGAACAGGTTCCTTATCATCCACAATGATTCCTTGTTTGATGGCATCCTCTATCTGGACCCCTATTTCATGTAAGTCATTAAAAGTGAAGAGTGGGAGGACTATCATTTTTTGTAACATCTTTCCATGCAGATTTCTGACTATCATACGGATTTGGTCTTTTTCGAGTGGTCTGTTGGTCATTATTGCTGCTTTTGCCCTCCATCTGGTGACAAAAGCTACAAAACTTTCATTAGGCTCTTGGCGAGTTGCCTCCAAATCCCGAGTAGTTACCTCAATCTGGGTGTTGTAAGAATATTGGGTGATAAAAGCCTCAGCTAACTCCTCCCAATTTTGTTTCACCGAGTCTTCTAACTTGGAATACCAGATGGCAGCCACTCCTGACAAAGTTCGTCCGAACAAGGAGAGCTTTTGCGGACGAGTCAAACCCATAGGCTTTAAGACATCGGAGAATAGACGAATGTGCACCATTGGGTCACCGGAGCCATCAAACCTATCAATGTGTGGCATTTTGAACCGTTCTAGCAACTTCACAACTGTCTCAGTGTACCCGTCTTCGATGTCTGGGATTAAATTGACTCCTTGTGACCTTTTGAAAAGTTTTTCCAACTTGGATAGCTTCAACATAGTTGGGTCAGACTCAGGTGCTTCGGAGGGAAAGATCCCTCCCACTGGTTGTCAAAGGGAAAATAATCCTCCTAAAGTTTGTGCAGGAACCCTCAGATCTTCTGGTGAGTTAAGTTCGGCAGTTGGTGGAGGTGGAGGTGGAATTGGATGGGCCACTGGAGGTGGTTGGGTAATGGACACCCCAGATAAGCGTTGCAGTTCAGCAAGAGTATTGCCTTGAGCGGCAAGAGTAGTGCCTTGGGCGGTAACCGTAGTAGCAACAGTATCCATGCTCCGTTGAATGGCCAATAGTATGTCTGCTATATTTTTCGGAATCTGAGCCATCACTGATTCTGGTGAGTTGAGTGGTGATGATCTAGTAGGTGAAGAAGGGGTATTCTGGACAGTTAATGAAGCTTTTTCTTTTTTTCGTGTAACTGGCAGCAAAGAAACTAATGCTGTAGACACCCCATTTTTGACCGTCCTCAAGACTTGGACGTCACAATTGGAACACTTGGTGATTACCCTTGTTTGTGTTCGTTTGGAGTTCCCGGAGGTCTCGGCTACGCGCTTTGCCTCAAGATCTCCGAACTCGACTGTTTAGTGTCTGGTTTTGTACCAAACACTTGTGTTTTGCACCAAACACTTGTGTTTTGCCTTGGAGGGGCAGGGAATGCCTTGTGAGGCATCCCCACACATCACCGGCCATGGCCAGAGGCCACCGGATGGTGTTTTGTTGCCATTGGCAATGTATATTGCCGGTCGGCAGTACATTTTGTCAAAATGGCAATTTTGAGTAGCCGACTACTGTTCATCTGCTTTTGTAGATATTTTAATACAGCTGTCTTGCATTTGGCTCCCCTCCATACACGATCTCTCTCTTTAGAATCTTGTCTTGTAAGCTTTACAAGACAAAAAGCTCTATAAAAGAGAGGTCTTCTCTCTTGTTGAAGGGTTAGACATTTTAGACAGCCATTTTAGGGTTTGAGTTCTAGGGTTAAGATTGATATATATTCTATCTCTATACCTCTCTCTCATTTTACCTTTGTGTGTGTATAAGTGTGTTTGTGTCTTACTATTGCACACAAACATATAGTGTTACACCTTTTCTTTGTTCTTGAAGGGAGAGAGGTTTGTTCTTGAAGCTTGGGAGCTTTTTGAGCTCAAGGAAGGGGCTGGTCCACCATTTGTGAAGAAGGTCAACAAGGGTAACAATCTTACTCCTTTTTACCCCATTCTTCCATACTATTTTTTCCTATCTTAGAACTATTTTTGAGCTTAGTGTATAATATAAAAAAGTTCTATTTTTGGGCCCTCTAAATAGTTTGTTTAGAGTGTTTTGTGGTTTGGAGGTGTTTGACCCCTCTTAAGCCTTAAGGGGCTCCATTTTGTGCTATTTCGAGTGAGCTCCGGGACTTTGGTGTTTGGGCCTCCTCACCACTGAAATCTTGAGGGATTTCAGTGGTCAGGATGGTGCCTTGAAGTCCCAAGAAGGAGAGGGCCACCCCCTCTCCTTGTTGTCCTTGAAAAGGACGCCTCTTGAGGGAGCACCTAGCTTAGGCTCTTGTTGACCATGCCTTAGCTGATTTTTGTGCTTATTATGTCATAATATGCCTCTGTTTTTAGTTGGTTTTGGTACACCATGCTTGCTTAGCATACATGCCTTGTAATGCCACTTTGTTGCCTTAACATGCCTTAGGTTGTAAACCATTGTTCTAGCATGTTTTAGGCTTGGCTTTGTGAAGCTTTTGTGTTTATTTTGCCATGTTTGAGGTCTGTCCTTAGTCATTTTGGTCGGCCATGACATGTTTAGTATAGCCCCTTTGCATTTTGGTTTGTTAGCCTTAAGTGTGTGAGTGTGTAGCATGCATTACTTGCTTTATTTTAATGGTTTGGCACCATTTATATCATCATTTCAGTCCCCTTAGCATGCTTGTATGCTTGCCTTGGATGCCTCTTTGATGCCTTATGAGCTTGTGTGGTATGCTCCTTGAAAGTGCATTTGTGCATGCTTTTGAATTCAAGCCATTTAGATGCCATCTAAGTGGTCTTTTGGGCTTTGTTTTATTTGCTAAAACTCTATTTTTGGTCATTAGATTCATGCCATGTTTGGTCTTGCTAAGTGTGGCCAAATACCCCTTTAGCTTGCCTTGAATCTTGGACCATTGTTACATGCTTAGCCCATCTTGTTTGCTTGGTTTGGCACCATGTTCTTGCATGATTTTTAGAGCATAATGCATGTCATTTGTCCATGTTCGCATCCTCTCTAGTATGCTTGAGAATTGCTTTTAAATGCTTGAAGTATTGGACACCCTTTACATGCATGTGCGCGTGTGTGTTAGTCCTTCATTTTGGGCACATTGGCCACTGTTTTGGACCTAACTTAGAGCTGTCCAATTAGTGTAAGTCCATCCCTCGCATGCCATTCAAGTGTTGTTACATTATCCCATGTTTGCATGCTTTGGTTGCATGTGTTGCATGCTTGAAATCACTCGCATTTGGCATGCATTCCCTTAGTCAAGTTGCTAGCATGTCGCATGATTAGATTGCATCTTGCATGCTTTAGTGGTTTGCATAGTTATGGCATGCTTGTATGCTTGTTTGTTTAGTTTGTGTACCTAGTGTACACCACTTGCTTGTATGCTCATGTTGCATGCTAGCTCACATGATTAGGGTTGCATTGCATTGGCATGCATGCTCTACCTCTTGACCAAGTCATGATGGAGGTAGAAGCCCCTTGGTTTTATTGTGTGCATTGCATTTCATTTGACATAAAAATGCATAACTTAGTCTCTTGGGCCATCACGCATTGAAATGCGCAATTGGTGGTCCGATGCATTGAAATGCGCGATTGGTGGTCCGAGAACCAAGGACCATGTCCACATGATGAGGGATAGGATTGGTGCATACATTGCTTGAATTGCATTGCCATGCTATGCCTTGCCCTCTGCTGCTATCAATTGCAGGTTTTGCAGACATTCTCTGCCGACCGGCAGTTTTTAGTGCCGACCAGCAATCCATTGGTGGCCGATAGCTTCACCAACAGCCGGTGATCACATACCACTGCCGGTGGCCATTCTACTCAGCCGGTGGTGTCTCCCAATGTCCAGGGAAGCAATTCTGAGACTTTGGCAGTCTTCAAAGAGGCAGAGCAGGGAAAACAGAGGTGGCCTATGCATGGCAGTGTACTTCCGAGCAGGACCGAGCATGCTTTGCGTTGGGCTCTCTTCCCGAGGCGGTTTATCTGTTTTCCCTAGGTTAGTTAATTTGCTTAGCTAATTAGATGGCCTGTAATATTTAATTAGCTTGTAGGTTAATTATCTGTAATATTTATTTGGTCCCTCCGGGTGAGGGCGAATCTGTAATAAGTGTGGGTGCGTGTGTGTGCATGTCTTCCAATCCCCACTTCTTTCTTCCCTTTTATTTACCTGCTTATGATGGTTAGTAATAGGTCATGTTTAATTTAGCATACCTTATGTTATGCATGCGTGCATCATTCATCAGTATTGCATGTACCGGGCTCGGCGCATCATGCTAACTGCATTGGTATTCCAAATCTAACTTGAATACATGCTACTTGTGCATTGTCACATGTCATTCATAGAATAGTCGAGCCTACTCTAGTGACATTCCGTATGCGTTGCATTAGACATTTAAACATAGACTTGGATCGTGCATTGATTGCTAACGAGTTCTTTGTTTTGGCACGGAGTACGATGTAAGTATTCATGCTTTAGCATATCGCATGCGTGTGAATGCTATCATGACGGCATGCTTACTATGTGGCTAGATGCCTATGTGATAAACTGTTTGAATGCCTGTGGGTGAAGGTTGGATTGTCTGAGTTGGAAAAACTCGTTAAAATCCGTATTTTAGCCTACTTGCGAGTAGCAAATTCCAAAGTATTTTTCAAAACAAATGGAGATGCAATGCTTATTTCCAAATTAGGCAATCTAGTCTATACTTTTGTGCTGTGCGCATAACATAGTAATTCTAGGCTAATAATCGGGATAAGAACACATAACGTTTTCAAAAACGGATATCATCGTTAGTAGAGGCCGATCTTCGGATCGGGCGAGAGGGGGTGCTCATAGCTGACCTTCCCCAATCGTACCCAAGTCCCGAGCCGAGGCAACTTTGGTGATGACGGACACGTGGCCTTTGGCACCGAGTCAGCGTATCCTAAATTCTCCCATTTTAAAATATTTAGGTGGCGACTCTGTATCTGGCAAAGCAGTCCATGTTTGGCACTTCTTTTCAAAAAATCTGTTTCTCAAACGATTTGCCGGATTTGGACTCTTTGGTTTCGATTAAGAACCGTGACACAAAATCGAGCCGAACTGTAGCGAGGGCCCCACGTGGGCGCAATTTCTCTCTTTTT
>NW_021025524.1:309972-351400 GCF_004153795.1 Camellia sinensis
GCCCCACGTGGGCGCGTCTACAAACGCTGGCTGACCTTGAACCAAATCTGCACTTTTGCAAGTCTACCAACGCGAGTCCACAGAACTTGGGGGATATTAGACCTTTCGGAAGCTATAGTGCTCAACTACCTTGCTGAAACAAAATGGGACCCCTAATCAGAATTTCATCAGCATCCCAGCTCAACTGATTACTGCTAACTCATGTTGAAAAAAAACTGAACTCAACTCCACAAGCTGAAATGACTGAGCCACTTATCTGAATCTAAGAATCCCCATACGTTGCGCATAACACATAGCATGAAAGAGAACAAAACCCCTATGGGGGCTAGGGTTACCCTGTCCTAACTTTGAAATGATCTAGGGTTTCACTATTCAAAACAAGCGGCATCATACATCCCAGAAATGGGAGAGCATTCTGTCCTAATTTTGGAAGGTATTATAGCTCATTATATGCACAAGGTTGGCTCTACTCTAGGGGTTGAAGTCAAGGTGACGTTACCAAAGAGTCCTTTGGGTCATAACCAATAAAGATCACAGGAAATCAGAAGAGTCAAATAGCCTCTCTTCGTAGTCTGAGAACCTTACATAGAAGCTAGATAGCAAGCTACGTAGCAGACTACCTTTTGACAGGATCTTAAAGGTTAAAACACAAGGCCCCTAAAGATCGTAAGATAGGTGAAGTGTCACAAAAAGCATGCCTGTGCTCCACACAGTATCTGTGCAACACAAGGACTTGAAGTGCACCAATGAATGTAATAGCAATGAAACATATAATTTAAAAATAAAAGTCATATCATGGAGTTCGAGTCAAGGTTTCATAAAATCCCCAGCAGAGTCGCCAGAAACTGTAACATGCCCGAGGGGTACCCGCGTGCGTTAAACAGTTCGGACCCCCGAGATCTCTTTGATTTATTCTCACGAGTGCAATGTGAAACATAGATGAGAGTCCAGATTTGGCAACTTTTATTGAAATCCATTTTATTGCAATTTTGTCAAAAATGGATTGCGTCATCAGATTCAGAGTCGCCACCTAATATTTATTTTGGAAAAATTAGGAAACCCATGACTTGTGCCAAGGCCACTATTCATCGTAACCAAGGATGCTTGGCTCGGAACCTTAGGTATGAGAGGGGAAGGTCAATAATGAGCACCCCTGCCCACCCGATCAAAGATCGGCCTTTACTAACCATGATATGAATTTTATTTTATTTATATGTTTATGTTCTGATTAGTTAATAAATCTAAAATTTACTATGTGAAGCATACAAGTATCGACTATGCATTCATTTTGGAACAATTTGATATCATGCATTTTGAAAGAGTTTTGATGATGTACAACCCAAATAAATTGAGTTTACAAGCATGAAAAATCAACATCATTCCAAATTAAGCGACACAACCTCCATCACTGGAATTCATAGAGTTATATCACATAAGCAACTAGCCTCATGTAGAATGCCTAGACATAGTAGGAAAACACACACACGGGATGCTAAAGCATAAAAACTACATGTTTGATGTCCCACAAACAAGCTGCAAAACAAAGTTAGTAAAATATGCATGATCTTATGTACAAAACCTAATGCAATTCACTCATGAGATGCAACTAAAGATTCGGCTTTAAAATATGATATGTGAATCATTTCAAGAACATGAGGTAGCGCACATAATCACATAGGAATTGATTAAATCCACAAATGCAAACTTAACCGAATCAAGATGCATGAAACATGGATGCAAAGCATAACTATAATGAAAATAAATATGATGTTTATATACAAATAAAGAAAGCAAGTAAAAGAACGGGATAGAAAGAGCGAGGCGAGGGAATTATTACAACATTTTAAAGAATAATTACAAACCAAATTAGAAAGGGATGGGGAGATATTACAACAAAATAAAAACCTCACAATACACTCAAATAAAATAAATAAATAAAATAAATAAATAAATAAAAGATTAATGTTCTTTAGAACCGCCGACGGAAATTGGTCAATATTGGGAGATTACCCATCTTGTTCGGAAGAAGCTAACCGACCGGCCAATAGGCCGGCCGGTGAACTAGGCCAAGCAAAACCTGTCTTGTTGCAAAACCAAGAAAATGAACAAACAAAAATATATAGGTGGCTCAACTAACCACTACGGTTAGATTAAAAAATAAAATAAATATAAAATAAAATAAAATAAGTGCAAACTCCACATAAACTAAAGCAATAAAACAAATATAAGATAGAACATGCAAAATTACAACAAAACTAATATGAGACTAATACACGAAAAAATAAATATGAGGTAAAACATGCAAGATTACAACAAAACTAATTGAAATTAAAGTATGCGAATAAAAATAAATAAATAAATAATTATGAGCTAAACAAACCATTAGGATCATAACAACACACTATGAAATATAAGTAAGAAAATAAATATGAGATAAACAAACCACTTGATTATACAAAACACAATGAAATAAGAAGCAAGAATATAAATATAAGATATAAATATAGAAAATGGAAAGATTAAAAATTCACCTTCCAAAGAAAGATTGAACTTCTTGATTTCCAACTTCCTCTTGATCACCCTCAAGTGTAGGAACTGTGTTCTCAAATCCTCAATTCTAAATTATGGAGTTTATGGAGTTTTGGGTATGGAAAGTGGCTAACTCTCTAGTTTTTCTCACTTTCAATCACTAACATTCTTCCTTATGATCGAGGCGATTGATCTTTGGCTATATCAGAATTTTTGGAGTGGTTTTGGTGTATGGAAATGAGGATTTCAGTAGCTATGGAAGGTATGGGGTGTATATGGAAGATAGGAATATTTTTAGCTCAAAACTCAAATTTCTCTTTTTTCACTCTTTTCTCATCTCTTTCTCTTCAATTTCGTGGTCCTTTCCCTCTCTTACAATATGATCATTCTATATATGCAATGAGGGAGAGTAAAGGTCAAAAGAAGGTGGGAGACAAGATGTGATAGGCGGGCAAATTTTCAAGGTGGTTGCATGGGATACTCCTTTATGGATGCAAACAAAAATCTTTTTGACTATGAAGGATGATTAGGTATAATGGAGATGAGTGGATGCACTTGAATGGCTCAAAAAAATAGGTAAATGGGTTGTCCCAACCGAACCAAACCAAGAAAATGGGCTATTGCTGTTTTTGGTAGAAATCAACAAAATCTACTTTTAAGCCAACTTCAAATGGGCATATCTCCCCATATGACTTTGGTTTTAGCAGTTCTTTGGTCCAAATTGAATCCCAGAAGTCTAATTTCCAATGGTGGTGGCCTCTATTTAAATTCCAAGTGTCAAAGAGATATGCCTAATTTAGTGAAGGCTGTCTCGGGCTGGGTCAACAAAATCTGCTCTTAAGCTTAACTTCAAATGGGCATATCTCCCTTATTTAGACTTGGTATAAGGTGGTTCTTGGGTCTAAATTGAAGCCCCAAAAGTCTAATTTCCAATGGTGGGGGCCTCACATTTAAATTCCAAGTGTACAAAGAGAAATGCCTAATTTAGTGAAGGCTGCTCATTTCCTTCTTAATGATTTGATACTCATCCTTTTCCTAAACCAGCTTTCTTTCATCCCCTCCTATTTCCTTCAACTCCAAACCTATAAAGAAGATATTTTTAAATATTTTTCAAAAAGTTCACCTCCCTTCCATTTATTTCCACTTTTCCCTTACTCGGTTTACTGAAAAGTGTAATATTTTAATCGAAATGGGAGCCTCGGGACATCGTAGAAACATTTAAAAAAAACATATTTTGAAAAGAGGGTTTTAAGGTCTAAAATAGTTTGGCCAAAAAATGGGTTAAGATTGGGATTAAAACTTAAATTCCATCTTTCTTACTGAGAATTTTGTGAGAAACACATTCTAATTGTCATCATCGGGTAATCAAAAGAAAGCACCCAAGTCTTAGGGCCGGTCAAAATGGGGTGTCTACAGAAGGGTCGACACCTATCATCTACATCACCTTTCAAGACTTACCACCGTATTTATCCCAAAATCATTTCATGAAAACTTGTTTCCCAACATTCCTTTCTCAATGCAAAGTTTTCAAATCAAATTTCGAAGCTCATCATTATCAAATGAATTGATATGCCAATGCAATGATTAATAATAATACAATGCAATATTTCTTCCACTTTCAATACTTCCACACAACATTCCCATTGTGATCAAAATTCTCATTTCTCATTTCAATATAATTTCTCAAGATGAATATAAATTCTTTTATTCCAATTCATCCATGGGACAACATGATTTCCACACTTAGAGTAATTTCAACCATTCAGTCACTTCAAGACCATATCAACATTTTAAACAACAATTTCCAAAACTTCAACAATTCTCATAATCCATGAAAACCATCATTTATATGTAAACAAATAAACAATTTTTCAAACATCATTTATTTTTGCACAAAAAATAAATATAACAACATCTTCAAAGATTGTCAACATCTTTCTTAAAAACCCCAAATTTCTAGGTTTTCTCATCAAAATCACTCATCTTCATTTATTGAAAGAAAGTCACCAAAAACATCTTTCTTCAATCCTCATAGTTCAAAACTCTCAATTTCTATTTTAAAAGGAACAAGAAAGTAAACCACTTTAAAAAAAATCTCTCATCTTCTTGAATCAACAATCAATTTTCAAAACAAATCAATGGATGATTTCGAACATCATCTAGATCTTGCAAAAACATATATATAACTCAAAGGAAATCCCTACTTATTAAATATTACCATTTCCATCCTACTATGTCAAAAGTTATGGTATAATCTTAATAACACACTTTTAACCATAACAAATATAACATTTTAACCAAAACTAATTTAATTCACTAAATTAGTAAGTTTATTATATTCAAAAAATTTCAAATTAATAATACCAAACCTAACTTCACATGACTCATCCCTCAAACATAACTATACCTCAACATAACAATTTTTCATGCCAAGCTATTTAAAGAGGTAATATTTTTACCAAGTTCTTTACAAATAACAATTTCACAACTTTTTCTAAAATTACTTAACCAACATGATATTTACATCAAAAATTATGAAATATGTCCAATAGTGACATTTTCAAGGTTATGAGTTTGAAAGTCCACATTTCACATTTTTATTTTTATAAAAATGAACACAACTTAATCATCAACATATCATCTTTTATAAAATATCATGAATATAACACTTTTAGAGTTTTTAATCCCAAAGCAACTCTATATTCCTACTTAAGCATTTACGCCATATTCTCAACATCAATTTATTTTTCTCAAAAATAAATTCGAAATCAAAGATTAAAAAAATATTCAACTTTATATTTCTCAAAATAAATCATCTAAATATAATATGATGTAGAAACAATCTATACAACTAGTAAATTTTATTTTCGGATTTCTTTGCAAAATTATCAAGACAAAATGATTTTCCGAAATCAATCCCAAAATACCAACATTCTTAAAATTTCAACATAATTTTTCTTCCAAAAATTACAAAACAAAAATCTAAAAATATATATGCAATACCTCTTATAATGATATATTTTCTCAAAATAACCCTAACATAGTTTTAATGTAAAAACATGAAGAAAGTCTCTACCTCAAATAATGAAGAAGAGCAGATCTGGAAGGCAAATCTTGCCTGATCATGAATTCGAGACTACCATTGCGAAGATCACGATGAGCTCTCCGACTTTCATTTACAAAAATTTTACAAAATCTCACTCTAAGGACCCCCACTCAAAGCTCAAAGGTTGAGCATCCATGGTGAGAAAGAGACGAAGCAGAGAGAGTTGAGCTCTCTGCCACAAGAAATGAAAAGGATAGGAAATGAGGGGAATCAAAGGAAGGGAAATAATGGCAAGGACAAAAATGGGGGCTACCAACATGGGTTTGTTCCCCAAAGCTTGATTTTTCTCAAAAAATATAATTTTTGTAATAATACCTCAAAATTAATATAAATTATAAAATGATATAATTTTTCTCACCACAAAATATAATATTTTTTTACACCACAAAATATAATATTTGGATCACTACGAAATATATACATTTTCATTCTTTATAAAATATATAATTTTTCTCCATATGGTACACACCATAAAATCAACTATCAAATATTTATTATAATCTTATATAATAAATAATAACAACTCCTAAGGTGGTTACTACCAATCACCTAATTACAAATGACCAAACTGTTAAACATGAATCATTAAGTAAACTCAAATTAAATTAAATCTAAATCATGGGTCTCACCCATAAGTCAAACATGGTCCAATTATATACCAAAATAGTCCAAACAAATTTATCTCAAATCCTGGTCTGAACACCCATACTCAATTTCAAATTCTGCTATAAAATAAACTGAACACCAATCAGTTCGTGAATTTTCATAAAATAAATACTCATCATTTAATTCTAAAATTTTTATCCAACGTGCTAGACTCGTACGGGAACAACATATAAAAATTTCATAAGTTTCTGAGATCGGAAACTATTTTTAAAAAATAAAAAACCGAACTATTTTCGTACAGAATTTACACTGCAATAAAATTCAAAAATTTGCTCAATTAAATTATGCACTGGCTATTTAAAAAAAAAAATTGAGTTCATTACATACACCACCTATCAAGACTTACCAACGTATTTACCCCAAATCTATTCCATGAAAACTTGTTTCTCAACATTCTTTTCTCAATGCAAGTTTTCAAATCAACTTTCAAAGTTTAATGTAATCAAATGAATTGATATGCCAATAACACAAGATGAATATAAATACTTTTATTCCAATTCATTATCCAAGGAATAACACAATTCCCTCTTCTCAAGTATCATCAACAATTAGTCATTTCAAGACTATTTCAACGTTTTGAACAATAATTTCCAAAATAAACAACAATTCTCATATTCCCTAAAATTAATCATTTATATAAATATAAATAAGAAATTCCCAAATTCTAGGTTTTCACACCAAAACTATACAAATCAAATCTTTGAAAGAAAACTTTCCAAAATCATCTTTTCTTCAATCAACGAAGATCAAAACCCATAAGATCATTCTAAAAGAACAAGAGGCAAACCCACTTTCAAAATCGTTCAACTTTTTGAATCAACAATCAATTTTCAAAGCTGTCGAAAGATGATTTCGAAAATTATATAGATCTTGCAAATATATATATATATAACTCTTAGAAAATCTCTACCTCAAGTATTGAAAAGAATTGAGATGAAACCCAAAATCAACGATGCCTAAACTCGATCTTCACCTGAAACGCCCCAAATTTCTAGCTCAAATGATAATACAACAATCATGGCTCTTTCAAGGAAAACCGAATATAAATCTCCAAACTTACATTACATGATATAATAGTTCTTCATGCAACAATACATTAATCCAACAACAAGAAATAAACAAATAAATACCCCCAAGGGTTTACAAGTTTCCAAGGCTTGAGCCTAGTTACACAAAACGGTTATTCAAACCCACACACATACAGCCCTTGACTTACACACAGAGCACAGCAAAATGAGAGTCTCATACTCTCAACACACATTTCCTTAGCTTTAGTTAGGTGGCATCATCACATCTTTTTCTGTACAAAAATCCCATAGGGTGAGCATAAAGCCCAGTAAGAAATCCTCTAACAAATATATACATTTTATACAAATCTCAAGAGATGAAATGCACATGTCATGCTATACCCTTTTGAAAGAAAATCACATATTCATCTTAGAAAACCATCATGCTCAATGATGTCATGCAATTTCAATTCTTCAAAACTTAACAATTCATTTCAAGACGGTAAATACGACTTTGGTAATCCCTAGGTCGGTGTCTGCACGTAGACTATACAAGTACTACCAATTTGTCATTTTTACCGGTATTAATCGGAAAGCTCAACACCTATCCGCGCGGGTTTTCGGTCTTTCACCCAGACTCTCAGGCCAACTTATTCAATATCATCTACACCACCTATCAAGACTTACCAACGTATTTACCCCAAACCATTCCATGAAAACTTGTTTCTCAACATTCTTTTTCAATGCAAGTTTTCAAATCAACTTTCAAAGTTTAATGTAATCAAATGAATTGATATGCCAATAACACAAGATGAAATGAATATATATACTTTTATTTCAATTTATCATCCAAGGAATAACACAATTCTCCTCTTCTCAAGTATCCTCAACAATTAGTCATTTCAAGACAATTTCAACATTTTGAACAATAATTTCCAAAATGAACAACAATTCTCATATTCCCTGAAATTCATCATTATATAAAATATAAATAAGAAATTTTCCAAACATCCATTTATTTTGACACACAAAATAAAATATAACAATATCATTCATGAATTTTCAGTCTCTTTTTAAAAAAAATTTCCAAATTCTAAGTTTTCTCACCAAAACTATACAACTCAAATCTTTTGAAAGAAAACTTTCCAAAATCATCTTTTCTTCAATCAACGAAGATCAAAACCCATAAATCATTTTAAAAAAACAAGAGACAAATCCACTTTCAAAATCGCTTAACTTCTTGAATCAACAATCAATTTTCAAAGCTATCGAAAGATGATTTCGAAAATCATATTAGTGTAACACCTTGTATTTTGAGGTATTAATATTTAGTGAGTGGTATTGGTGATTTATTATTTTAATTTAGGTGAGATTTTTAGATAAAAATTTAATTTTAAATTATTTATTTGTATTTATCTCATCTCCTTTGTATCTATCATATTATTATTTAATAAATCAATTTACCATTCCCCCATCATGTGAGAAGAATGTGGAAAAAAAAAATACAAATAGAAAGAAGACAAAACCGTGGGCTTTACCCACAGTTTCCTCACTTCCCTGACTTGCCACCAAAACCCACCAATCCATCATTTAACCTTTTCATTTCTTTTAAATTTTTTTAATCTTCTTTCATTCCTTCATTTCCTCTATAAATCAGCCGAGTGTGGGAGCTCCTCACAACCATTTCTTCATTCAGTTCTCCCCTTCTCATAAATTATATAGAGTAGAAATATTAAGTTTAGATATGGGAGTGCTTAGAGTGAAATGAGTATTTTGTAAAATAAATAAATAAATTGAGAGTTGTAGATTTATTAATCATACATACTTTATGTTTTAGAAGTTTGATCAAAGCTATTTTTTGGAGATCCATGGAGCAATTTCAGATTTATGGTGATGGAATTAATTATTTTGAGGTAAATTCGGGTTGTATACAATATGCTCTATTTAAATCTCTTTGCAAAGAGTTCTCTATTTTTAATTATCCTCAATTTGTAATCCACTTGATTATTGTGGTTATTAATAGATTTTGTAAAATCATTTGTTGTCGAATTGTTGATATTCTGATCATTTGGTAAAATTCTCTACAAATATTTCTGTGTTAAAATAGTGATTTGTCTGACTGAATGACATGGAAATACTCCGTACATGGATCGAGTGAATCTTATTAATTGTTTACACCAATATGCCCGGATAAGCGTGGAGCTTGGGTGAGGTGGGTGAATAAATGAATTTATTCACTGATCATGTACTGAGTAGGACCGGGTATTTGGTCCTAGATAAATTATAATTGATTTGTTGTGCAATTTGGTAAATTGCTTTATTATCGTATCGTTGATTTAATGTCATAAATTGTTGGATGTTTGTTAATTTATTCTGTATCCGAGCCCTGTATTCCTGTCGTATTGTATACTTCCCGAATTAATTTATTTTTCAGGTGCGAAGCAGATTTTAGTGGAGCTCAAAATTGAGATTAAAAAGATTTATTAATATAGAGATTTGGGACTCACCACTGTAATTATTAAATTTGGAGATAGTTGTAATATTGTTTATTTTGGAGGTAATTAGAATATTTGGAGGATATTGTACCATTTGGAGATGATTTTGTAGTTATTATTTGTGGGAGTAAAACTTGTATTTTTTTTTTAGGCTATTTTAGTGTATTTAACAACCTGGGAGTGGGGCGTTACATATAGATCTTGCAAAAATATATATATAACTCTAAGAAAATCCCTACCTCATGTTTTGAAGAAGAAATGAGATGAAACCCCCAAAATCAACGGTGTCGAAACTCGATCTTAACCGCATACAACGAAACCCTAAAGAAGTTAACCAACTTTGATAAAGAAACTATGGCAGAACTCTAATGGAACTTAAGAAATCAAGGTTTTGATCCAATTTGTCGTAGGGAAATGTAGAGAGAAGGGAGAGGAAAGGGTTTTTAGAGAGAGAGAGAGACCTAACAAGAGTGAGATACACTCAGCCTAAAGAAAAGAAAAGACCAAAATTTCGGACTCACCTACCACCGCACATGCGGCGCTTCTCCCACACTTGCACTCCCGCACCTTCATTTATTGCAGTAACCAAACAAGCCCTCCCCTGTTTTCCGCATGTGCGGCTCAACCAATTTCAAATGCATTTTGTATTTTTTTTTTCAGCGAGCTGACCCCCGTAAGCTGACCGGGTCAAAATCGGGATCGCTACATCACCACACACAACGAAGCCCTCGAGATGATAACCAACTTTGGTGAAGAACTTAGGACTAAATCCCGATGGATTTGGAGAAATCAAATAGATAAGATGACTTCTAGAGAGAGAAACTCCAGATCTGGAATTCTTGAGAGTTTTAGAGGGAGAGAGGGTTGAAAAAGTGATTTGAAATATCATATTCATGAACTAATATAACATGGTCAAATACACCTTCTCAGTACTTTTGCAGATAGGTCAAACTTCTGGAACCAAACATTCTCTGCTCGAGCGCATAAACGACCGTTTGAGCTGACAAGTAACTTCAAATGCATTTTGCATTTTTGCTTCGAGGGAGCTGCCCCTCGACCCCGCCCAGGCGCTGCCCTTGGACCCGCCAAGAGGCGTTGCCCCCTAGACCCCCGTGAGCTGACCGGGTAGCTCGATCCCCGACAAAGTCAGCGAAGTGGCAAAATGTGAAAAATACACTATAACCCGATACAAACATGAGACATTACCTATTCCAAACACCGCTACAACCCGATAACCAAAATAAGGGGAATATAGGAAACTAAGATACGTAACACTGTTCAAAACCATACCAACCCGAGCTTGGAGCACCACAAAGAGACGGGTCAAAACCGGGATCGCTACAGCAGCAAAATGTAGAGAGAAATTGCAGAATATTTTGGACGAAAATTGAAGTGAAAACATCAAATGAGGGGCTGCCTATTTATAGATGGAGTGGTGGCTATTTAATTTGAATTAAACAGGTACAGATTTGAATGAACAGGTATGGTAATTATTCGGTTTGAATAAATAGATACAAATCTGTTGGGTTCAAATTTTGAGCAGATAAAACCTGTGTTGAACAGATTTGAATCTGTCCGGGTGGGGAAATTAAAACTGGAGCCAACTTTTGAAATTAATTTTTGAAATTCAAATTCCAAAAAATTAGAATTTGATTTTAGAAAAAAAAATTCAAATGTTTTTGGCCCAAAAAGATAAGTATTGGGCCGGACAAGCCCATCCCAACCACACACCACGCACCCGCAGCCAAGCCCAACCCAGCCCAGCCTGCCCGACCGACCAGACGGACAACAGCAGCGGTGTAACAACCCCAATCTCTGATTAACATTAATCCGTGATTAATTATGCCTAATTAGCAATTAAGGTGAATTCTGCATTAAACTGCATGTGTGTGATGCATTGTTTGTGTCTATATCTGTTAGGTGTAAAAAGATCTGTTCACGCTTTAGTTTCGGTTTGTGAATTGAAAACATTATCGGCGTCCGAATCCGAAATTGACTTGATTTATGTGCTAATTAGGATTTATAGAATTTTATGGTAAGTTAAATTGAAATTCGATTTGGAGCGATTAAATTAGATTAAAATAATGCCATTTGATTAGTTTGGATTAATTATTACTTAAGGCACCATTTTGAGCCCACACACTTCTTTTCTTGACTTCACCACATTGGGAGTTCACCCAAGAGAGAGAGCCAAATGTGAGATAGAGAGAGGGAGAAGAGAGAGTTGAACTCAACAAGGAAATTTCTTGAAGGTAAAGGAAATTGAAGAGAGTTTGGAAGATTAAGCTACCACACTTGAGAATCCAAGACTTAAGGTAGGCATTCACCCTCTTAACTATGAAATTGAATTGCTAGTACAAGAATTCTAGTGAATTAAATGAACTCATGTAAGGATTAAGCTAAGAATTTGTGAATTGAAGCTCAATACATACATGCATGTGTAATTCATGGCATTTGAGGTTGTCTTTCTAAAGAATCCATGCATGCATGTCATAATCCAAGCTTTATTTTAGAAATTCTTCATGTTCCATATCATATTGTCATAGTTGATCATGTTTTTGGGTTGAACATTGCATTTGGTCATGTTTTGGAAGACTTGAGTTCAAAGAATTGCATACAAGTCATGTACATGAATTAATTTCAAGTTGAATGTTGCACAATTGGCATGCTTTTGGGACATGATTTCTTGTTATAATGCTTTAAACATGTTGTTTTATGAGTTACTAAGTGTTTTCCAAAGTCTTGGGCCCAGAAAATTGAGTCTGATGCATTGGAAGTTAAGTTTGAGCTTGGTGATCAAATCTGAAATTTCCAGAAATTTGATCCACGCTCGAGCGTGCACTCTGAGTACATGCACTTCCGCTCGAGCGTCGAGTTTTACGCTCGAGCGTGGAATGCATATACCCAGAAGTTCTTGTGTTTTGCAGTCCGCTCGAGTGGGGGAATCTACGCTTGAGTGAGGGTCTGAGTCTCACGCTCGAGCGGAGGTCGAGCGTCCGTCGAGCGTGAAAATCATGCATCTAGTACTTTTTCAAAAGTTTACAGTCCGCTCGAGCGGAAAAAGTCACGCTCGAGCGAAGCTTCATTGTCTGCATGTCCGCTCGAGCGGGGAAAGCCACGCTCGAGCGTGGACCTTATTTTCAGCAAGTTTCAAGAAATATTTTCCAATGCATTCTTGCATCCTCATTCCATCCTAGGCATTCCTAGGCCATGTTTAAGGCTCCATAATGAGGATTAAAGGTTAGAAACACGCTAAGAACCAACGAAGTAAGTTATATACAATTAGAACGTGTGTTTCAAGTGTGTCTGTTATGTGTTATGTAGGTCACGTGCCGCGTACCGTTTGAACAATCTACACCGTCTGTCTGTCTCAAGACCAACTGTGAGTAATAACTTAGTAAAGTTATGTTCAACTGTATTTACTTTCTGTGTGATAAAATAAGATCTGTTTTCTGATGTGCTATATTCTATACAATGAATGATTGTCCAATTTCTGATATGTAATCGTGACATCCTTAGCATCATGTGATATCTGTTGGTTGTTACCCGGTATCGAGGGTTCCATTATGGAACTTAATCTGTCTGCACTCTGTTACCCGTACCAAAGGCTCCATCATGGGGCTCAGCGTATTTATTCTCTGTTACCCGGATCCGGAGGTTCCTTCATGGAACTGGTTATTCATAACCATCACATGTCTGCCTCTGTTCTGTATCTACTCTGTTAGTGCTAATGGATGTATCACGTATACTTAAGCATACCTCATGATTTCTGTATATGATATGGACAAATTATGAATTTGATACGAAACTGAATTATGATTTCTGAATCTGTACGGACTCATTCATTGAAACCCCTTTACTCTGTTATTGTTCACTGAGCTTTCGCTCACAGTTTATATTATGTATGTAGGTGAGCCGGAGCGTGATTAGGGCCAGAGTTGACAGCCTTCATTTCTGTTTTTGTCAGCCAACAGTTGTGCCTCCCGAGGAGGTTCCGATCAAAGTCTAGTTATGTGGTTGTTTTTGTAGTTATGCTAGTCTCTGGCTGTTTTGTGAAGTCGAGTCCTGGAATTACACTTTTGTAAATGTTTTGTAAATATTGATGTCCTTCGACCGACACGCTTATGTATATATATAAGTTTTGAAATATTCTGTCCCATGTTTGTTATCACAGCTCATTGGACCTTGTCTATTTTGTATAATTGCTTCTGCAGCCCCTTATTATGTGCTAATCTGTTAAGAGGCCTTTGGTAATCCACGGATTACTGGCCGGTTACGATACTAAACCTACAGGGGCGGGTTTGGGTCGTGACAAGCGGCGCACACGTGTGTGTTTATTTTAGGTCCAATGGATCTGGCCCACTTTGCCCATAACTGCCCTCTCTACAAAACTTGGGTGTCCCTTGGGGCCTACCCCAAGTTTCAACCCTAAGCCTTATAAACCCACTCAAAGTTTCCCACCAAATGAATGTGGAACAAGCCTTTATTCAAACTTTTAGGAAATTTCACCAAAAACACCATTTCCATGGAACTCTCTTTGGCTTCAATTTCCCATTCAACCGATAATGATTTTGAGCAACCAAATATACCACATGAATCACAACACAGCATAGAACGCATTACCACTTAGACCAGCTAACTTTGGTGCGTGGGTCTCACCTAAAAACATTAGGCCAAAGTTAAGGAAAAATCTGATTTTTCCAAAACTTCCAAAACCATTTCTAACAATCCCCCACATGAATGGAATTAGATAACAACGGAAATGCAACAATATGTAGAATTTGTCGAAAGAGTATAAATCGAAAATATCTTGCACCAAGATAGGTAGCTTTCGGCCTTGAACCTTCCCTAGCGATAACCTATCGAACTTACTATCTAACCAATAGACGTAATGCCTTGATTTGTTCAGCCGTTTGTGTAAGCCAAGACAATAGATTTTGCACAAAATATCTTTTAACACATCATAGTTCTCACGGTTGTGTTCATTTTGGCCTTGAACGCTCCTGGTTGTTCATGCGTGCTTCTAGAGAATTTAGCCTCTTCATTCTCATAGAACCGGCCCCAGTTCAACACTCATATAGGTGATTCTTATTGTGAGTATCTCCTATACTCATCTTGATTTTATGCCTAAATCAAGATATAAGTAATCATTAAAAGCAAAGCTTATCCTTAAACCCCTGCATACAACACATGTTGCAGATATCACTCTCACCATAGGAATGGGTAGGGAATTTTAATCCCTTGGTGATTTCTGGTGAGCCACACATGA
The DNA here is from genome assembly GCF_004153795.1 of Camellia sinensis. Classification (NCBI taxonomy): domain Eukaryota; kingdom Viridiplantae; phylum Streptophyta; class Magnoliopsida; order Ericales; family Theaceae; genus Camellia; species Camellia sinensis. Next base: position 325,045 of record NW_021025524.1, read on the forward strand.
CTTAGTTGTCCCTTTGAACTTAGTTATTGGGATCTCCAGTCATATAAGTAGGGTTACCATTATGATGACTCTTATGTAATAGGCTTTTATCTCATCCCCTTCGATGAACTATACACTTGCTCTGTTGTCAAACCTTTTGTTAACGGATCCGTAATATTTTCTTTAGATTTTATATAATCTATTGAGATTATTTCATTTGAGAGCAATTGCCTTACGGTATTATGTCGACGATGAATATGTCGTGACTTACCAATATACATATGATTATGTGCCCTGCCTATTGTAGATTGACTATCACAATGAATGCAAATAGTTGGCACAGGTTTTGGCCACATTGGAATGTCTTCTAAAAAGTAACGAAACCATTCTGCTTCTTCTCCTACTTCGTCTAAAGCAATGAACTCAGATTCTATTGTGGATCGTGCGATGCATGTTTGTTTCGTGGATTTCCAAGAAACAGCAGCGCCTCCCAGAGTAAAGACATATCCACTAGTGGATTTTGAATCTTTAGTATCCGATATCCAATTGGCATCATAATAACCTTCGAGTATTGCTGGATATCGAGTAAAGTTCAAACCGTGATCACGGGGTAAATCTTAGATATCTAAGAACCCAAATGATCGCTTTCCAATGGTCTTCTCTAGGGTTGCTAGTGTACCTACTCAATTTACTGACAGCATAAGCTATATCAGGACGAGTACAATTCATTAGGTACATTAGGCTTCCAATGATTTGGGAGTATTTTAACTGAGACACCGCATCACCTTTATTTTTCGATAAATAAAGATTGATGTCAACATGTGTTCTAGCTACATTCATATCATCCTTGATAAATTTATCAAGAATTTTCTCAATATAATGTGATTGAGATAATGCATATCCATCAAATATTTTAGTAATTTTCATTCCTAATATAACATCTGCGACCCCCATATCTTTCATATCAAATCTTTTGTTCAGCATTTGCTTAGTTGATTTGGTCATGTTTTGACTGCTTCCAATGATAAGCATGTCATCCACATAAAGACGAATGATGACATAACCTTTGCCCGTGTTTTTAACATAGACGCACTTTTCACATTCATTTATCTTAAATCCATTAATAAGCATAGCATGATCAAATTTTTCATGCCATTGCTTAGGTGCTTGTTTTAATCCATAAAGAGATTTTACAAGCCGACAAACTTTCTTTTCTTGGCCTGGCACTACAACCCCTTCGGGTTGCTCCATATAGATCTCTTCATTTAGATCACCATTTAAGAAAGTTGTCTTAACATCCATTTGATGTATCTCTAAATTATATAACGCTACTATGGCAATAAGCATGCGGATGGATGTTATTCTTGTCACAGGAGAATATGCGTCAAAATAGTAGTGACCTTCCTTTTGTCTGTAACATTTTACTGCAAGTCTTGCTTTATACTTGTCTATTGAACCATCTACTTTCATTTTTCTCTTGAATATCTACTTATATCGAAGAGATTTAGAACCAGGTGGAAGATCCACCAATTCCCAAGTATGATTTTGCATAATGGATTCAATTTCATTATTAACAGCCTCTTTCCACAAAGGTGCTTCGGGACCTGTCATTGCTTCCTTAAAGTTTTGAGGTTCATTTTCTAACAGGTATGTCAGAAAATGTGGACCAAAGGATTTTGATGTTCTTTCTCTCTTACTTCGTCTTGGTTCATCATCAGTTAAATCTTGTTGGTTGAGACCATTACTAGCATCTTGTGTTTGATTGTCATTAGTCTCTTGACTTTATGTACAATCATAAGTTCTTTTCTGTGAATTTAATTCTTATCCTTTCTTGTAAGGAAAGACATGTTCAAAAAACAAAACATTCCTTGACTCTATAATAATGTTCACATTTATATCAGGTATTTCTGATTTATAAGTCAAAAATTGATATGCACTACTATTCTGAGCATAACCAATAAACACACAATCCACTGTTTTTGATCCTATCTTAGTCTTTTTAGGAACAAGAACTTCCATCTTTGCCAAACACCCCCACACTTTTAAGTATTTGTAGGAAGGTGGTCGACCTTTCCACAATTCATAAGGAGTGCTATTTGTTTTCTTGTGGGGTATTCTGTTAAGAACATAATTAGCAGACAATATTGCTTCCCCCCACAAGTTTTGCGGTAAGCTTGAGCTTAGTAACATGGCATTCATCATTTCTTTAAGGGTTCTATTCTTTCTTTCAGCAATACCATTTTGCCGTGGAGAATAGGGTGCTGTAGTTTAGTGAATAATGCCATGTTGTGCACAAAATTCATTTAATGGTGCATCATATTCACCACCCCTATCACTTCTAACCATTTTAATGGTTTTTTCAAGTTGATTTTCAACTTCAGTTTTGTAGAGTTTAAACATTTCTAAGGTTTCATCTATACTTCTAAGTAAGTATACATAACAATATCTTGTGCAATCATCGATAAATATTATGAAATACTTTTTATCTCTTCTAGTTTGAACAAATTTAAGATCACATACATCTGTATGAATTAATTCTAGAGGTTCGGTTTTTCTTTCAACTGATTTAAATGGAGCCTTAGTTAGTTTCGTTTCTACACAAATCTCACATTTGTGATTAGGATCAATTTCAAACTTTGGTATATAATCCAAACCAATTAATCTATGCAAAGCATCAAAATTTACATGTCCTAATCTACCATGCCATAAATTCGACTCAAGAATATATGAAAAAGATGTGTTATTCTCATTAATAGCAAGTTTTGGTACAACCGTCATTACATTCAACTTGAAAAGACCATCACTCATGTATTCCTTACCAACATACATACCAATCTTTGTTAATACAAATTTATCAGACTCAAATACAAGCCTAAAACCATTTTTACTTAACAAAGAACCAGTAGTAACAAATATGGAGGAATAGAGAGGCTTCTGGAGATGCTCTTAAGAGATTGAATCCTAGGAGGACTCTGTATGGAGAAATACAAGTCCTACTAGGATTGTGCCATATAAGCTTAATGCATACATGCATGCATAATTCATGGCATTTGGGGTTGTCTCTCTAAAGAATCCTTGCATGCATGTCATAATCCAAGTTTTGGTTTAGAAATTCTTCATGTTCCATGTCATATTATCATAGTTGATCTTGTTTTTGGGTTGAACATTGCATTTGGTCATGTTTTGGAAGACTTGAGTTCAAAGAATTGCATACAAGTCATGTACATGAATTAATTTCAAGTTGAATGTTGCACAATTGGCATGCTTTTGGGCCATGATTTCTTGTTATAATGCTTTAAACATGTTGTTTTATGAGTTACTAAGTGTTTTCCAAAGTCTTGGGCCCAGAAAATTGAGTCTGATGCATTTGAAGTTGAGTTTGAGCTTGGTGATCAAATCTGAAATTTCCAGAAATTTGATCCACGCTCGAGCGTGCACTCTGAGTACATGCACTTCCGCTCGAGCGTCGAGTTTTACGCTCGAGCGTGGAATGCATATACCCATAAGTTCTTGTGTTTTGCAGTCCGCTCGAGCCGGGGAATCTACGCTTGAGTGAGGGTCTGAGTCTCACGCTCGAGCGGAGGTCGAGCGTCCGTCGAGCGTGAAAATCATGCATCCAGTACTTTTTCAAAGAGTTTACAGTCCGCTTGAGTGGGAAAGTCACGCTCGAGTGGAGCTTCATTGCCTGCATGTCCGCTCGAGCGAGGAAAGCCACGCTCGAGCATGGACCTTATTTTCAGCAAGTTTCAAGAAATGTTTTCCAATACATTCTTGCATCCTCATTTCATCCTAGGCATTCCTAGGCCATGTTTAAGGCTCCATAATGAGGATTAAAGGTTAGAAACACGCTAAGAACCAACGAAGTAAGTTATGTACAATTAGAACGTGTGTTTCAAGTGTGTCTGTTATGTGTTATGTAGGTCACGTGCCGCGTACTGTTTGACCAATCTACACCGTCTGTCTGTCTCAAGACCAATTGTGAGTAATAACTTAGTAAAGTTATGTTCAACTGTATTTACTTTCTGTGTGATAAAATAAGATCTGTTTTCTGATGTGCTATATTTTGTACAATGAATGATTGTCCAATTTCTGATATGTAATCGTGACATCATTAGCATCATGTGATATCTATTGGCTGTTACCCGGTATCGAAGGTTCCATCATGGAACTTAATATGTCTGCACTCTGTTACCCGTACCAAAGGCTCCATCATGGGGCTCAGCGTATTTATTCTCTGTTACCCGGATCCGGAGGTTCCTTCATGGAACTGGTTATTCATAACCATCACGTGTCTGCCTCTGTTCTGCATCTGCTCTGTTAGTGCTAATGGATGTATCATGTATACTTAAGCATACCTCATGATTTCTGTATATGATCTGGACAAATTATGAATTTGATACGAAACTGAATTATGATTTCTGAATCTGTACGGACTCATTCATTGAAACCCCTTTACTCTGTTATTGTTCACTGAGCTTTCGCTCACAGTTTATATTATGTATGTAGGTGAGCCGGAGCATGATCAGGGCCAGAGTTGATGGCCTTCATTTCTGTTTTTGTCAGCCAACAGTTGTGCCTCCCGAGGAGGTTCCGATCAAAGTCTAGTTATGTGGTTGTTTTTGTAGTTATGCTAGTCTCTGGCTGTTTTGTGAAGTCGAGTCCTGGGAATTACACTTTTGTAAATGTTTTGTAAATATTGATGTCCTTCGACCAACACGCTTATGTATATATATAAGTTTTGAAATATTATGTCTCATGTTTGTTATCGCAGCTCATTGGACCTTGTCTATTTTGTATAATTGCTTCTGCAGCCCCTTATTATGTGCTAATCTGTTAAGAGGCCTTTGGTAATCCACGGATTACTGGCCGGTTACGATGCTAAACCTACAGGGGGCGGGTTTGGGTCGTGACAAGCGGTGCGCACGTGTGTGTTTATTTTGGGTCCAATGGATCTGGCCCACTTTGCCCATAACTGCCCTCTCTACAAAAATTGGGTGTCCCTTGGGGCCTACCCCAAGTTCCAACCCTAAGCCTTATAAACCCACTCAAAGTTTCCCACCAAATGAATGTGGAACAAGCCTTTATTCAAACTTTTAGAAATTTACCAAAAACACCATTTCCATGGAACTCTCTTTGGCTTCAATTTTCCATTCAACCGATAATGGTTTTGAGCAACCAAATATACCACATGAATCACAACACAGCATAGAACGCATTACCACTTAGACCCGCTAACTTTGGTGCATGGGTCTCACCTAAAAACATTAGGCCAAAGTTAAGGAAAAATCTGATTTTTCCAAAACTTCCAAAACCATTTCTAACAATCCCCCACATGAATGGAATTAGATAACAACGGAAATGCAACAATATGTAGAATTTGTCGAAAGAGTATAAATCGAAAATATCTTGCACCAAGATAGGTAGCTTTCGGCCTTGAACCTTCCCTAGCGATAACCTATCGAACTTACTATCTAACCAATAGACGTAATGCCTTGATTTGTTCAGCCGTTTGTGTAAGCCAAGACAATAGATTTTGCACAAAATATCTTTTAACACATCATAGTTCTCACGGTTGTGTTCATTTTGGCCTTGAACGCTCCTGGTTGTTCATGCGTGCTTCTAGAGAATTTAGCCTCTTCATTCTCATAGAACCGGCCCTAGTTCAACACTCATATAGGTGATTCATATTGTGAGTATCTCCTATACTCATCTTGATTTTATGCCTAAATCAAGATATAAGTAATCATTAAAAGCAAAGATTATCCGTAAACCCCTGCATATAATACATGTTGCAGGTATCACTCTCACCATAGGAATGGGTAGGGAATTTTAATCCCTTGGTGATTTCTGGTGAGCCACACATGACGTAGTTGTCCCTTTGAACTTAGTTATTGGGATCTCCAGTCATATAAGTAGGGTTACCATTATGATGACTCCTATGTAATAGGTTTTAATCCCATCCCCTTCGATGAACTATACACTTGCTCTATTGTCAAACCTTTTGTTAACGAATCCGTAATATTTTCCTTAGATTTTATATAATCTATTAAGATTATTCCATTTGAGAGCAATTGCCTTACGGTATTATGTCGACGATGAATATGTCGTGACTTACCAATATACATATGATTATGTGCCCTACCTATTGTAGATTGACTATCACAATGAATGCAAATAGTTGGCACAGGTTTTGACCACATTAAAATGTCTTCTAAGAAGTAGCGAAACCATTCTGCTTCTTCTCCTGCTTCGTCTAAAGCAATGAACTCAGATTCTATTATGGATCGTGCGATACATGTTTGTTTCGTGGATTTCCAAGAAACAGCAGCGCCTCCCAAAGTAAAGACATATCCACTAGTGGATTTTGAATCTTTAGTATCCGATATCCAATTGGCATCATAATAACCTTCGAGTATTGCTGGATATCGAGTAAAGTTCAAACCATGATCACGGGGTAAATCTTAGATATCTAAGAACCCGAATGATCGCTTTCCAATGGTCTTCTCTGGGGTTGCTAGTGTACCTACTCAATTTACTGACAGCATAAGCTATATCAGGACGAGTACAATTCATTAGGTACATTAGGCTTCTAATAATTTGGGAGTATTTTAATTGAGACACCGCATCACCTTTATTTTTTGATAAATAAAGATTGATGTCTACATGTGTTCTAGCTACATTCGTATCATCCTTGATAAATTTACCAAGAATTTTCTCAATATAATGTGATTGAGATAATGCATATCCATCAGATATTTTAGTAATTTTCATTCCTAATATAACATCTGCGACCCCCATATCTTTCATATCAAATCTTTTGTTCAGCATTTACTTAGTTGATTTGGTCATGTTTTGACTGCTTCCAATGATAAGCATGTCATCCACATAAAGACGAACGATGACATAACCTTTGTCCGTGTTTTTAACATAGACGCACTTTTCACATTCATTTATCTTAAATCCATTAGTAAGCATAGCATGATCAAATTTTTCATGCCATTGCTTAGGTGCTTGTTTTAATCCATAAAGAGATTTTACAAGCCAACAAACTTTCTTTTCTTGCCCTAGCACTACAACCCCTTCGGGTTGCTCCATATAGATCTCTTCATTTAGATCACCATTTAAGAAAGTTGTCTTAACATCCATTTGATGTATCTCTAAATTATATAACGCTACTATGGCAATAAGCATGCGGATGGATGTTATTCTTGTCACAGGAGAATATGCGTCAAAATAGTAGTAACCTTCCTTTTGTCTGTAACATTTTACTGCAAGTCTTGCTTTATACTTGTCTATTGAACCATCTGCTTTCATTTTTCTCTTGAATATCCACTTATATCCAAGAGATTTAGAACCTGGTGGAAGATCCACCAATTTCCAAGTATGATTTTGCATAATGGATTCAATTTCATTATTAACAGCCTCTTTCCACAAAGGTGCTTCAGGACCTGTCATTGCTTCCTTAAAGTTTTGAGGTTCATTTTCTAATAGGTATGTCAGAAAATGTGGACCAAAGGATTTTGATGTTCTTTCTCTCTTACTTCATCTTGGTTCATCATCAGTTAAATCTTGTTGGTTGAGACCATTACTAGCATCTTGTGTTTGATTATCATTAGTCTCTTGACTTTATGTACAATCATAAGTTCTTTTCTGTGAACTTAATTCCTATCCTTTCTTGTAAGGAAAGACATGTTCAAAAAACAAAACATTCCTTGACTCTATAATAATGTTCACATTTATATCAGGTATTTCTGATTTATAAGTCAAAAATTGATATGCACTACTATTCTGAGCATAACCAATAAACACACAATCCACTGTTTTTGATCCTATCTTAGTCTTTTTAGGAACAAGAACTTCCATCTTTGCCAAACACCCCCACACTTTTAAGTATTTGTAGGAAGGTGGTCGACCTTTCCACAATTCATAAGGAGTGCTATTTGTTTTCTTGTGGGGTATTCTGTTAAGAACATAATTAGCAGACAATATTGCTTTCCCCTACAAGTTTTGCGGTAAGCCTGAACTTAGTAACATGGCATTCATCATTTCTTTAAGGGTTCTATTATTTCTTTCAGCAATACCATTTTGCTGTGGAGAATAGGGTGCTGTAGTTTAGTGAATAATGCCATGTTGTGCACAAAATTCATATAATGGTGCATCATATTCACTACCCCTATCACTTCTAACCATTTTAATGGTTTTTTCAAGTTGATTTTCAACTTCAATTTTGTAGAGTTTAAACATTTCTAAGGTTTCATCTTTACTTCTAAGTAAGTATACATAACAATATCTTGTGCAATCATCGATAAATATTATGAAATACTTTTTATCTCTTCTAGTTTGAACAAATTTAAGATCACATACATCTGTATGAATTAATTCTAGAGACCATCATTCATGTATCCCTTACCAACATACATACCAATCTTTGTTAATACAAATTTATCAGACTCAAATACAAGCCTAAAACCATTTTTACTTAACAAAGAACCAGAAACTAAATTCTTTCAGATGTTTGGTACATGCAGTACGTTGTTGAGGGTGAGTTCCTTCCCTGATGTCATCTTCAAGATCATTTTTCCTTGTCCAGCTACAATAGAAGTAGAAGAATTTCTCATGAAAAGTTGTTCACCATTTGTAACCTCATTGTTGGTAGTGAACATCTTCTTGTCCGCACAAATGTGACAAGTTGTTCCAGTGTCAACCCACCATTCCTTGGGATTTTCAACCAAATTAGCCTCAAACACCATAACAAAGAGATTGATGTCATTTATCCCATCAGAGATGTAATCAAGTTCTGTCACATTGGCTTGATTGGTATTCTTCTTACTTATACTTCCGCGATCCTTCTTAGGGCGATGACAATCAGAAGCTTGATGTCCGGTCTTGCCACAATTATAGCACTTTCCTTTGAACTTCTTATTGCCATTATTGTCGCCTTGTTTAGGACCATCTCCAGTAAACTTCCTCTTTTTGTTATGTGGTTTGTGCACTTGTTCAACCACATTAGCCTTGGACTCAATGGGATTTTTACTATTCATCTTTTCAGCCTTTCGGTTATCTTCCTCAATTCTTAGTCTTACAATCAATTCATCCATGTCCTTGTGTTTATGTTTTAAATAATTTTTGAAATCTTTCCTAGCCGGTGGTAACTTTTCCACTAAAGCAGCGACTTAGAAAGACTCGCTAAGAGACATACCTTCAGAATGAATATCATGCAAAATTAATTAAAAATTTTGAACTTGAGAAATTACTGTTTGGGAGTCTACCATAACGAAATCCAAAAATTTACCGACAACAAATTTCTTTGTGCCAGCATCCTCTGTCTTGTATTTTTTCTCCAAAGAATCTCACAATTCTTTTGTTGTTTTCAGAGGGCTGTAAACATTATACAACATGTTGTCAAGACCATTGAGGATGTAGTTTCTGCACAGAAAGTCAGAATGTTTCCATGCGTCTACAGCGGCAATGACTTGGCAATCATTTTGGTCCTCTCTAAGTACTGGAGCCTCTTCACGGAGAAACCGGGCTAAATTTAGAGTTGTAAGATAGAACAACATTTTCTGCTGCCATCTCTTAAACTTAGTGCCATTAAATTTTTCCAGTTTTTCTCCATGATTTATTGGAACTTGAACATGGTTCTGGATAGGGACCGGAGTCGTTGTAACGATCGGATTTGGAGTACTACTTTCAACAGCCATAATATCTGATTACAAAAATCAGAAAAAAAATCATCACAAATTAATTTTCTAGTTACTGAAACCAGAAAATAAATTATAATACAAAATAATTTTATTTTCCTTGTTACTAAAATTAGAAAAATAAAATAGCACAATAATTTTCTGTAACACAAATTAATATTTTGCAATTGTTAATGACACCAATATATTACTACTAGTTGTCAAAGAAAATAAACTGTATATTACTACTATTTGTATTTTCCAACCAGAATATCACTTTGTGAAAGCATAGAAAATTAAATACAATGAAGACACCAGAAAATATTAGGTATGTTTGGTTTGGTTTTGGGAGAGTAGTTTTTAAAAATTATTTTGGGGAGAGAGTTTAGAAATTTTCTTGGTTTGTTTGGTTGTGTATTTTGAAAGTAGTTTGGGAGTTTGGGAGTTCGTAATAATTTGATATTTTGTTATAATTGATTAGATATGTGTGAGAGAAAAAGTGATTGAGAAGGAGAGAGAAGAGAGAAAAAGTGATTGATTAATAGGTAAGAGAGAGAAAGTGATTTTGAAAATTATTTTGGAAAATTTACAAACCAAACAAATTTTTTAAAAAATTTTTCCCAAAATCACTCTAGAAATCCAAACCAAACATACCCATTATGTCTTAAGATTGTTTGACAATCTTCACTGTATTTGAAAAATAAATAAACTTTGTTTGTGTACTTAATAACAAATAGAATATAGAAAAAATAAAGGATAGGAGAGAGTTCGTTTGATTGCAAAAATCAAACCAGAAAATAAAATAAAATAAATAAAACAGATTTTTATTTTGTTACAAAAACAAAATGAAAATCTGAAACAGAAAAATAATAAAACAGAAAATGAATTAATTACTTACCAAATTAATTTCTTGAGCAAATTTTCTGATCAAGTCCAATGTTTAACACTGTGTCCTTAAGACAGATTCGTCCTCTCTACGGTGCTTTCAGATTGTGGACGTCTATCTCATAGGATAAAATAATCAACAGCAAACAATAAAATTGTTTGCACATAGAACACACTTTGTATTTACACTCTTTCTCACAAAAAAATAATGCAGCAAAATGTAGAGAGGAATTGCAAAATATTTTGAACAAAAATTAAAATGAAAACATCAACTGAGGGGCTGTCTATTTATAGATAGAGTAGTGGATGTTTAATTTGAATTAAACAGGTACAAATTTGAATGAACAGGTATGGTACCTATTCGGTTTGAATAAACAGATACAAATCTGTTGGGTTCAAATTTTGAACAGATAAAACCTGTATTGAACAGATTTGAATCTGTCCGGATGGGGAAATTAAAATTAGAGCCAATTTTTGAAATTAATTTTCGAAATTCAAATTCCAAAAAATTAGAATTTAATTTTAGAAAATAAAATTCAAATGTTTTTAGCCCAAAAAGATAGGTATTGGGTCGGACAAGCCCAACCCAAGCCCAACCCGCTCGACTGGCGGCGCGCGTGTTTATTTTGGGTCCAATGGGTCAAACCCACTTTGCCCATAACCTCCATCTCTACAAAACTTGGGTGCACAGATACAAATCTGTTGGGTTCAAATTTTGAACAGATAAAACCTGTATTGAACAGATTTGAATCTATCCGGATGGGGAAATTAAAATTAGAGCCAATTTTTGAAATTAATTTTCGAAATTCAAATTCCAAAAAATTAGAATTTAATTTTAGAAAATAAAATTCAAATGTTTTTTGCCCAAAAAGATAGGTATTGGGTCGGACAAGCCCAACCCGCTTGACTGGCGGTGCGCGTGTTTATTTTGGGTCCAATGGGTCTAGCACACTTTGCCCATAACCTCCCTCTCTACAAAACTTGGGTGCCCTTTGGGGCCTACCCCAAGTTCCAACCCCAAGCCTCATAAACCCACTCAAAGTTTCCTACCAAATCAATGTGGGACAAGCCTTTATTCAAACTTTTAGGAAATTTCACCAAAAACACCATTTCCATGGAGCTCTCTTTGACTTCAATTTCCCATTCACCCGATAATGGTTTTGAGCAACCAAATATACCACGTGAATCACAACGCGGCATAGAACGTGTTACCACTTAGACCCACAAACTTTGGCGCATGGGTCACACCTAAAAATTAGACCAAAGTTAAGGAAAAATCTGATTTTTCCAAAACTTCCAAAACCATTTCTAACATAATTTCCCTTATAAATAAATAAGTTTATTTTATTGTATGCAGGTCGAGTTATAAAAGATAGCAATTGCAAGATAATATATCTGCTAAGTTGGTGTTTGATAAAGCGGATAACTGAAAATTAAAAAATAAGTATTGAAAATTGAATGCTGAATTTTTTAAGCTGAAAAGTTGTATGATAAAAATTTAAGTACTGAACTAAAAACAAATTGTTAAATATATATAAGATCAAATTTAAAATTTATTCTTTTCAAATTGTATATTTTATTTTTATATTGTGATGGTGGTGGTAGTGGTGGTGGTGAAGGTATGATGGTGGTGGAAGTGGTAGTGGTAGCAGTGTTGATGGTGGTTACGGTGATAGTACTAGTGGCGTTGGTGGTGGTGGTGGTGGCAGAAACTCACTATAGCAATGGTAGTAGTAATAAAATGATGGTGGTGCTTATAGCAACAATGACAATGGTGATGAAGGTGGTGGTAGTTATGGTGGTGGTGGTTGTGGCGACATGATGGTGATGGTGACAGCAGCAATGGCATGATAGTGGTGGTTGTGATGGTGGTGGTAGTGATAGCAGTGGTGGTATTGAGTTTATAATAATGTATATTGATACTTACATTTAGTATTTATAAATTCCAATTATAATTAAGTAAATTTAATATGATTTAAAAAATTTTAAGTTTTAGCCTACATTTTAACAAGCACTTAAATTTTTAAGTGATATCAATTGTGGTTATCAAACAAGCTTAATTTATTATCAATTAACACATTCAGTTTTAAGTGTTGAATCAAGTTATTAAAGTGAGGTCTATAATAAACGATTTTTCATGTTATTAAACGCGTCTATGATATAATCAAATTAAAATTTCAAACAGTACTTTTCTTATAAATGTGATCAAATAAGTTGTTGAATCATGGTATGATCTTGTCTTATGAATGAGAAACTAATTTTTTTTTGTTTTATTTTGTTCAAAATTTTTAATTTCATACTTTGACACCCACAAAAGTGTTGTTGGGACCTAATAGGCCCACCACGATAATCCGAACGGTTCATATTGTAGGGCCCTTTGAGAAAATTATCCTAAAAAAATACTCAAATTGTTTGGACAACCGTAACCACTTGATTAGATCACATTTGTTACTAAAAAATAGATGACAGAAAAATTGACTATTCATTATTTTGAAGGCAAATGTGATCTAATAATGAGTTTATAGTTGTTTGATTGATTTAATTTTTTGTAAGAATGATCTTCTCAACATGCCCTACAATATGATTGGTAAACCCGACTAATCTGGAACCTACACGAAGTGCCCCTCCAAATAAGTTGAGCAAATCTTACGCTAAACTTGCTAACAATTGACTAATCATGAGACCCAAGAAGAATACATCTTACACAAAAGTCGGGCAAAGCCTATGCTAAATTTGTCGATGGGGCCTGCAAAAGAATTGACAATATTCAATGAGAGTTGTGTAAATAATTTTATGGTGGTATGCATATAACAACCTTCATAATCCAAAATCGTGAACTATCATGATTTTCACAAATAATAACATAATGCGGAAAATAAATAACATACCTGAATCAGTTATGTGAAACCTTCAAGTGACCCAAATTTAATTGAATATAAACCTAATAATAATATTAGTGGAAAAAGGTTTCTCTCTCTTAACCCTCTTTAGAATACATTGAATTCAAAATTAATTTGATAGGTAGTCTAAATGTCCTTTTATAGGTAGAGAGAGGATCAGTTTCCTTATTCAACAATGATTTCACTTTCCCATCAAAGTAGGATACTTGGAAAACACTCTTCTTTATTTACCAATTAATGTATCAAAAAATATGGAATCATAATTATGCCAAATCTCTAATTCATATTACCATATCATGTGGGTAAACATAATGACTAAATAATTAATTTAGTCTTACATTCTCCCACTTGGCCCGTATGATAACTTACATTAAGATTTTACAAGGTAACATTAGGCGCGCAATAAACCATATTCAATATTACATTTAATTTGGTTATCATCATAATACTATAATTAAATAGTTCACTAATGTGAGTCATGGCGGTTCTACACTAATAGTGCGACATAGTCCTTTCCATGTACTACAACACTAGCAACTAGTTTAATATAGCCCTTTAAGTGAAGAGTATAAAGAGGTCCAACGATAATGTCTTTTATGAAAGACTATTCATGGTGTCATTCATTCATTCTCATTTATGTACGTACTCATTTCATAATAGGAAATATATCAGAAACACAATTAATGAGATCTCAATGTGTCAAATAACACAATCAATCATAAACAATTGTTCTGGATTACATTCAAGACCCAATTGGCAAGTTTCTTAATTGTCTATAAGAGTAATCCCTTCGTCAATAGATCTGCACTTAAAAGTTATATACTTATGTGTTTTATTGACACTTTTTGTTTATGAAATTCTTCTTTAACGACAAAATATTTCAATTCTATGTGTTTAGCATCATTAGAATACTTGTCATTCTAAGAAAATAAAACAATTGCGAAATTATCACAATAAATTCTCAGTGACTTGGGAACAAAAGTCGACAATCCCAAGTCCTGAGATAAAGTTTCGCAATAACAATTCATGAATTGTGGTCTCAAAGCACACACATATTCAACTTTCATAGAGGATACTTATGATAGTTTGCTTTACACTTTTCTTAATATTGCTCATCCACATAATTGAAACAAAGAACCAAAAGTGAATTTTCTACTATCAATATATCATCTAAAGTCTGAATTTAAATAGCCAATCAATTCAAGATTATCAGGCTTCATAAATGTGAGCAAGTAATCTTTTATTCCTTATGATTACTTTATCACTTCCTTATTTAAGCATTAAACTTCTTACAATAAATGTATAAAGAATCGTTTCCATTCCAATTGATTTTATAAATTTTTTGCGTAAGACTGGACTTATTTTCTTTCGGAACATGGATAACTTTATGTGAATATTCATTCATTCTGAATCTCTATAGAACTTTTAATATATGCATTATGAGACAATCTTAACAATTCATGTGATTCATTTAGAAATATTTCAATTTCTATCACATAGATTGTCTTACTAATATATTTCATTTCAAAATTCTTAAAGAGAAATTTCTTAACTTGTGCAATAAATCATGTACATTATTGACAAGCAAAATATCATCAACATACAAAATCATAAATATAAACTTGCTCCCACTGATCTTTGGATATGTACACTAATCAAAAATGTTTTCTTTAAATCCAAAGGAAAATAGTATCATAAAACTTAAAATACAATTTTTAGAAAGCTTGTTTAAGTCCATAAATTGATTTCTTAAGTTTGCAAGTCACATTTTCATTTTCCTCAATAGAGAAATCTTTGAGTTGATCTATACAAAATTCTTCATCTAAACTCTCTTTCAGAAAATTAATTTTCACATACATTTAATGCAACTCAATATCATAATGAGTTACTAATGCTATAATGATTTTAAATCAACCCTTTAAGATACAAGTGAAAAAAATATATATGTATATATATATCTCATTGTAATCAATGTCTATTTTTTGAGTAAAATCTTTGGCCACAAATCTAACATTATATCATTTTTTGTTGCCCTTAGAACAATAAATATTTTTGTATACTTAGGCAATTCAATGAAATCCCAATTTTCATTATGGTCCATTGATTTCAACTCATCATTCATGACATCAATTCATTTAGTAGAATCAATACTTTCTATGGCTTGTGACAATAAAACCGAGTCTTTACTTATCTCAATATTATAATAAGATTGTTATAGATATACCACATAATCATTCGAAATGACAAATCTCTTTACCTTATGAGATCTTCTTAATATTATTTCTTGTGATTCTTCTACAACTTTTCATTGGTGATAATTACATTATGGAGTAATTGATTATTCATTTGTTGTTCCAAGACATTAAGTTGTTTAACTACTATAGGAACAACAATTTCCTTCAAATTATGGGTAATGACACTTGTACTCAAACTTATTGAATAATCACGTTTCATGATTTATCACTCCCACTGATTTCACCATTCTTATTAAATTTGATATCAGTTTCCGTAATTCTTGTACTATGACCAAGATAGTAAAACTAATACCCTTTGAATTTTCAAGATAATCAACAAAATAACCACTGATTATTCTAAAATCCAATTTCTTTTCATATGGATCAATAATTATAATTTTGTAGACAACCTCAAACATGCAGGTGTCTTAAGTTCGGTTTCCATCATGTTCATAGTTCAAAGTGAGTGTTTGAAACTGCCTTACTAGGAACTAGATTCTATATAACGACACACATCCACAATATTATGGATATTTAGAAATTATTTAATATATTTTTAGTCATATTCATTACAGTACAATAATGTTTCTCAACTACATCATTCTGCTAAGGCATTATGCCTTTCATAGAGTTTAGCAAATAGACTTGTACTTTGCACTATCTTTATGTTTTTCACATTTTTGTTTAATTGCCTTTCTTCCTTAATAGTGTACACATCAATGTGTCCATTTACTAGATATATGTTATGCAATAAATAAACAAAATCATAAGATGAAAATTCATCTATAAAAGTGATAAAATAACTTTATTTACCAAACATGAATTGTCAAAAGGGCACATTAATGTCTATTTGGGTAATATGAAAAAGCCTTGTATATCTTGTGGCACTGTGATTGAATTGCTTTTCCTTAATGCAACTCACACTTCCACTAAAAGCAATAAAATCTTTTAAGCCACAAATTTAAGGAGTTTTCATTTATCAAGCTATATTTAGGACCAACATAATGATGCAAGATAAATTAAATTTTTGAGAAATTATTAAACTTTAATTTATACAAACCATCATAAATAATACCAAAATTAACAAAAGAGGTATTTTCAATAAATTAAACTTTTATTCCAAATTTTGAAAATAACCATCAAGGTTAATTAAGTTTGGACAAATCAATAAATAATTTTCAAAATTAGAATCAACATAAATTTTTTGAAACAAAGTCTAAATAATGATCAATGTTAAAAAATAAATAAATAAATAAATAATAAAGCCCAATAATTTCAATTGGAGATTTAACATAATTGGTTTAAAAATAATCTTGCACTGTATTAAAAATATGAGTAGCCATTTTCTTTCTTATGAGACTGAAAATCTTGAGCAGACTCATTTTCTTTATGTACCTATTTCTTTATGTCCTTTTATAAACATTCTCCCCTTCTTTTCGACTCCTTGAATTACAAGATTAATAGATGATATCTCAATTAGTTAAGTTTTGCCTCTTCTTAAATAAATATACTAGTCAATTTATGTGATGATCGGTTTCGTTATACGTCACTTCACGTATTATCTTCATTGGGCTTGTTGTGTCCGGAAGTCTTTTCTCAAATTCCTGTCCTTTTTTATTCCAGATTTGTTTTTCTCTTGTTTCGAAGGGTGCACAGTCGAGTCCAAAGTATCTGAAATCGAGCTGGAAAATTTATGGACCGAGTAACGAGGGGAGATGTTGGGTGCATACTGAAATAAAAGCACTTGAGGCAGCAGGTGCGGGAGAGGGAGGGCCGCACGTGCGGGCATGGGTACCGCACGTGTGGTGGTAGGTGAGGCCGAATTTTCAGCTTTTTCTTCTCTTTGAGTTGTTTATCTCACTTTTGTTACACCTCTCTCTCTAAAAACTCTTTTCTCTCCCTTCTCTCTACATTTTCTACACCAAAACAAGATCAAATCCTTGATTTTTCTTCATCCATTAGAAATTTGTCCATAGTTTCTTCATCAAAGTTGTAGAGCCTCTTGAGAGCTACATTGTGTGCGGTGGAGATCACATTTCAACACCGTCAATTTGGGGGTTTTCCACCTCATCTCTTCAACAAACTTGAGGTAGGGAATTACTTAGAGTTATATATATATATATATATATATATATGTTTTTGCAAGTTTTTGATTGATTTTTGGAGAACTCTCCCTTGTTGATTTCAAAAATGGGTTTTTTGCTCAAAAAATTGATGGTATTGTAAAAGAAGTCCATCTTTTGTTCTTTTGAAAGATTTTTCTTGAAATTTTGAACCATATGAGTCTCATTGAGGTATTTAATGAGGTTTTGTAAAGGGATGAGGGAATGTTGGGAGTTTTTGTGAAAAAACTAGAAATTAGGGGGTTTAGAAACAATGTGGGGATTAATGGATTTTCTTGAATTAAATGAAAGAGTGAGTGAGAATTTCATATTGTTGTTGTAATATGACAACTTCTTGATGTATGAGGGTTTGGAGACCTCACTTGAATTTTATTGGTAAAATGCATGGACATATGTAGTTATGAAATAACACATTGTTGAGTTCCATGATATATAAGAATTGTGATTTCGGAAGTTGATGTTCAAAACATTGAATATAAGTCTTGAAATGACTAAGGTGTTGAGAATTATACAAGATGAGGAAATGTTGCTACGTGTTGATAGATTAAAATGAACATGTGATTATTATTGTATTATTGTTGAGATACTTGGAAATGGAGAAATGTTTTGAGGCATTGATAATTGTTGTATTACATACTCATTCAATTGATTTCTATACATTTTGAACTGAGTTTGGAAACATTTGAAATGAGAAAAGAATAATTTGAAATGAGAACTATCGAAATGTTTTGGGGTAAATACGTTGATAAGTCCGGATAGGAGGTGTAGATGAAATTGATTAAGTTGGCCTGAGTGTCCGGGGTGAAAGACCAAAAACTCACGCGGAGGAGGTACCACTTCCCATCCGGTTAGCAACCGGTAAAGTGGGGTTTTGGTAGTGCTTGATAAGCCTACTTGCAGACACCAACCTAGGGATTACCTTAGTCGTATTTACCGTCCCATTGAATAAAATTGTAAGTTTCGGAATTTTTAAGATCTTAAGCTATTTGCAATGCCCCAATTTTTATACCCAAATGATAATACGATAACCATGGTTCTTTAAAGTAAAACTGAAAATAAATTCCCACACTTGCATTACATGATACAAATAGTCTTTAGGCAATAATACATTCACTTCAAATCAAAATAACATAAACAAATAGATACCCCCAAGGGTTTACAAGTTTCCAAGGCTTAGGCCTGGTTATACAAAATGGTTATTCAATCCCACACAAATACAGCCCTTGGCTTACAAACAGAGTTACAGCAAAATGAGAGCCTTGTACTCTCAACACATATTTCCTCGCCTTTAGTTAGGCAGAATCACCATATCTTTTCCTGCACAAAAATCCCGTAGCGTGAGCATAAAGCCCAATAGGAAATCCTTAACAAAGTATATACATTTTATACAAGTCTCAAGAAATGAATGCACATGCCACGCTATGTCTTTTTGCAAATAAATCATATCTTCATCTTTTGAAAGCCATCATGCTCAATGATGCCATGAAATGTCCATTGTTCAAAACTTAACAATTTAATTCAAGGGGCGGTAAATACAACTCTGGTAATCCCTAGGTCGGTGTCTACAACTAGATTACACAAGTACTACCAAATTGTCATTTTTATCGGTATTAACCGGAAGGCTCAACACCTATCTGCGCGGGTTTTCGATCTTTCACCCCGGACTCTCAGGCCAACTTATTCAATATCATCTACACCACCTATCACGACTTACCAACGTATTTACCCCAAAACCATTCCATGAAAACTTGTTTCTCAACTTTCTTTTCTCAATGCAGGTTTTCAAATCAACTTTCAAAGTTTAATGTAATCAAATGAATTGATATGCTAATTTCACAAGATGAATATAAATACTTTTATTCCAATTCATCATCCAAGGAATAACACAATTCCCTCTTCTCAAGTATCCTCAACAATTAGTCATTTCAAGACTATTTCAACGTTTTGAACAATAATTTCCAAAATGAACAACAATTCTCATGTTCCCTGCAATTCATCATTTATATAAATATAAATAAGAAATTTTCCAAACATCCATTTATTTTGACACACAAAATAAATATAACAATATCATTCATGAATTTTCAATTTCTTTTAAAACTCCCCAATTTTTAGGTTTTCTCACCAAAATTATACAACTCAAATCTTTTGAAAGAAAACTTTTCAAAATCATCTTTTCTTCAATCAACGAAGATCAAAACCTATAAGATCATTTTAAAAGAACAAGAGACAAACCCACTTTCAAAATCGCTCAACTTCTTGAATTAACAATCAATTATCAAAGCTATCGAAGGATGATTTCAAAAATCATCTAGATCTTGAAAATATATATATATAACTCTAAGAAAATCCCTACATCAAGTATTGAAGGAGAATTGAGATGAAACCCTAAAATCAACGATGCTTGAACTCGATCTTCACCACACACAACGAAGCCCTCAAGATGATAACCAACTTTGGTGAAGAACTTAGGTCTAAATCCCAATGGATTTGGAGAAATCAAAGAAAGAAGATGACTTCTAGAGAGAGAAGCTCCAGATCTGGAATTCTGGAGAGTTTTAGAGAGAAAGAGGACTAAAAAAGTGATTTGAAATATCAGATTCACGAACTGATATAACACGGTCCGCTCGAGCGTGGAAAACCCCGCTCGAGCGTCAAATACACCTTCCGAGTACTTTTACAGACAGGTTAAACTTCTGAAACCAAACATTCTCTGCTCGAGCGCATAAACGGCCGCTCGAGCAGACAAGCAACTTCGAATGCATTTTGCATTTTTGCTTCGAGGGCGCTACCCCTCAGACCCACCAAGAGGCGCTGCCCCCTAAACCCCGGCGAGCTGACCGGGTAGCTCGATCCCCAACATAGTCAACAAAGTGGTAAAACATAAAAGATACGCTACAACCCAATACAAACATGAGACATTACCTGTTCCAAACACACCGCTACAACCCGATAAGCAAAATAAGGGGAATATAGGGAACTAAGATACGTAACACTGTTCAAAACCATACCAACCCGAGCCCGGAACACCACAAAGACACGGGTCAAAATCGAGATCGCTACACTATTGTTGAACATGGTAATTATTTTTAAAAGGGCATGCAAATGAAATTCTCTTTTAATTGGCATTGCATGGCATTTGCATTTGATATTGGAAATCTTGCATAAATGTATATACTTTGTTAAGGATTCTCTACTGGGCTTTGTGCTCACCCCTATAGGATTTTGGTGTAGGAAAAGATGTGGTGATCCCGCCGAGTTGAGGGCATGAACATATTTTGTGAAGAGTAAATGACTCTGTTTTGTTGTGATTTATTTTGCTAGCCAAGGGCTATTCATGTATGGGTCCGAGAAACTATTTTTGTTTAACCGGGCTTAAGCCTCGGAAATTGTAAGCCCATGAAGGCACTATATTATTTTTCGGATTTGATGTTCTACATGCTATAGATTCATGTATTTCTATATCATTGAATGTGTAATTCGCATGTGGAACTTTTGTATAAACCTTGTTGATTAATGATGTAAAGATTGGAGAATCGTTAATATTATTTAGTGGATGTTGATTGATGTATTTAATTTATGATGAATTATTTTGGGCCGTTACAATTTATTAACTTTCCACTTACTATTCATAGAATTATAGTTAATATAAATGACACATACTGAAGAGATAAATAATTCAAAATAAATTATACGAAAAACAAACTCATTCACAAATATTCTTAAATTCTTTAATTGAGCAGTCAAGTTAGACAATTCAATGACATGCTCATACATCTTATGCATACCATCAAACTTTATGTTGGTAAGCTTAACCATAACTGTCCCAGCAAAAAATTTATTAACAGTTCGGAAACGTTCTTTCACATTATTTACCATTATCAATTTAAAGAAGTTAAAACTTAATGTTTGTTATACTCATTTGCATAAAAACATAAACTTTATTTGTTCGATCCTTTTATACTTTATGAAAAGTCTTTTCTTTCTTTTAAACTGCTTGAATAATAGCAGTAAATTTCTCAAATAGTAACACTAAGTCAAAATTCAAGACATCGAGATGAAACTGAACTTATTTTATTTTATTTTATTTTATTTTATTTTATTTTATTTTATTTTATTTTATTTTTTGAGAAATCTTTTTCATTTAAAATCGAAACCAACAAATATAGCGAAATAAAACTTTAATCAATAATTTATGCTCACTACATTAATGCTAAGAGTAATCAATAATTGACAATTAGTCAAAATAAGCACATATTTAAACAATCGCAAATAGTATTACCGTGATCTACCTTTGGGATAATCTAATGGCATACTATTTAACAATTATGGTGATAATAGGACTAGTTAATAAAATATTCATAATTAAGTAGGTCTGCTACCTTTGGGTATTCATTCCAATATCAATTATGAATACCCATCAACTATCCTATTCCAATTCAACAATTACTTAGAAGTGGTGCACCTTTGGGCCAACTTAATATCTTTGTAATTAAAGAATTGTGATTTGCAAAGTCATTATTTTTTAATACTTGGGAAGGATATTAAATTTCAATTATTTGATTTGGCATCTATGTGACATTCCGATTGGGTCACTTTGACAACTACCAATTGTATCATAATTTAGATTTCAAATCAAAATAAAAACTTTGCATAGACATTTTATCATCATAATCATAATGTATGCTACTAAATCATAAAAATAATATTAAGACAATAAATATTAAAACAATTCGTATTCTATGTCACATGAGAATGTATACTTTTGTACCTCATCAAACCACCTATAAAAATCAAGCTTATACATAATGGTGGTAATAACATCATACTGAAATAATTTTTTTTAGAGGTTACAGTTAGATCCATAAATAGCAATATGCTTAGTACTATAAAGATCACAATAACATTTTAATGTGCCTCACAGTAAAATTTGATAATATAAAATTCAACAAAACATAAATAATAATGATTCATTATGGTGGTGTTTGGCAACAATTTTTTTTGAGTTTTTTTTTTTATTTTTTTCACTAAAAGACAAAGTTTTTGCAAAATCAAAAAAAATAAATTCAAACAAAATATCACATCAATACAGTTAGATCCATAAATAGCAATATGCTTAGTACTATAAAGATCACAATAACATTTTAATGTGCCTCACAGTAAAATTTGATAATATAAAATTCAACAAAACATAAATAATAATGATTCATTATGGTGGTGTTTGGCAACAATTTTTTTTGAGTTTTTATTTTTATTTTTTTCACTAAAAGACAAAGTTTTTGCAAAATCAAAAAAAAACAAATTCAAACAAAATATCACATCAAACCCCATAATCATTTCACTTTTTTTCTCACAAATATCACATCCAACCACAAAAAAACTCAACTATCTTCCCAAACACCAAAAAATATTTCTCCAATAATATCCTACAATTAAAAAAACCTACATAAAAACCTACTTCCCAAACACCCACTATGTAATACAAATATCTTTAGATATTACTAAATCAAACAATACAATGGTCATTATTCACTAAACCTTTCCTCATAATAAAAATAATTAAATCATTCATAGTATACAATTATCAAAATATTAAAATATTTGGTTTATCATTAAAGAGTTAGCACTCATTAAATAAATATTATTTATACAATATGCAATCCAATCTAAAGTAGAAACATAAGAGTTACATATTAAATTTCATATCATGTTTAGCAAATTGAAAATCTTTGATCGAGGCAATCATAATTGTAATCAAAATTAATTCATATTTACTTAATCGGAAAATCATAATGTTCTGAAACATGAGTTCTGATACCACATATAAATAATTTTTTGGTGTTATGTATATAACAACCTTCATTATCCAAAATCGTGAACTATCATGGTTTTCACAAATAATAACATAATGCGGAAAATAAATAACATAACCGAATCAATTATGTGAAACCTTCAAGTGACCCAAATTTAATTGAACATAAACCTAATAATAATATTAGTGGAAAAAGGTTTCTCTCTCTTAACCCTCTTTAGAATACATTGAATTCAGAATTAATTTAATGAGTAATCTGAATGTCCTTTTATAGATAGAGAGAGGACCAATTTCCTTATTCAACAATGATTCCACTTAGGATACTTGGAAAACACTATTCTTTATTTACCAATTAATGTAGCAAAAACTATGAAATCATAATTCTGTCAAATCTCTAATTCATATTAGCATATTGTGTGAGTGATTTTCTGACCACACTACCCGCTTAGTAACCAGCTGGAGAGCACCGGCAGAATAGATGGCACCTGGCTGGCCTGCAACAGAAAGAGAAGATTCCAGCGGTGGTTCGTCCACCCGGGAGCACTCCGACGATCAAGTCAGTATATCTCTCAAAGATAAATCAAGTGCTAAACTCACAAGCTTGAGTATCAAAAGCATACCTTAGACCCATGGGGGTGCCTCTCTTTTATAGCCAACTCAATCCTAGTCCCAATGGAAGCCTAACTCCAATGGACTCAGGATTACTGCTAATCTTGGACTCCCAATAGGATCAGGATAAGCTCTCTAAGAGTCTCATCTTTACCCAAACTGAAGTCTCCTCCCATTCTAGGACTCTTGTTCTTTATCCGCTTATCTCGGATTCCGGTATTCTCGTTGATAACCTCTGCCTAACCGAGATCATCTCGGCATCATGACTAGGACACGTGGTACCTCGGCTGGCACATCGGTGACACCTCGGTCACGTGCCGTTATTCAAAAATTTTATGTCCCCACAACTGTCTATTACCTCGACATTCTGAGGTGATGGAACCTACACTGTTCGTTCATCTGTGCCCCTCTGTCCGAGATCAAACTCGCCGACCTCAAAGTTCCCTGGACTTTACTGTCCACTTCTGTCAAGTATCAAGCTCCATGCTTTCCAAGTTGCTCAAGATCACACCTCCTAGCCGAGGTTCTTGTTCCATTAATTCGTAAACTCCAAGAGCTTTGCAATTGCTCCACTCACATTCTTCGGTGGGTTCCCGACTTCCAGTCATCTATTTGACTCTGGCAATCTTCATATCGGCGTTCATTTTTCTTAGTAGGTTCATAAACTCTTTTATTAAGCTCAATCTTTCATAACTCTTCTGAATCCGTTTACTTGCCCTCTTTTGTCTTTTATTTTCGTCTGTTTTCAAGTTTTGAATTGTTTGAACGCCTGGCACTGTTCTTGCCATATCCGCTTTCTGTTGCTAGCATCGTATCTGGGTCATTACTTTCTTGTTCTTCACATACTTACTTAGTGCCTGTGCACTTGGCTTTATTCTTGAACTTTGTCGTCTTCTTGACTCTGATTTTTCTCTTTTTTCATTCAATCCTCTGGCTTTTTCTCTTTCTAGCTCTTTTGCTTAAATCCGTCATTGTTCCAAGCTTTCAAGCTCTGCAACTTTTTTCGTTCCTCTCCTCCGGTGAAGCTTACGTCATTCTGTCATTTTCGCATCCGTCGTCAGACTTCGGCAATTCTCATTCCGGCTTCCCTCTTTCTAGTAAGCCACTGTTCCTCTTGGTTTTATTTCTTGTTGCTTTCCAAGAAGCTCTGCTTCATTGTTAATCACCATTGCTGTTTTACCCGTTGTTTCCGAATCATCTTCTTGAATACACAATGTTCACACATCTGTTGATTTATGCCACTGTTCTTGGCTTGACACACCTGTGCAATCTTTTTGCCTTGATTTCCTAATAGCTTCATCACCATTCTTGATTACGAATTACATTCTTGTTTCTGTTTTCTGTGTCTTTTTCCAGATTCTTGCTTTCAATCCTTGCCTTCAAACTCTGAGGTGCCAATAGCCGAGAAGAGCTTTGATCAAACTCTTCGGGAGATCGATGCTGAGCTCGAGGCCGAGAAGGCTGCTGAGAAGTCTTCCCAACTGTCTTCTATATCCTGCCATTGATGCCGAGTAGTTTTGTCTCCTTCTTTTACTCCTTGTACCTTGTACTTTGTCCTTCTTTGTATGCTTTTAATCAGGCCGACGTGCCATTTTTGTAGTCTGAATAATTTATTTTTCAATATTCAGGCCGAAGTGCCTTCTTTCTTCTTAAAATGCATTTCTCTAATTTGTATGTCTTCAAAGTACACATTGACTGTGCAATCTCTTTGGATAAAATACCTCTGTCACAACTTCTAATCTTGCTCATCTCGGCCTTGTCCTAACACTTGAAAATATTGTAACAAATATTTTCACAAGTGTTGCTTAGGACTTGTCACTTTCTCAATGTCTTCTATCAAGACTTCAGTTTTCCATATTTCAAGTTTTGACAACCTGGTAGTCTCGGCAAGTATGCAGATATTGCTTGAGCTTGACTTTAACTTGTAAATTTTTCTCAAAAATTTCAACAAGTGTTTAAACAATGATTTCGGTTTAACCAACTTGTAAATTTGTCCACAAATTTCAACAAGTGTTAAACAATGACCTCAGTTTAACTTCAACTTGTAAACTATCATATTGTTTTAACTCAACTTGTAAATTGCTACAAATTTCAACAAGTGGTAAACATATTCTTCTTCTCTCTGCCCCCTGCA
>NW_021025524.1:352137-374070 GCF_004153795.1 Camellia sinensis
CTCTGTCCGAGATCAAACTCGCCGACCTCAAAGTTCCCTGGACTTTACTGTCCACTTCTGTCAAGTATCAAGCTTCATGCTTTCCAAGCTACTCAAAATCACACCTCCTAGCCGAGGTTCTTGTTCCATTAATTCGTAAACTCCAAGAGCTTTGTAATTGCTCCACTCACACTCTTCGATGGGTTCCCGACTTCCAGTCATCTATTTGACTCCGGCGATCTTCATATCGGCGTTCATTTCTCTTAGTAGGTTCATAAACTCTTTTATTAAGCTCAATCTTTCATAACTCTTCTGAATCCGTTTACTTGCCCTCTGTTGTCTTCTATTTTCGTCTGTTTTCAAGTTTTGAATTGTTTGAACACCTGGCACTATTCTTGCCATATCCGCTTTCTGTTGCTAGCATCGTGTCTGGGTCATTACTTTCTTGTTCTTCACATACTTACTTAGTGCCTGTGCACTTGGCTTTATTCTTGAACGTTGTCATCTTCTTGACTTTGATTTTTCTCTTTTTTCATTCAATCCTCTGAATTTTTCTCTTTCTAGCTCTTTTGCTTAAATCCGTCATTGTTCCAAGCTTTCAAGCTCTGCAACTGTTTTCGTTCCTCTCCTCCGGTGAAGCTTACGTCATTCTATCATTTTCGCATCCGTCGTCAAACTTCGGCAATTCTCATTTCGGCTTCCCTCTTTCTAGTAAGCCACTGTTCCTCCTGGTTTTATTTCTTGTTGCTTTCCAAGAAGCTCTGCTTCATTGTTAATCACCATTGTTGTTTTACCCGTTGTTTCCGAATCATCTTCTTGAATACACAATGTTCACACATCTGTTGATTTATGCCACTGTTCTTGGCTTGACACACTTGTGCAATCTTTTTGTCTTGATTTCCTAATAGCTTCATCACCATTCTTGATTACGAATTATATTCTTGTTTCTGTTTTCTGTGTCTTTTTCCAGATTCTTGCTTTCAATCCTTGCCTTCAAACTCCGAGGTGCCAATAGCCGAGAAGAGCTTTGATCAAACTCTTCGGGAGATCGATGCTGAGCTCGAGGCCGAGAAGGCTGCTAAGAAGTCTTCCCAACTGTCTTCTATGTCTTGCCATTGATGCCGAGTAGTTTTGTTTCCTTCTTTTACTCCTTATACCTTGTACTTTGTCCTTCTTTGTATGCTTTTAATCCGGCCGACGAGCCATTTTTGTAGTCTGAATAATTTATTTTTCAATATTCAGGCCGAACAAGTGAACAAAAAGGAGAAAATAAAAAAAAAAACAAATAAAGAGAAAAATAAAACATATAAAATTGAAAATTGAAAGTTGAATATTAAAAATTAAAGACCAAAAACTAAATGATAAATTTATTAAATTGAAAAGTTGGTTGTTAAAAAATTAAGCGTTGAATATAAAATCAATTTTTAAATTTTTTATTTTCAAATTGTCATTTTAAAATTTTAAACTAGAGAAAGCTTGCTTTTTGGCCATATTGAAATTACCCTTTTTGTTGTGAATATATATATATATATATATATATATTTTCTATTTGTTTCATCTTTGAGTTTGACTATTCATGTTGCTTTTATTTCTTTATTAGTTCAGTAAATTATCTTGCATTTTTTTTATATTTATCTGTTGCAAAAAGTTGCATACCATAATTTTTTTTTGGAGTGGTGCTATGTCCCCCCTAAAATATTACCCTCATTTTAACCTCTAATGATGTGGAAGAGAGAGAGAGAGAGAGAGAGAGAGAGAGAGGCATGATGAGAAGTGAGGAGTGAGGTACATTCCATATCATTAGCGGTGGATTAAGGGTGCTCAATTAGAGCTCTCATGCATTTTTCAATTTATTTATTTATTTTTATAAATTCGAAAGAAATACTAAAGACACATAAATTCACCCACAATGATATGATAATAGAATTGGAGTCTACATCATTGAGTGTATAACAAATTAAAAAAATGATACATATCATATCACACACTTGTAGATCGAATTGTGTGAACTTTTGGAAGTTTCAAACATTTTGCAACAATGTGACGAGAGAGTTGAGTTCTATATCATTAGGTGTGTAACAAATTGCTAAACTTAACAGAAAAAATAATTAACTTCAACTTGTAAATTCACATAGAATTTCAACAAGTGTTAAATATCATCTCGGTTTAACTTCAATTTGTAAATTCACACAGAATTTTAACAAGTGTTAAATATCACATCGGTTTAACTTCAACTTGTAAATTCACACAGAATTTCAACAAGTGTTTAAACCAATCTTCTTCCGATACAAACTCGGTTTAACTTCAACTTGTAAATTCACACAGAATTTCAACAAGTGTTAAACATCATCTCGGTTTAACTTCAACTTGTAAATTCACACAGAATTTCAACAAGTGTTAAACATCATATTGGTTTAACCAACTTGTAAATTGCTACAAATTTCAACAAGTGGTAAACATCATATCAGTTTAACCAACTTGTAAATTACTGCAAATTTCAACAAGTGGTAAACATATTCTTCTTCTCTCTGCCCCATGCATGGCTTCCACATACTCCTTTGCGAATCTTATAAAAGGTCTTCAACCTGGCTAACTGCAGTCCAACCTTGTGTGTGTGTTTTTTTTATCTTCTGGGATCTGAGATCTGCTCACTGAGCTCTTCTCTTCTCGGACTTAAGTGTCGAGATCTTGTCTGTTAGAATCTTGGATCTACTCACTCAAGTTGAGCTCTTCTCTTCTCAGACCTACTCATCTAGGCCGAGATTATGTCTTCTAGGATCCGGGATCTAGGATCTGGAATCCGGGATCTGCTCACTTAGGATGAGTTCTTCTATACTTGAATGTTATCTCCTTGGGAGAGCTCATGCCCCCTGTCTTTGCATCCCTTCTGGAAGGGTCTTCGTTCCTCCGCAGGTATCTATCCTTCCATACCTGGAGGTCATCTTCGTTTGTAGTATCCACTTCGATCTGTTGTCTTTGGTGCGTCACCTTTCTGGCCAGCGTCTTTCACTCCGTGACTCTGGTCACAAGTTTCTGTGTTGCGGTCGTCCCCTTCAATGTCGAGGTTGATAGGTCTCCCACTCCCAGCAAGAGCGTTGTCTCCAATCTGATCCTTCTGTCCGTCATTGGCCATCTATTCTTCTTTCTTTCATTGGCCATCTATTCTTCTTTCTCGGCGCCAAATTTAGTGAGTTGGATTTTCTGACGGCATAACGGCCCGCTAGTAACGAAGCTAGCGAATGAGCAGCTGGCAGAATAGAGTGGCACGCTGGCTGACCTGGCAACAGAAAGAAAAGATTCCGGGCGTGGTTCATCCAAACCCGGGCACCTCAGACATCAAGTCAGTTATCTCTCAAAAAATAAATCAAGTGCTAAACTCACAAGCTTGAGTATCAAAAGCATACCTTAGACCCATGGGGGTGCCTCTCTTTTATAGCCAACTCAATCCTAGTCTCAATGGAAGCCTAACTCTAATGGATTCAGGATTACTGTTAATCTTGAACTCCCAATAGGATCAGGATAAGCTCTCTAAGAGTCTCATCTTTACCCAAACTGAAGTCTCCTCCCATTTTAGGACTCTTGTTCTTTATCCGCTTATCTCGGATTCTGGTATTCTCGTTGGTAACCTCGGCCTAACCGAGATTATCTCGGCGTCATGACCAGGACACATGGTACTTCGACTGGCACTTCGGTGACACCTCGATCACGTGTCGTTATTCAAAAATTTTATGTCCCCACACATATCATGTGAGTAAACATAATGACTACATAATTAATTTAGCCTTCCAAGTTGAACTTGAAACTTAGACATGATGTTTCATGACACACCAAGTTGATACTATGAGATTATTCAATAATTATGGGTAGAATTTTGATTAAAATGAAGTTGGTGGGCAATTAATATTCAGCATAAAGAAAATGACAGGTAGAACATACCTTTCTTGTCTGAATGTTGAATAATTTAATAGCTTGCTTAATTAAATAGGCATCCACGTGGCAGGAGAAAAAATATTTAATCTCAGAGAACTCCAGGACAAAACATGAGAACTGAAAACTGGAGGTGTTTAAGGATTGGGGAATCAGAAGTGAAGAAGATTCTCATTTCGGTCGCGGAAGGAGACAGACTCTTTTATCAACAATTAATGCTGTATTTGGTTAAGAGATTTGAGAAGAGATTTAGAAAGAAAAATAAAAATGATGAATAAAATGTGAATAAAATATATATATATATATATATATTACTTAATTTCACATATCTTTTTCTTTTTCTTTTTCTTTTTTTCAAATTTCTCTTTAAATCTTTCAACCAAATACAACATAAAGGTTCTTATGAAACAGACAAAGCCCGCATCTTTGTAACTTACATCTTCACTAATGCCAACTATATACTATTTTTCATCACAAATCACAATGTACAATTTTTTATTTTATTTATTTATTCATTTTAAATGACAAGTGCATTTTTATTTTTATTTCTACTTACACATCATATGCCAAATAGTACAGTTACCAATATAGAAAATGTGTATAGAAAATTAAATGAATAGTGATATATAAATAAAAAAATTTCATGCAAAACTTTTATATATGATAATGTGATTCAATATAAACTATTTATTTTAAATCAAAACATCACAATGATGACATTTATTTATGAAAATGATATTGTCATATAATTTTTATAATATTTTTTGTATGAATTTAATGTATAAATAGTATTTTCCAAATGAAAAATATATGATCCATATTTAAATAAGACGACACCTAAGATTAATATATATATGTATATACATATATATTTTTAAATTTTCTTGTGTTGGTAACATTGTTGTCTAGTATGTTGAGAGAAAGAGAAGGATGTACGTAATGGATTTTCATTTAAAAATGAAGAATGATGGGCAACGTCTCATGATTGTTTTAAATTAACTGATTCCATATATATTTGAGAAAATAATATTAATAGTCTCTATATTTTGCCCTATATATTATTTTAGTCCTTACATTTTTAAGGGTAAATTATAAATACACCTCTTTAGATTTGCTTAAAATACAGATTGCCCCCTGTGATTTGAAAAATTACAAATACCCCTTATTAGAATTTTTTATTTAATAGAATTAACTTAAAAAATGAAATTCATAATTGTTTTCCTATACAATGGTAAAATTATCTAAATTATTAATTGAAACATATTTTTACCATTATTAAAACTGTTAATTGACTTGATGATTTATTAATAAAATGGGCGATTTGTTATAAAATTAGAAATCTCAGGAGGTGAAATGTAATTTTCAAAACCACAGGAGGCGATTCTTATTTTAATCAAATCTGTATTTGTAATTTATCTAATTTTTAATTGGTTTAAATTTGACCCTTAATTTTAGATTTTGTATTAATTTAGTCCAATTGATAATGGCAGTAGTGTTTTTGATAAAAAATTATCACTAAATTGGTTGAGATTAACTCATTGAGTTGGTTAAGTTTGTATTTTTGCCATTAAAATTATGACACATGCCACTTATATAACTATTTTCATAAAAAAAAATGTTGAAAGTATAATCAATTGGGTCAAATTAAGACAAAATCATTAATGCATAATCAAAATCAAGCCAATTAAAATTACAGAGATCAAAATGACACAAAAACCAAAGTACAGGAACTACCGCCATAATATACCCTATATGTTAATAATGAGTAAGAGGAGGGTGTACACCATTTGTTGAATCAGTTTCTTTTTCAGCCTGCCTCCTGCTGCTGCTGCTGTTACTTGTATAATTGTATTACTTGTGGCTGTGGCTATGGTGGCTGTGGATTCTTCAAAAATGAGTCGTGCATTTTCACTTGCACCTAAGCCTTGCATCAAAGCCAGCATCAATATGAATGGCAATGGCAATTTTCTGTCTCAGAAATATTTTAAAATGTCAAATCCTGCTGCAGCGAGAATGAGAGTGAGAGCTGAGTTAGCCACAGCCCCCAAGCAAATTCGGCCACGCTCCATACCTGAATTATCGGTTCTAGGCATTCCTCACACTGATCTCCATGTTTCCGAAATTGTCCAGAGGCAGTCTTCTTATCACACAAACAATTTTGCCACAGTTGACCATGATGATTCTTGCAGAAACATGAACCCACAGTTCCATCCTACATTCCTCGAAGAAGCTTACCAAAGATGCAGGAATCTTTGTGCAGAATATGCTAAGACCTTCTACCTAGGTTTGTTCATCTTTGTTTCCTCTTTTTCCAAAAGTTGGATCATATAAATTTCTCCAAATGTTTTAGGCCTCATTTGGGGCCGGCCATTTTAGGATCATTTTCTAAAGTAATTGAACTAGGTGTACATCTAACGCCTTGTGAGACCTCAATGAATGTCAATGGATTCAAAACTCAGAAACAATAATCTCTTTGCATGCAAACTAAAGTAATTTTCATGTTAAAGGTTCTCTAAGCACTCCTAAGAAATATTGCATGACAAAAAAATTGTTTATTTTTCATAAATACCTCCTGTACTGAGTCAATCTTCATTTTTTATTTGTTTACTTCCCAAACTCTAAACTAACTTCATCATGATAATTTTTGCCAATTTATATTTTCAAAATTCTATATGAATTCAATATGAAAAATGATTTTCAAATCCCATGTATCTCACCGTGATTTGCGAATTTGAGGCTTTGACTTCAAGGTGAAGTTAGAGAAATCCTAGCCGTCCGGAAACTAAAAGGTTTAGATAGTGTCAATGTGAAAAATAACTACCCATTTTTTCCATTTATATTTCGCATGAAAAAATGAATGGCTTTCCCTTCAATGAACAATTGGGATTTCACAACTTTACCCCCATAGTTGGAATCCCAAATTCAGCAAATTCAGACTTCGGTTCAAATTGTATATTTGTAATTAACAATGCTAGGTATCATGAAAATAATCATGAAAGTTTTGTGGCTCTTGAATTACACTTAGAATAAAATACCACACACTAATCAAAGTAATTCAAGGATCATAAATCTTTCATGATTATTTTTATAAAAAAAATTTCATGATCCCTAACTTTTCTCTTTGTAATTACTATTGAATCGATGTAACTGCTTGAACTTTGAGAGTACTGTTTGATTTGATTAACTATGATGATTCAGGGACATTATTGATGACAGAAGAGAGACAGAAAGCAATATGGGCAATCTATGGTAAGAAAGTTATTGATTGATTTAGATGATTAACACGTAAGAGTGAGTGAGAGAGAGTGATTTGGAAGCAAATCCTTGCTGCCAAGGATGTCATTATTTTTTTTAATTTTTTTCTTCTTGTGGTATTTTATTCAAGATATTATTATTATTATTTTGAAGTTGGAATGGTTATTTGCAGTTTGGTGCAGGAGGACAGATGAACTGGTGGATGGGCCGAATGCTATGCACATGAGCTCGGCAGTGTTGGACAGGTGGGAAAAGAGACTGCACGACATCTTCCACGGACGCCCCTATGACATGTTGGATGCTGCACTCACTCACACTGTTTACAAGTTCCCTCTAGACATTAAGGTGCCTTGAAAATTAATTTACTGCCCACAAAAGCCCATTTGCTTCAATTCAAATTCAAAGTCCTATTATGTTCCATTCAATTCAATGCCATCTGAATCTGATACAAAACAATTTGTTTGTGCAATAAATGACATGACAGCCTTTCAGGGACATGATAGAGGGCATGAGAATGGATCTGAGGAAGAGTCGATATGAGAATTTTAAAGAGCTCTACCTTTACTGCTACTATGTGGCTGGGACTGTTGGGCTAATGAGCGTTCCGGTAATGGGGATAGCACCAGAATCTGCAGTTTCTGCTCAAAGTATATACAATGCAGCATTGAACTTGGGCATTGGAAATCAACTCACCAACATTCTTAGAGATGTGGGAGAAGAGTTAGTACTTCGTGCTTCACTCTAAATCTAATAATGTGCTTTCAAATTTTAAATTTGCTCCTCAATTCTCAATGTCGTTCTTTTAATAACCATAATTTTGCAGTGCCACGAGAGGGAGAATTTATCTTCCCCAAGATGAGCTGGCTCAATTTGGGTTACGCGATGAGGATGTGTTCTCGAGAAAGGTGAGTGATGGATGGAGAGAATTCATGAAAGAGCAGATTGCAAGAGCAAGATTCTATTTCAAAGAGGCTGAGGAGGGAGCTTCTCAGCTTGACAAGGCTAGTCGTTGGCCGGTAATCATCATCATATCCATACCCATATCCATATCAATATCATATAATAAAATTTAACAAACCTACCCCTCCTACTCAATAAATACCCCATACCTTGTTCTGTTCGGTGCACCTATTCACCAGTTAATAATCTAAACGCAGAAGCTAAAATCAAGTTCTCAATAATCAATTTTTTTATTATTTAAGTAATTTTTGCTTAATAAGTTACAATTAGCAGCTCCTGCAGTAAAGCTATAAGCTTTATCGTACTGAATGAAAGCATCTTATGTAATGTTTTTGTTGGTGAAAATATTTGCAGGTCTGGTCATCGTTACTGTTATATCGCAAGATTTTGGATGCAATTGAGGATAACGATTATGATAACTTGACAAAGCGAGCTTATGTCGGGAGGACTAAGAAGCTTCTCATGCTGCCATTAGCATACACTAGAGCTGCATCAGTGCCTAGTCTCGTCTTTCCTTAAAATTATCTATTTACTACAGCCAGCCAAAATACCAAAACAAAAAAATGTTTGATGGAAACAGAACAGGACATGTATATTCAAGGTTGAATGTGTTTTAAACATAGAGTGTTGGTTTTCAAAAAAAATTCTTTCCTAAGAAACTAAAATTTGTGAAAAATGTTCATGTACCCAGAATTTGTTCCCCAAAAGTTAAGTGTACAATGTAAATTTAGAATTGGTGTGATATGGACCACATCTAGAATGAATGTAATTCTCTATGTAATTATTTGAATTCAAAATATGTATCATTGTGTTTGGACCCAAAATGACAAATCAATGATGAGAAAGAGCCACGTGGCAGTGGGGTGAGTAAAAGTAGTTCATTTTATCAGAGGCCATGGGTGTCAGTAACTGCCTCTACGTTTTGGGGGTGATGACTAATATGATGATAGAGTCAAATAGTTTTCCTATGAAATCATATATAGAGAGAGAGGTTGCAGTTGATGAAGATAGCCACGTGGCAGCCATCGAGGTAAAGGGGAATTTTATGATCTCTTTGATATAATGGTCACATTTGAAAAGCTCCTAACGGTTTCTATAATTATGGGTTATACTTTGAGCATAGGACACTTGGCAAGCATCTAAAACCTACTACCCACCACCCAACAATTGAGATTGAAAGGAGGCTCCAGTCGTTCCAATCCTTAAGGGATATTTCAATTATAATATCCATAAAGAAAGATTGTGTAAGACACATGACAGTCAGAGAGTTAGTCTAGTACCCTAGCAGCAGAAGTGGTTGAAATGTCTTAGGAGGTCGTTCATAGCTTCCAGAAGGCACCTAGCAATTATAAATGGCCGTTTGCAAGCTCAAGTTCAGGGCATCCAAACCAACTCAAAACAACGCAACTGTGACCATTCTGTCCTGTATTATGCTTTTAATTCTTTAATTGTGCATGTGTTTATGTGCTAAGTGTGAAAATGAGTGATAAATATGTCATTAATATGATTTTGACTTTATATCTGTTGATCGTAGAAAAATTTGTTATGATTTTTGCTTTGATCCAAAAATTGAAGGCTTTAATGGTGTCAGAAACCGAAATTGGTTAATTTATTACAATCAACATAATTTTTAGAGCCTAATAGAAAGTTTGATTAAAATTTGATTTAGACAAAATTAATTAGAACTAATTAAAAGAATTGAGTATGTGTTAGTAAAAATTATGCTCACTCCCAATCGACAGGATTTAAACAACAATTTAAACAAATAATTGAACATGTCTTGAAAGTACAAGGACTTCTTTGGAATAAAAGTTACAATTAGCAAGATCGAACCAGGTGAACAAAGCAAACTAAAGATAACTTCAAGATGAAATCACCAATGTTTACAAAGCTTACAAATTACAGAGAGAAACTACTCCTAAGTTAAGATAGAACTACTCCTAAAATAAAAACAAGTCTAAAACTAGTTCTTTGTGTTGCTGATTGATGTCCTCTCTTGCTCTTTTACTGCCTTTATAATGCCCAAATCTCAACCATGCCTTCCTTCTTTCCTGGCCCACAATCGCATGACCTCCCTGAACCCTGTAATTGTCACTGCTTAACTGCTGCAACTGCTTCCTGACTTTTAGGCCTTCCAATCAAATTAGACCTTCACTTCTATCTGTCGATCTTCACTCCCTTTGAGTTAACACGTGTCCCTAGGTCCTTTGGACCTTCTATCGACAGAGAAAAACTTCCATCCTACACATGTCCTTTTTTGCAAGTCGCCTACTAAGTCCATGACTTGGCCTGATAACTACCCCATCTAAGCCATCCAAGGCACATGATCAACTCTTCTAATGCCACATGCCCCTTAACTGATGCAGTACCTTCACTTTGACTTCACTACTACGTGTCATCATTCGATTAATTCACCTATCTATAGGAATTTTACAAAAATAGGTGCAAACAATGCCCCCCCAACTCTTTAAGAATGAGAAGACTCGAATTCTTGAAGAGTTGTATATAAAATTGATTTGTCAAAAAACCATCACCAAAATAAATCTTTTTTACTAACCAACAAAATTTGATTATTATAAGCACATGTTAATAAGATAGCCATTGTGGGGACATATTTTTTGAGTGCCAACACGTGGCCAATGTGATGCCGAAGTGTCAGCCGAGATACCACGTGTCAACCGAGATGCCACGTGTCCTGGTCATGACGCCGAGATGATCTCGGCTAGGCCGAGGTTATCTGCGAAGAAACCGGAATCCGAGATAAGTGGATAAGAGACAAGAGTCCTAGAATGAGAAAAGACTTCAGTTTGGGTAAAGATAAGACTTTTAGAGAGTTTATCCTAAACCTACTGGGAGTCCAAGATTAGCAGTAATCCTAAGTCCATTAGAGCTAGGCTTCTATTGGGACTAGGATTGTGTTGGCTATAAAAGAGAGGCACCCTCATAGGTCTAAGGTACGCAATTTATTTTATGAATAGTGAGTTAAGCATTTTTGCTATCTTCGAGACATAACTGACTTGACCATTGGAGTGCCCCCGAGTGAACGAACCACCGCTGAAATCTCTTCTTTCTGTTGCATGTCATTCGGGCTTAATCTATTCTACTGGTGCTCTCTAGCTAAGTACTAGTTTGGCAGTGTGGTCGGAAATTCACACACACAATTTGGTACCGTCTATGGAAAAGAAAGGAGAATAGATGGCCAACGACGGACAGAAAGAGAAGATTGGGGATGACACTCCTATTGGGAGTGGGAAACCTGTAGACCTTGACGTCGAAGAAGACAACTACAACGAAGAGACTCCTGATCAGAATCACAGAGGAAAGGATGGCCAGAAAGGCGACGTACCAAAGAAAACGGACCAAAGCGGATATTACAACGAGAACGACCTTCAGGTATGGAAGGATAGATGCCTACGGGTGGACGATAAGGTAAAGGGAATGGCGAACAAATTGGCGGACTTGTAAATGGCCGTCAATTTCATGATGCAGAACAACGTCATGTAGCCACCGTTCCCGTTACAAGATACACCGATTCCAGCAGCCAAGAAAAATGCCCGACAAGATAGGCAGAAAACAGTCCTTATAGTCCCCCAGCACACCAGGAGCGAAAAACACTCTCACCGGCCTTCAAGGGAGGTCGGGCGAGGAGAGTCGAGAAGAGAAGAATCTCGAAGGACACATCGCACCAAGGAAGCAGACCCCAAAGAACATCGGCATGTTCAAAGGCAGGAGTTATGCTTCGACGCAACTAATAAAGAAAGGTCGAAGAAGGCTCACAACGAAGCTGAGAGTAGTGCACCTAAAAGGCTGAAGTCAGGAGATAGCCGAGCTCCTGGTCAGACCAAGGAGGACCTAAGGGATTACCTACAGAGGAGGCGACAAGATGCTGAGGTAACCTCGTCGGTCAAGCCAAGAATGCCATTCTCGGTAGAATTGGACAAATTCAAAGCCCCGAAGAGGTTTAGCATGTCGAGATTCCAGATCTACGATTGGAAGTCAGACGCGCCCGCGTGGGGGGCCCTCGCTACAGTTCGGACTCGATTTGTGTCACGGTTCTTAATCTGAACCAAAGAGTCCAAATCCGGCAAATCGTTTTGAGAAACAGATTTTTTGAAAAGAAGTGCCAAACATGGACTGCTTTGCCAGATACAGAGTCGCCACCTAAATATTTTTAAATAGGGGAATTTAGGAAACCCTGACTCGGTGCCAAAGGCCACATGTCCGTCATCACCAAAGCTGCCTCGGCTCGGGAACTTGGGTACGATCGGGGAAGGTCAGCTATGAGCACCCCCTCTCGCCCGGTCCGAAGACCGGCCTCTACTAACCGTGATATCCAGTTTTGAAAATGTTATGTATTCTTATTCCAGTTATTAGCCTAGAATTACTATGTTATGCGCACAGCAAACAAGTATAGACTAGATTGCCTAATTTGGAAATAAGCATTGCACATCCGTTTGTTTTGGAAAATGTCTTGGAATTTGCTACTCGCAAGTAGGCTAAAATACGGATTTCAACGAGTTTTTTCCAACTCAGACAATCCAACCTTCACCCATAGGCATTCAAACAGTTTATCACATAAGCATCTAGCCACATGGTAAGCATACTGTCATGGTAGCATTCACACGCATGCGATATGCTAAAGCATT
The DNA here is from genome assembly GCF_004153795.1 of Camellia sinensis. Classification (NCBI taxonomy): domain Eukaryota; kingdom Viridiplantae; phylum Streptophyta; class Magnoliopsida; order Ericales; family Theaceae; genus Camellia; species Camellia sinensis. The sequence continues at coordinate 364,905 of NW_021025524.1, forward strand.
AATACTTACATCGTATTCCGTGCCAAAACAATAAACTAGTTAGTCAACATGCATGATCCTAGTTCATGTTAAGTGACTAATGCATCGCATACAAAATGCAATTAGGATAGGCTCGGCTAATCCTAAAATGGCATGTGAAATGCAATCATTTGATGCACGTATTCAAGTTAGATTTGAAATACTAATGCAGTTAGCATGATGCGCCAAGCCCGGTGCATGCAAGGCAAATGCATGGATGCACACATGCATAGCATAAGGTATGCTAATTTAAACATGACCTATTACTAACCATCAAAGCAGGTAAGTAAAAAGGAGAAAGAAGTGGGGGTTGGAAGACATGCACACACTCACCCACACTTATTACAAATTTGCCCTCCCTCGGAGGGACCGAAAGAATAATACAAATCGAATAATGAATTAACTATCCTAGCTAATTAATTATTACAAATTACCTAATTAGTTAACAAACTAACTAAGCTAGGAAAAACAGTAAACCGTCTCGGGAAGAGAGCTCAATGCAATGCATGCTCGGGCTTGCTCGGGAATTCACTGCCATGCGCAATCTGCCTCTCTTTTCCCTGCTCTGCTCCTCTGAAGACTGTCAAAGTCTCAGAATTGCTTCTCTGGATATTGGGAGACACCACCGGCTGAGTAGAATGGCCACCAGCAGTGGTTTGGTGTCTATCGGCACACAATGAATCCATCGGCTGCCGGTTTATTGCCGGTCGGCACTCTATGCAGTCGATCGGCAATAAGTTCCTGCAGAACCTGTTTGACAGCAGCAAAGGACAGGACTTTGCATGGCAATGCAATTCAAGCCATATATGCACCTACCAAGCCCCTTTTCATGTGTGTGACTCAAAGGGACATGGTCCTTGGTTCTCGGACCACCAATCGCGCATTTCAATGCGTGATGGCCCAAGAGACCAAGCGTGCACATTTTGATGTCAAATGAAATGCAATGCACACAATCAAACCAAAGCCCAATTCCTATCACTAGATCAAGGAACAAGACATGCATGCTAGATGCAATGCAACCTAGGCATGCAAGCTAAGGATGCAACATAGGAATGTAAGGTGTACATGCAAGCATGCAAACAAACATGCAAGGTAAGCATGCAAGCAAGCAAAGGATGGACTTAAGCATGATTTAGGCAGCTCTAATTAGGCCCAAAACAGTGGCCATAAGTGCTATGAAACGAGGACTAAACACACATACTCACATGCACATGTTAAAGGGCTAACACCCAAGCGCAAAAGGGCAACTCTCAAGCACGCTTGAAAGAGGCATAACATGGACTAAAGGCATGCAAGGTAAGCATTGAAAATCATGTTACAAAAGGTGCTAAGCCAATTAAACAAAATAAACAAGGCATGCAAACAAAGCCCAAAACCCAAGACAAGCCAAGAGGCTTAAACCAAGACTAAGTCAACCAAGCCTCACAAGGCTAAGAGGACTTAAAACAAGTCTAAGGCAGGCCTAGAAAACACCCAAGGGACACCTAGATGACATCTAAGTGGCTCAAATTCAAAGGGTATGCACAATGGCCGAAACATGGAGCATGCAAGACAAGCTTTCAAAGCTACAAAGAGGCACCCAAGGCAAGCATACAAGCATGTTAAAGGGATTGAAATAGCATGGCAAATGGTCCTAACCCACTAAATTAAGGCAAGGATGCATGCTATATATTCACACACTTAAGGCCAACAAACCAAAAATGCAAAGGGGCTATACTAAGCATGCCAAAGTCGACCCAAACAACTATGGACAGACCTTAAACATGGCAAAATAAGCACAAAAGCTTCACAAGGCTAAGCCTAAAACATGCTAGAATAATGGTTTACAACCTAAGGCATGTTAAGGCCTAAACATGGCATTACAAGGTAGATATGCTAAGCATGCATGGTGTACCAAAACCAACTAAAAACAGAGGCATATTATGACATAATAAGCACAAATAATAGCCAAGGCATGGTCAACAAGAGCCTAAGCTAGGTGCTCCCTCAAGAGGCCAAAAATGGTCCTTTTCAAGGACAACAAGGAGAGGGGGTGGCCCTCTCCTTTCTAGGACCTCAAGGCACCATCCTCACCTCTGAAATCCCTTAAGATTTCAGTAGTGAGGAGGCCCAAACACCAAGGTCCCGGTGCTCACTCAAAATAGCACAAAATGGGGCCTCTCAAGGCCTAAGAGGGGTCAAACACCTCCAAACCACAAAACACTCTAAACAAACTATTTAGAGGGCCTAAAAACAGAACTTTTTTTATGTTATATACTAAGCTCAGAAATAGTTCTAAGATAGGCAAAAATACAATGCAAGATAGGCGTAAAAAGGGGTAAGATTGTTACCCTTGAAGACCTCTTCAACAATGGTGGACCAGCTGCTCCTCCAAGCTCAAAACCACCCAAGAACCTCAAGAACAACCTCTTAGAACCTCAGTAGCCAAGGGAAGGTGTAACATTATGTGTTTGTGCGCAATAGTAAGACACAAATACACTTATACATACACAAAGGTAAAAAGAGAGAGAGAAATAGAGATAGGTGTGACACAAACCCTAACCCTAATCCAGAGCTCTCCTCTGTATATTTTCTAACCTTTTTGTCCAACCCTAAAGCCAAGAGAGGAGGGCTCCTCTTATAGAGAAGCCAATCTTGTAAAGCTTACAAGGTAAGCTAACAAGAAGGCCATCCCTCCATACACGTGTATGGAGGGGAACAAAATGCCATACAGCTGTTTTAAAATATCTGCAAAAGCAGATGAACAGTAGTCGGCTGCTCAAAAATGCCATTTTGACAAAATGAGCTGCCGACCGGCAACAAAGAATGCCGACCGGCAATATACATTGCCGATGGCAACAAAACACCAGCCGGTGGCCTCTTGCCATGGCCGGTGATGTGTGGGGATGCCTCACAAGGCATTCCCTGCCCCTCCAAGGCAAAACACAAGTGTTTGGCGCAAAACCAGACACAACGCGGTCGAATCGAGAGATCCTGAGGCAAGGCGCGCAAGCCGAGACCTCCGGGAACTCAAGACGAACACAAACATGGATGATCACCGGGCGTTCAAACGGTGACGTCCAAGTCTTGAGGACGATCAAAAATGGGGTGCCTACACCAAGTGCAACCAAGAGGTGGCGGTCATGTCTTTCAAGAACAGCCTAAAAGATGATTGTTCGCTACGAAAGTCATTGGCAAAGACATTGCCAAAAAGCATGGAAGAGCTCATGGCCAGAATTGAGAAATATGCCAGAGCCGAGGAAGACACGCCAGGGACTAAGGAGACAAAGCAAGAGAAAGGAAATGGCTCGCCGAAGCGAGGCCGAAGTAACAACGGATTCAACAAGCAAGAGATAGAAATAAGGGCTGCACAGGCAGTCACAACTATATTTCGAATTCCAATTCACAAAGTCCTGGATAAAATTTGAACCCAGCCCTATTTTAGAGCACCAGCAAGGGTACCAGGAGAGTTTATGGGAAGAAGCCTTGGTAAGCATTATGCTTACCACAATGAAGATGGGCATCTGACTCAGGGTTGCAAAGCCCTAAAATCACACCTGGAAGACCTGGTAAGGCAAGGCCATTTAAGGGACCTTGTAGATGAAGTCAGGACAAGGGAAGAGCAAGCAAGACAGCCTCAAGCACCAACAGCTCCACCTCCCCCAGCACAGCAACTACAAGCAGGCGGACCTCGGGTAATTAATGTAATTCACTCGAAGGTCAACGAAAACGAAATACGGGGGGAGACCCAGAAGGTAAAGCACTTACAGCATGTGTACCAGGTCCGGTAGAAAAGACCTCGGGCCGAGGAGTGCCAGGGACTAGTAGTGTCCTTTACTAAAGCCGACCTTGAGATGGTGCAGCATCCACATAACGATGCCTTGGTAGTATCCCTCCAGGTTGGAGAGTGCCAAGTGAAGCGCGTCCTAATTGACCAAGGCAGCTCTTGTGACATCATGTATGTCAGGTGTTACAAAGAGCTTGGCCTTCACCCAAACGATATGGAGCAGTCCAATAGCCCAATGGTCAGGTTCAATAGAACGCCGACGTGGCCACTGGGAGCAGCAAGCTTGGAGGTACAGGCTGGCACCAAAAAGATAAAAACAGAATTCACCATAATCGACACACCCTCCCCCTACAATGCTATCTTGGAAAGGCCATGGTTGCATGCAATGGGGGTTGTTCCCTCAACGTTGCATCAGCTATTGCGGTTCCCAACAGAGCATAGGATAGAGAAGGTCAGAGGGGATCAGCTGCAGGCAAAGAACTGCTCCATGGCAGCAATGAAATCCACCTACAGCATACGAGAACCAAAGACAGTAGAAATCGAAGACGAGGACGTGGAGGTCCTAGAGGACGTCGGCAAAGAGCCAGCCGAAAAGAATGAAGAAGCCCTGAAGAAAATTCTTATCCAGCAAGGGGATGAGGAGCGCTTCTTCTTTCTCGGCTCGGGCTTAGCTGAAAGAGAGGAAAAAGAACTGGAGGCTTTCTTGAAAGCAAACATTGAGGTGTTTGCCTGGACGCCTTATGAAATGCCTGGCATTGACCCCGAGGTCACTTGCCATAAACTGAACGTAGACAGGTCGGCCAAACCTGTAATCCAACGAGCAAGAAGACCGACGTTGATGCATGTTGAGGTAGTGGAAGAAGAAGTAGATAGACTTCTGTAGGCCAAAGCCATTTGAGAGGTAAATTACCCGACATGGCTATCAAATACCGTGGTGGTGAAGAAAAAGAATAGTAAATGGAGGGTCTGCGTGGACTTTACCAGCCTAAACAAGGCCTGTCCCAAAAACAGTTTCCCATTACCCAAGATTGTTCAATTGGTGGATGCCACTTCAGGACATGGAAGGATGAGCTGCCTGGATGCCTACAGGGGTACCATCAGATAGCTATGTACCCGCCAGATGAGGAGAAGACTGCGCTTATCACCCCAAAAGGGCTGTATTGTTACAGAGTGATGTCTTTTGGGTTAAAAAACGCAAGAGCAACTTACTAGAGATTGGTGACCAAGATGTTCAGACATCTAATTGGCAGAACAGTGAAAGTTTACATCGATGACATGGTTGTGAAGACCAAGGAACCTAACGGTCATCTGGCCGACCTAAAAGCAATCTTTGATATCCTTAAAACATATCAGCTCCGACTCAATGCATCGAAGTGTGCATTTGGAGTTGGATCTGGTAAGTTCTTGGGATACTTGGTGACCAGAAGGGGCATTGAGGCTAGCCCAGATCAGATCAAGGCCATCCTAGAACTGAAAAGCCCAGCATCGGTGAAGCAAGTACAGATGTTGACTGGAAGGGCTGCAGCCCTGAATAGGTTCATAAGCAGAAGTTATGACAAATGCAAACCCTTCTTCAACTTAGTAAAGAAGGCCACAGATTTCTTATGGATAGAAGAGTGCAAAATCGCCTTGGCCGACTTGAAGAAGTATTTGACCACGGCTCCAGTTCTCTCAAATCCAGAACCTGGAGAGGAGCTATTAATGTACTTAGCAGTTTCGGAACATGCGGTAAGTGCAGTGGTAATCCGAGAAGAAAAAGGAGAACAAAGGGTTGTATACTACGTAAGCAAAACCCTGGCTGATACAGAAACTAAGTATTTACCCTTGGAGAAGTTAACGCTAGCCTTAGTAATGGTTTCAAAAAAACTGAACCATTACTTTCAAGCCCACAAAATTATGGTGCTAACTGAACATCCTTTGAAGTCCCTATTGCAGCAGGAAGATCTGACAGGCAAAATAGCCAGATGGGCAGTGGCCTTAGGCCAATATGACCTAGAATACAGACCCAGAACAGCAATCAAAGGCCAAGTTTTGGCCGACTTCGTGGCCGAGTTCACACCAGGAGCCATCGTACATCGGGCTCCGTTGAGCTGAGGTGAACGATGTCTAAGCGAACAAAGAGGAGCCCAGCCAATGGCAACGGAACAAAGGAAGGAAGAAAAACTCAGGCCCTGCAGCATTTACATCGACGACTCCTTTCGACTGTTTGTTGATGGGAGTTCAAACCGACAAGGAGCGGGGGCAGGAGTAGTACTGGTATCTCCAGATGGACAGATACTAGAACAATCCATTCGTTTGGGGTTCAAGGCCTCAAACAATGAAGCAGAGTATGAAGCACTGATTGCAGAACTGAAACTGGCAGTAGTAGTAGAAGCAGATGAGGTGATAGTCTTCTGTGACTCTTAGCTTATAGTCAACCAAACAACATGCGAGTTCGCAGCCCAAGATGAAAGGATGTCGGCCTATGTAAAGGAGGTCGGCAAATTGGTGGCCTTGTTTCAGAATTGCCGACTAGAGCAGGTTAGCCAAGATGATAACAGTCACGCTGATGCTCTGGCCAACCTGGCTAGTGCAATACAACCTGGAAAGGCAAGGACGATAATGGTTGACTACTTGCCTGGTCCAAGCATAGAACCACTGAACACAGAGCGCGAAGCAATGTGTGTAGAGATGGGACCAAGTTGGATAGATGCAATAATAGCATTCCTTAAAGACGGGAAGCTGCCCAATGACCGAAAAGAAGGGCACAAGATCAGACTGAAGTCAGCAAGATTCAGTTTGACCCCAAAAGGACACCTCTACAGAAGATCATTTACTGGACCCCTACTGAGGTGTGTGCATCCTGCACAAGTTGAAGATTTTCTGTACGAGATACATGAAGGAATATGTGGAAGCCACGCTGGGAGCAAGTCACTTGCTCACAGGACCATTACTCAGGGGTACTGGTGGCCCTATATGCAGAAAGATGCCGAAGCTTATGTGAAGAAGTGTGAGAAGTGCCAAAGGTTTGCACCTTTGATACATCAACCAGCAGCCGACTTGAACCCAGTATCCAGTCCTTGGCCATTTGCCCAATGGGGCATGGATCTTGTCGGAAAACTACCTCAAGCAACTGGACAAAGGAAGTACTTACTAGTGGCAACAGATTATTTCACCAAGTGGGTAGAAGCTAAACCCCTTGCCAAGATTCGAGACATTGATGTGAAGAACTTTATCTAGAAGAACATCATTACCAGGTTTGGGATTCCAAGAGCAATAGTTGCAGACAATGGAACACAATTTGACAGTAAGCTAATCAAAAGCTTCTGTGCAAAGTTCAAAATGAGAGCGATCCTAAGCTGCACAATCTCAAGAGCGATTCCACACAGGTCTTCGCAGGACCGCGCAAAACATTTTGTCTTTGAAAGTTTTTAAAGAAGCGACAAATCGCTCGCGCTGAAGATAGTGTGAAACCAGTCTGGATCAAGCTAGGGTCCTTCTCAGTACTCACGCTGACAAGCATGATTTCAATCATTAAGGGCTTAGCACGCCTCTCTTTCTCTCGATTTAATCAAAGTTTTGCAAATTCTGAGGAATTCCTTCCCCTTTGTTTTCACCGCAGTGTTCAAAAAGGTTTTGAAAAACTTAGGTCAATGCAATGATTTTCAGGGCACAAGAGAGCAGGTGGAATGTACTGCTATTCCATTCAAATCCTCTAGCACAACTAGCTCAAAATAGCAGTAAGCACGGAAACATGATAGCCGCAGCTGTTTCATTCAGATTCCCTGGTTGCAACTGGCTCCACGGCAGAGACAAACTCAAAAGAAAGCAAAAGCGTAATTACAAAACAAAAGGGTGTTCAAGACGACAACCCCGAAATCACCCGACATTCTATACAATGGGACTGACTCGACGCGACAAGACAGACCCTTAAGCAAAAAGACTGACTCAAGACAATGAGACAGACCCAAAACAAAACAAAGAACTGACTCGACACCCAAGCCAGAAATTACAAAACTGCATTCACAAATGCTCCCGACAGTGCGCGCCAAACGCCACATCTGAAGTGCACCGAGCGCCGCCCGCAGGTTGTCCAACCCCTGATCACATACTTGCAGTATCCTCGAAGTCCAACAACTCAGTGGTAACAGACTTTGCTGAGGTAGATGGGAGGATGATCTCATTGTCAATCAAATCTTGCACTTCATGGCGAAGACGGAAACAACCGTTGGTGCTGTGACCGGTTTGCTGGTGGTACGCGCAGTACAAGGCAACGTCATGTGTAAGAGGGAGATTCTTTGGGAGAGGTCGGGGTTCGAGGGGTTTAAGATGCCCCTTTCTAGCCAAAATTTGAAATGCCCTAGACAAAGGCATGTAGAGGGCATGAAAGACTCTGCGCCCTCGAGGCAGGTACTTCGAAGTCTGAGGGTTCTTGTTAGACGCACTAGCAAAAGGGTCGGCAGGCACTGCCTTGGCTTTCTGATCTTTTCCTGGTGTAGGGTTGGGAGCGGAAGGAACTGTCCTGGCCTAACGGGGCCTATTCCGATTTTCCGCTTGGCTTGAACTGCCTTCAGTTGGAGTGGGGAAAGCATCACCCACAATCTTAGTCATGACTGCAAATACTTGCTGCTTATTCATCCCCCCCGCTTTCAAAGCCTCGACTGCCCACAGCATTTGTTCAACGGGATCAGCATCTGTTCCCACTTTATTCTTACCTCTAGCCTCAGCCTGATCAAGGGTTTGGGTTACTATATCAGAGCGAAACCCGGTTGTTGTTGACACGTCATTGCTGTAGCTGGAGGCAGCCTCTGGTTGGCTGAGCTCGATCACAATCCGCCCCAGTAGCAGGGGCTCCTATGGTACAAAATTCCCGGCATATGATGTGGCTGGAGGCGAAGCCGACATTCCATAGGGCAGTTCGACCACGGATCTCTGGAGGTTGCCGATCATTCCAATTAACTCAAACGTGGTGGGTTCACGAGCTTGAAACATCTGGGGTTCCCAGATCGGGCGCACAGTAGGCGACCTGGGCGGATGCGGTACATCAACATTGGTCTCATCCTGCAAGATGATCCCTTGGTCTAACGCGGCTGCCATAACCACAATTTCCTTTGAGCTTTGGGTCGTCATAAGTCCATTGAACCAAATGGAGACGATGCAGTCGGTGATCGATGGATCCGATATTTGTCTTGCCTCAGCGAGGAAGAACACCAAATCTCTGAACCCAAATCTCTGAACTGAAAGGGAAAGCAAACAGTATTTCAGCCCAACTAAACAGACACAAGCGTAGTCAAATAATTGTACTCTACTACTGATCACTGTTCCCAAAATTGCTGTCCCAAAACTGAGTCTGATACCCGCAGATATAATTGATTCCCCAAAACACTGATACTGATACCCTCA
>NW_021025524.1:374865-386228 GCF_004153795.1 Camellia sinensis
ACCCAAATGACCAAAAACAGACCTTTAGCATGCTAAAACAAGCATAAAAGCTTCACAAAGCTAAGCCAAAAACATGCTAGAAACAAGGCTCAAAGCACAAGGCATGTTAAGGCAATTCATGGCATTACAAGAGTAAATACTTACAGTGTACTCCAAGCCAAAACAAAGAACTCGTTAGCAATCAATGTATGATCCAAGTCCATGTTAAGTGCCTAATGCAACGCATACAGAATGCAATTAGGATAGGCTCGGCTAATCCTAGGATGGCATGTGAAATGCAACCATTTGATGCACATATTCAAGTTAGATTTGAAATACTTATGCAGTTAGCATGACGCGTCGAGCCTGGTGCATGCAATGCTGATTAATGATGCACGCATGCATAGCAGAAGGTATGCTAAATTAAATATGCCCTAATACTAACCATCAAAGCAGGTAAGTAAAAGGAAGAAAGAAGTGGGGGTTGGAAAACATGCACACACGCACCCACACTTATTACAAATTCGCCCTCGCTCGGAGGGACCAAAAGAATAATACAATTAATTAACCTACAAGCTAATTAATTATTACAGACAAATTAAACTAGTTAAGCAAATTATCTAATCTAATAAAATAGTAAACGGCCTCGGGAAGAGGGCCCAATGTAATGCATGCTCGGTTCCGTTCGGAAGTCTACTGCCATGCACAAGTTGCCTCTGTTTCCCCTGCTCTGCTCCTCTGAAAATTGCACAAATCCCAAGGTATGCTCCATGGACACTGTGGATCACCACCGACCAAGTGGAAACCCCACCAACCATGTCTGGATGGTCATCGACCATTTGTTGAGTTCTCGGCCATCAATAATTGGTCGGTCGGCAGTATAGATGGCCGGCCAGCCAAAGCTTCCTGCAGACCCTGTTTTGACAGCAGCAGAGGGCAAAACAAGGCATGGCAATGTATTTCAAGCACATGTGTGCACCAACACATCCCTTATCATGTTTGTGACTCAAAGGGGTATGTTCCTTGATCCTCGGACCACCAATCGCGCATTCCAATGCGTGATGGCCCAAGAAACCAAGTATGCACTTTGATTTCAAATGAGATGCACATCAAACAAACAAGTGAGGCTCAACCTCTATCACACTCAATTCGAGAGGCAAGGCATGCATGCCAATGCAATGCAACCTAGGCATGTTAACTAAGTATGCAACATGGGCATGCAATACACAATGCATACAAGGCATACAACCTATGCAAGCAAGCATGCAAGGCATGAGGCAATGCAAACCAACAAGTGTGCAAGATGCAATGTGGATGTTCAAACATGCAACAACACATGGAGCAAACATGTTAAACAACGTAAACATGTAACAACACACGAGTATGCAATCAAGACACAAGGTGAGCATACAACAACATGTCCTGAACCAAGTATCTAAACATACAATCATGCATGCAAACATGGTTCATCACTTACGCATAAAGAAGCAACTTCTAAGCACACTTAAAAGTGGCTAAACATGGGCGTATGGCAAGCAATATAAGCTCTGAAAATCATGAAAAAGAGGTGTCAAACCAACTAATCAAAACAAGCAAAGCATGCATAAAAGCTTGGAATTAGCCCAATGACTTAAACCATGATCATGTGACACATGAAACAAATGATCAAAGTGAATCAAAACAGTCTCAAATCATGCAAAAGTAGGCCCCAAAAACCACTTAGATGGCATCTAAATGATCCAATCCTAGAGGCATACACAATAGCACAAACATGGAGCATGAAACACAAACCTCTAACACATTAAAAGGGCATCAAATGCAAGCATACAAGCACACCACAAGGACTGAAATGGCATGGCAAGTGGTTCCAAACCACTGAAATGATGCAAGGATGGCATGCTAAAGGGGTCAATGCTTAAGGCATACAAGGGAGGTTACATGGTAGCTATACAAAGCAAGGCATGGACAACCCAAATGACCAAAAATAGACCTTTAGCATGCTAAAACAAGCATAAAAGCTTCACAAAGCTAAGCCAAAAACATGATAGAAACAAGCCTCAAAGCACAAGGCATGTTAAGGCAATTCATGGCATTACAAGACATGTATGGTAAGCAAGCATGGTGTGTCTAAACCAACTCACAACAATGCTATATTATGACATAATAAGCATAAAAAAACTGTCAAGGCATGGCCAACATACACCTAGACAAGGTGCTCACTAATGAGGCTTAAATGGCCATTATTGAAGACAACAAGGAGAGGGGGTGGCCCTCTCCTTCCTAGGACCTCAAGGCACCATCCTCACCACTGAAATCCCTCAAGATTTCAGTGGTGAGGAGGCCCAAACAAGGTGGTCCCAGAGCTCAACCAAAATGGCACAAAATGGGGCCAAACAAGCCCTAAGAGGGGTCAAACAACCCCAAAGCTTAAAACACTCTTAGACAACTATTTAGAGCAGGAAAAAACAAGACTTTCATGTGTTATACACAAAGTCTAAAAATAGTTACAAGATAGGTTAAAAAGCAACGCAAAAATGGGGAATAAAGGGTGAAGTTCTTACCCTTGTAGACCTCCTTCACAAACAATGCTCCAGCTGGTTCTTTGAGCTCCAAACCAGTCAAGAACTTCAAGAACAGCTCCCTAGCACCTCAGTAGCCAAGGTAAGGTGTAATGGTGGGTGTTTGTGTGCAATAATAAGACCAAACACACACTTATACACAAAAGAGAGAGAGATATAGAGATGGGGGATATGCAAGCCCTAACCCTAATATCAGAGCCCTCTGGAAAAATCTTGCAACCCTAATGGAGGGAGAAGAGGCTCCCTCTTATAGACAATCCCTCTTGTAAATCTTTCCAAACAAGCTAGTCAAGAGGGAGATCCCTCCATACATATGGAGGGGAGCAAAGTGTATGCCAGCTAGCACAGCTGGCATAAAAATATCTGCAAAAGCAGATGAACAGTGGTCGGCCAGCCAAAAATGCAATTTGACCAAAATAGATGGCCGGTCGACCATCTAGAGTGCCGGTCAGCCAAACATTTGGCCGATGGCAACAAAACACAGCCGGTGGCCTCAAGCCATGGCCAGTGGGGTGTGGGGATGGCCAACAAGCCATTCCCTACCCTCCAAAGCAAAAACACAAGTGTTTGGTGCAAACCCAAACACAAAACAATCGAGTCGAGAGATCCTAAGGCAAGGCGCATAACCAAGACCTCCGGGAACTCAAGACGAACACAAACAAGGATGATCACCGAGTGTTCAAACGGTGACGTCCAAGTCTTGAGGACAGTCAAAAATAGGGTGTCTATAGCTACCAAGACCTTGGAATACTTGCAATATGAAATTTTTTTATCATTAGATTTTCTTGTTCTTTGTTATTAGCCGAAGTAATAATAAAGTTCTAGCTTAATTTTTTACACTTGTGACTGATAAGATACTTGACGATGTCTCTGGAATACATGCATAATGAGAACCCAAGTGGAACTTAAGTTCACATTAGGGGGCAGAGAGTTGGGAAATGGTTCCTGAAAAGGTAGAATTTACAAACTAAAATTAGTTTAACGCTTGTTGAAACTTAAGTTTACAAGTTGAAGTTAAATCGAGGTCATGTTTAACGCTTGTTGAAACTTAAGTTTACAAGTTGAAGTTAAACTGAGGTTATATTTAACCCTTGTTGAAATCTTAAGTTTACAAGTTGAAGTAAAACCGAGGTTATGTTTAACGCTTGTTGAAATTTTAAGTTTACAAGTTGAAGTTAAATTGAGATTATGTTTAATGCTTGTTGAAATTTTAAGTTTACAAGTTGAAGTTAAACTGAGGTTATGTTTAACGCTTGTTGAAATTTTACGTTTACAAGTTGAAGTTAAACTGAGGTCATGTTTAACACTTGTTGAAATTTGTGAAAAGTTTACAAGTTGAAGTCACAAGTTAAAGTTAAACTGAGGTTATGTTTAACAGTTGTTGAAATTTGTAAGAAATTTACAAATTGAAGTTAAACTGAGGTTATGTTTAGCACTTGTTGAAATTTGTAAAAAATTTACAAGTTAAAGTTAAAACTAAAAATTGGTCTAAACACTTGTTGAAATTTTTTAGAAAAATTTACAAGTTAAGACCAAGGTTGTATTAAAAGAAGTACTTATGTACTTGCTGAGGTAAACCATTGGTTTGTATAACCGAGGTATATCACCCTGAGGAAATTACACAGATAAGGTATATGCTTGAAAGCATGCAAAATTATTCCAGTACAAAATCATACAAGAGTCATACAAAGGAAATTGTACTTGCATTCAGAAGAATCAGTTCAAAAAGAAGAGGGCACTTCGGCCTACCAAAAGAGTAGTTGTTCAGAAATTACAAAAGTGGCACTTCAGCCAGATCCAAGCTTACATTGATTCAAAAACTAAGACATAGTACTAAGTACAAAGCAAAAAACTAAGACTCTTCGATGTCTATGGCTGGTTGGGTCTGGAGTTCAGAAGACAGCTGAGAAGGCATCTCAGCGGCCCTCTCAGCCACGAGCTCGGCATCAATTTCTTGAAGAGTTTGGTCGAGGCTCTTGTCGGCAATAGGCGCGTCCGATGTTGCCTTCTCAGGAGGAGCGTCTTTGGAGACCTCACCTTCCTCATCTTGAGTCAAGTCTAGGACTTGCTCATTTGGAGTAGGGGACTTGGCCCCAGCAGCTTCCTTCGATTTCCTTACCAAAGCTTCCTCCTCAAACTCAGAATCGTCTTTGGATTGGCTTGGAGTAGGGGGGAATGGCAAGGAGAGGACATCAGCATTCTTGAGGGGGGAGTCCTCGGGGACGTCAAGCTTTTTTAGAGCAACCATCCAACCAAGGGTGAAATCCTTGTTGCATGTCTGCTTCACCTGACTCTTGTAGTCTGCCGTGACATTGGCCACCGCCTCATTGTACGTCTTTTCATTTGCGGCCTTGATCTCGGCAGCTTTTGTGGCCAAGGCATCTTGTAGTTCTTTTTGGGCCTCGGCCGTCTTTGTTTCGGCCTCGATCTTTTCGGCCGTAAGGACCTTGGCTATGGCCTCGGCAGCATTAGCCTTTTCCTCGGCCTGATCCTTAGCTTTAATGGCCGCCGCGGCCTGGTCGGATAAAGTTTTCATCTTGGCCTCAGTCTTTTTGATGGTCTTTTGCAAACCAGAGACCTCCCTAATCTTGTCGGCCAACTCCTTCCTCATTTCAAAAGCTTGCATTGAGAAAGAGTGGGCATGCTGGATCGTCTAAAAGAAAATGGACAGTACAAAAGTTAGTAGAAGTTCTAAAAGTATGAAAGAATAGAGAAAGAAAAATACCAAGTGTAAGAGACTTACTTGAACAGAATGCTGGAGCATCAGAGCGAAGTTTTCATACTCGCTCATCTCGGCGTTTCGGTTAAGATCGTTTGGAAGAAGTAAAGCCGTAGAAAGGGTGACGCCGACTTCGAGATCAGTCGCACTGTCATCAGCTCTGACCGGCTTGTCATCGATGGTGATCAAAGGGGCCCAGGGGGCATCTCGCTTCATTGGCCCCGAGGTTGTGGCCGACTCAGACCTTGACCTTTTTAACCGAGTGGATTGAGATGGTTCGGCCTCGGCGGGCCTTTTCTCAGCGGTGGAAGTGGTTTTTTCACTCTCAACCAATTTTGAAATTGGCAAGATGTCTTCAGTATCAATCTGGGTCACCGTTGCCTTTGGCTGAGCCTTCTTCAGTCTTTTTTGTTTCGGCTTTGGTTGAGGCTGAGATGGTGCTGGTTGAACCTCAACGGTGGTAGGGATGTCAGCCAAAAGATCCTCTGCGACTGCCTTCTTGCGACCCATCTCGGTAGGAATTGCAGTTCGGCGTCGGCTTCAACGTCAGCGTTGAGATGGTGGGATCATTTGTGGAGCCGAGGTAGATGGTTGTTCTACTAGATCTAAGGTTGACCCCTGATCTGGCCGAGATGATGAAGTTGTTGGTGGAGTTGTAGCAGAAAGAGGAGACTTGCTTTTCTACTTCCTTGGGACGTTGGGAAGTATAGACTTGTAGGTCGGGATGAAGTTGAGCAGTAAAGGAGCTCTCCACTTGTGGACTGGCAGGTCCAGCAACTTCTTAAGATCCTTGCTGAGGAAGAAGGACTTGCGGAAGTCTTTTGGTGGTTGTGGAAGAACTGCAAGAAAAACAGATGTTAGAACATATGGAAAAAACGAAGTATTAAAGGCTTGAAAAAATGTAGCACTTGGATCTTACCCTTACCCTCTACAAATACTGTTCGGCTGAGAGGGTAGAGGTGAAGGTCGTCATCTAGAGCAAACTCCCAGTTGCCCGAGACAATGAAGTAATCATCCTCGGCTCCCCTGTTAGAGTCTAGGAGGTCGGCAACAAGTTTGTATTCAGTAGACCTCGGTTTGAGGTAGTAGACATAGCCTTTTTCTAATTTGAGGCCACGCATGGTATAGCAGTACTGGATGTCGGCTAAAGTCACCCTAGCATTTTCTCAGTGTGCTAAGGCTATGATACCATTAATGACTCTGTATCAGTTAATGGTTAACTACATTGGGTAAAGCTTGTAATAATGGAGGACTTCTCGGAAAATGATGTCTAGTGGAAGCCTAAGTCCACACTCAATGAAGGCGACGACCGGGAAGGGCATGGAGTTGACTGTGGGCATAATGGAGTCGTCCTCCCCAACCAACCTAAGGTGAACGTCGGCTGGAATGGAAAACTCCCGCCTAAAGTATTCTAACTTGGTCGGGGTGTCTACCCTATGCTTCAACATACCCATGATGTCGGCTTAAGGGGAAGGTGTAGGATTTCAGAAGGAAGTGTTTTGTGACGGTTTTGAAGGACCTTGGCTAAAACCTAAATATGAGTTGGGGTAAGAATTTGTGGGGATTTTAAGGGGAATTCGTTTCATTTTTTCCTAAAATTTGTGGGTTCTACAAGCAAATCCCAAACCTAGATCTATGAAAACGAAGATTGAAGGCACGAATCTGGAAAAGACACAGAAAACAAAAAACAAGAACGTGTTTCAGAATCAAGAACAGTGATGAACTATCAAGAGCACTGTGACAAAGTGTGCACAAGGGTGCGAGGCCAAGAACAGTGGCAAAAGTGAACAAATTTGTGAGCAGTTTGTGTGTATTCAAGACACGAATTGGGCAAAAGCAAAATCGTAAAATAAACGTGCTCAAATTCGTGATTCATAAATCAAGAACTTGAGCAAAACAGCAATGGCAACAAATAATAAAGTAAAGCTTTTTGAAGAGAAACAAGGAATTGAAATACAAAAGGAACAGAGACTCACCCAAGAAAAATGAAGCCGAAGTAAAGTTTGTCGGGATCAGACGGTAGCCGGAAGCAAGGAAGTGCAGCAGAAGCCTCGCCGGAGGAGGGAGTGAGACTGGTTGCAGAAAGCTTCGCGAAAGTAGCAATGGAGTATTTAGGAAAGTAAAGAGAGAGAGAGTTTTTGCACGAAGACAATGATGTAAAGTGGAAAGACGAAGAGAGAGGGTGTTAGTTTTGTCAAAAACGCGAAAAGGCGGCAAAATTAAATTGATAAGCCTAGAACGACGTATTTGTCAGACGGCGCACGCAGGCGCAAGGCGACTTAAATAACGCGTATTGGACGCAGTCCAGTGGGGGACAGACGCGTGGTAGAAACGGTTGAAATGTTGTGCGTGACAGCTCATACGCATGATAAAACTCTTGGAGTTCTTGGTTTAATGAGGCAATGACCTCGGCTGGTAGGAAGATCTCGGCTAAATAACTCGAATAAACTAGGTTATTGGTTCTAAAAGCCTTAATGAGACAGACTACAGGACCTGGTCGTGTGAAGCCGACGTATGATGACCTCGGTAATGGATGATAGAGCAAGATAGCCGACATGCTATCCGATATGACGATATAGGTTCCAACATCTCAGGATGCCGAGGTAATAGAACCTAGGGGGCAATTGTGGGGACATATTTTCTGAGTGCCAACACGTGGCCAAGGTGATGCCGAAGTGTCAGCCGAGGTGCCACGTGTCCTGGTCATGACGCTGAGATGATCTCAGCTAGGCCGAGGTTATCTGCGAAGAAACCGGAATTCGGGATAAGTGGATAAAGGACAAGAGTCCTAGAATGGGAAAAGACTTCAGTTTGGGTAAAGATAAGACTCTTAGAGAGTTTATCCTAAACCTATTGGGAGTCCAATATTAGCAGTAATCCTAAGTCCATTAGAGCTAGGCTTCTATTGGGACTAGGATTGTGTTGGCTATAAAAGAGAGGCACCCCCATGGGTTTAAGGTACGCAATTTATATTCTGAATAGTGAGTTAACCATTTTTGCTATCTTCGAGAGATAACTGACTTGACCATCGGAGTGCCCCCGGGTGGACGAACCACCACCGAAATCTCTTCTTTCTGTTGCAGGTCGTTCAGGCTTAATCTATTCTGTCAGTGCGCTCCAGCTAAGTACCAGTTTGGCAGTGTGGTCGGAAATTAACATTGTAGACACCCCATTTTTGACCGTCCTCAAGACTTGAACGTCACCGCTCGAACACTCGGTGATTACTCATGTTTATGTTTCGTTTTGAGTTCCCGGAGGTCTCGGCTACGCGCCTTGCCTCAGGATCTCTCAACTCGACTGTTCTGTGTTTGGTTTTGCACCAAACACTTGTGTTTTTGCTTCTGAGGGTAAAAAGTAACTTGTTAGCTACCCCTGACACCCACCGGCCTTGGTTTGAGGCCACCAGCCATGTTTTGAGGCTACCGGCCATTGGTGAATTATACCATTGGCCGGTCGGCACTCAGTATGGCCGGCCGGCCATATGTTTGGCCGGTGACCCCCTTTTCTGGCCGGTAGCACTTTTTTACCTTTTTCAGGCATGGTGCATGCCAGCTGTACCAGCTGGAATGCACCAAACCTGCCCTGGGGCATACATGTGGCTGTTTTGCCCTTTTTGCACCCTTTTGGTCAAAGCTTCTTGAGGAAGCTTGACCCTTTGTCAAAGCTTCCTCAAGAAGCTTGCCAGATGTCCTAGCTTCCTCAGGAAGCCTTGCCCCTTTTGCCCCCTTTGCTCCCTTTTTTTGTTTAGCTTCTTTGAGAAGCTTCAACCTTTGTTTTGTTTATATATAGAGCCCCCCTCCTCCATTGTTGGGGGTTGAGCAAAAAAACAAGAGGGATATACATATATACATCTGAGATATACCTTCTCTCTCTATATCTCCCTCTCTCTCATCATTTGTGTGTGTTTGAGGGCCTTAAGGTGTATTTTGTCCTTAGTTTTGCACACAAACACCTACACCATACTTCGAATTTGAGAGGCTTTAAGGGTTTGTTCTTGAGGTTTTGGACTAGTTTTGATCAAAAGAAGAAGGCTGCACTTGCTGTTCATCAAGGGCTCTTCAAGGGTAACTCTTTTACTTTAGATTCCCCAATCTTGCACTAGACTTTTTCTTATCTTGCTCATTGTTTTAGACTTTGTGTATAACTGAAACAAATCTTGTATTTACATGCTTAAGATACTTCATTAAGGTTGTTTTGGTGTTGGGGGTCGATCTCCCCCTCTTAGGCCTTGTTTGGCCCTTTTGGTGCTCTCTTTGCTAAGCTTTGGTTACCCTTGAGTATTAGCCTTCTCACCACTGAAATCTAGTGGATTTTCAGTGGTAAAGAAGAGGTTTTGAGGTCTTGCATAGGGGAGGGACACCCCTCTCCCTTTATCTCGCTTTTGCCCTCATTTTTGGCTCATAAGGGTAGCATGTATGCTTGGTTGTATTTGGCCCCATTTCAGAAGTTTTTGGATGTTATTTGGTCACTTATTGCCTCTGTTTTTTGTCAGATTTGTGGTCCCTTACATGCATAGTATACTTGCCTTGCATTCCTCCATTTTGCCTAGAAGTAAGCCATGCATTTAGGCCATGATTCTTGCATGCTCTAGCTTAACTCCATGAAGGTCTTAGCATTATTTTGCCATGCTCAAGGACTGTTGGGGGCTGTTTTAGTCATATTTGCCATGTTTAGGGTAGCCTCTTTGCATTTTGGCTTGTGAGCTTTGAGCATGTGGGTCTCTAGCATGCTTAGCCTAGCTTATTCTCATGATTTGGAATCATTAGGGACCATGTTTCAGTCCATAAATCATGCTTGTATGCATACACTCATCATCTCTTTCATGCTTTAGGGGAGTTGTTTTGTTGTGCCTTGAAATGAGCATTGTATATGCCTATGTGTTTTAGGCTTTGAGTTGCCATAACAGTGGGTTTTGGGACTTATTTTGGTACATTAAAACTCTGTTTTTGGTTGCATGATGCATGTCATGAGTGTTTGGGGTAGTTGTAGTAGAATGCTCCTTGTCTTGGGCCTATTAGTATGCATGTTTGTGTGAACATTTATCCATCCTTTTTGGCATTTTGGTTACTGTTTTGGGAGTGGGTTGAGGCCTGCCCTTTGTGTCTTAGGTCCACCATCACATGATCATGTTGCATTGGTTTCATGTTTGCATTGTATCATACTTGCATGCTTGCATATTATTGGCTAGTTGCATTTCATGTCTTAGCTTACATGTATGATTACATTGCATTGCATCTTACATGCCTAGCATTGTACATTTGCATGTTTAGCTTGCATCACATTTGGCATGTTTTGCATCTTAGCCTCATGTTGCATCTTTGAGCCAAGTTTGTATACATACATTGCATTGTTTGGTTTGGGGTGTCAAACCAAACTTGAGGGGTGAGGAGTGTTCGTACTCCAAGTGACGAAACACATCTCAACCCTCGGTAGCCAATGCCCTTGACTTTAATATGATAGGGTGTTGGCACTCATCTCTTTTGTTGCATTCATTTACATTGAATTGCAAACTTGGCCTCTTAGGCCATCATGCGTCGAAATGCGCAATTGATGGCCCGAGGGTCGAAGGTCATGCTCCCTTGAGTCCCTTGCATGATAAGGAGTGTGTCCATGCTCACATTTGCTCAAAAGAATTCCATGCCATGCTTGCCCTCTGCTGCTGTCAACTGCAGGTTCTGCAGGAAATTTTGGCCGGTCGGCTATCAGGAGTGCCGACCGACCAATAATTTGTGGCCGATAAGCTTGATCAGTGGCCGGTGACCATCCCCTTTGGCCGATGATGTCCCCACTCGATCGGTGATGCTCCCCAGTGTCCATATAAGCATCCTTGGGGCTTGTGAGAATTTTCAGAGGAGCAGGGCAGTGCAACCAGAGGCAACAGTGCTAAGGCGACGAATTTCCGGGCGAGACGAGTCAAGCATGCCTCATCCGCGCACCTCAAGGCGGGGCTGCGGCCACCTTTCTTCTGCATTTAATTTGTTAATTAATTAGAAATTCTGTAATAATTAATTTAGTATTATTTATTCGGACTGTAATATTTATTCGGACCCTCCAAGTGAGGGCAATTGTGTAATAAGTGTGCGTGA
>NW_021025524.1:393019-403249 GCF_004153795.1 Camellia sinensis
CCACTAAATAGTGTAAATAATGACTTGAAAGGATACCCAATTCCACTAGTAAGAAAAAATTTGATTTAAGGAAAACGTTTTGAACATTTTAATAAATATGTGCATCATGATCATGTACATTTGTAAAGACGTTATCTTGTGAAAGATTACCCTACTAGACTATATGTTCACCCTACATGGTTGAAATCTTTTTCAGATTTTAATGGCTTGCCCTGACCTTGAGGCGAGGCATTGGGATATGTGCATGAGCTAGGAGAGCTCTTTTCATTTATAGGCCTTGGGCCATCTTTTGTAGGCCAAGTGCTATTTTTGTAAGGATTGAACCCTTTTACTTGATGTAAGCCTAAGGACATTTTATTTACTTATTATATTATTGTTTTTGCTTTACATTCTATATATTCACTCCACGTAGATGTTGAATATAAGATGTATGTAATTGGCTATCATCATGTAATTAATGACATTGATATATATACACATATATGAGAGAATCCCTTGGTTATGTTTAATATTGTCTTTTTTTTTATTTCTGATTATTCCTTGTGGGTCAGATTCTGGAAATCCAAGGTGTGACAGGGTCATGCATGACGACCTATGTCAACTAACTTAGGGGATCCCAATCCATTGATTAATCGTCTTGTTGTGGGACTAGAGGGGCAAAATCCATTCATTCAACAACATCGTTATCAGCATCTGTAGACACTCTATTTGGTTCGACTGTAAGACTCAAATCAATTCCATGATATTTCCGATGATGAAGATAGCCGAGACGAGATTGTGGATTACCTTTAAAAAAGACCCAGATAGTTCTAAGAAGCTCTAAAATAAACCCTAGAACCTCCACGAGCCAAGAAAAAACAAGAGAGATACCCAAGGTGGTGCGTAGGTTCACACAGTGAGGTGCACCATTTTGTCTCCCCACGCGCCATCTTTACCTAGAAAATTGCTACAGTACTTTATGTAACACCCTGATATTTTTATTCATTTTATAATTATCAATCACTTATCTTTATTCCCATTCTAGGTTTAAAATACAAGTTTAGTGAAAATTAAATAGAAGTTAACCATTTTAAAATCCACAAACATTCCTCTTACCCATTGAACTTCCTGGATAGTTATATGTTCAGGTTCCATTGTGATCCTTTCAAAATACAATATGAAATTCATTACTAGTTCAATGAGCTAGATAGTTGCAAATAAAAAAAAAATGCCTTATGGGCTTACAACTTTGAAGACAAGGGTCTTGATTTCACAAAATAGAACACTATCCAGAAAAATTAGCTCAGTAGCTCTATCACATATAACACATCAAAACAAGCGTCCATGCTCTATCAAAATATCCCTAACATCTAGTCAATGGGGTGGGACTCCATCATCTTGGCGTGAAAATGTTAATTATGATAGAAATGTGCAAGATTGTCCAGTAGAAATATATTTAACAAGCTATATAAACATTTGATATAAGTATGATCATGCCAATGCAATGTCATTCCCAAAATCCATATTTTTATTTTTTCTCAAAAGAATGATGCATCAATGCACTTTTATTCACACAAAAAAAAAAAACAATATTGAGTACGAGGTGGTAAACGAGTGCTAGAATCCCAAAGTAAGAATCAAATAAGTATATATAGAATTTATATATCAAATTAGTCTCACATTTACCGACTCAAATATGGAAGGGCAATTGGACACCTAAAATAAATATTTTTCCACATTTATCAACATCAAGCATAGAAGCGCAATTAGGAACCTAGAAAACAACATTTCCCACATTTATTCGGCATCAAGCACTCCATACGGCAATTGAGCACCTTGACTCCCCGCGTGGGTACCCATACAATACACAATACATTTCCAAAACCGACTCACCACTTAGATTACTGTGCCATTTACCCCCTCTCCAATATTCCAACTTCCAAAATAATAAAACAACATGAGTTCAAACCATGGAATACAATGTTATGCATGAGTTCACAGATATAACAATTTACCTAAAGTTCGTTTCTAATGTTATAATAAATAAACATTATAATCCATGGAGAAAAGGGATCACAACCTTATAAAATTCAATAGCTTCCATAATAATCCATCATTACTACAAAATTCCAAAAATTCATATCTATAGACACCCCATTTTTAACCGCCCTTAAGACTTGGGCGTTACTGATGGTTTACTTGGTGTTGAAAGTTGTGCAGTGCAAAGGTTCGGTTTCTTCAGCGAGAGGAGAGTCAAATCCCAACCTTACACCTCATTTTGGACCAAAGCTATTTTGAATGATTTTTAGACCTTAAAACCCTCTCTTTCAAAATAGTTTTTGAAAAAGTTCCTACAATGTTCCGACGCTCGCGTTTCATTAAATGTTGCGCTTTTCGGTAAACCGAACAAGGACAAAGTAGAAATGAATGAAAGAGAGATGAAATCTCTGAAAAATCTTTCAAAACACCTTGTTTATGGGTTTGGAGTTTAAGAAAATGAGAAAGGAGAGAAGAAAACTAGTTTGGGAGAAGTTTGGCATCAATCCGGTTGGATCGAAACTGCGCGGCTTCACCAAAATAGGCATAACTTTTTGGCCTTGCTAGACATTGGCCGACCACTTTTCTTTCCGGAAGACCACTTTTTGTCCTGAAAAATCAGAAAAAGTAGCCGGCCGACCACTTAACTGGTCGGCCACTTTCCAACACCTTTTTGAAGATATTTTGTGCCTTAAAAGTGTAGTTTTACCACACTTTAACACACAAACACACACTCAAACACCATAGTCTTGGCGCTGAGGTCCCTTGAGGTTGTTTTTGAAAGCTTTTGGACTGGTTTTGGTTGGAAAACGCTGCTGGAGTTTTGGTTTTGAAAAGGGTCTTTAAGGGTGAGTTTTTAACCTTTTAAACCCCCATTCTTGCTTAAGTCTTTGGACCCTTTTGCATGTTGTTTTAAGCTTAACTCTTAACTACAAAAAGTTCTGAATTTTGGTGCTTAAGATCTTTGTTTAAGGTCACTTTTGTGTTGGGGGTTGTTTACCCCCTCTTAGGCCTTGTTTGGCCTTGCTTTTGTGCCTTCTTTTTAAGCCTTTGGGACCACCTTGTTTTGGCCTTCTCACCACTGAAATCCAGAGGGATTTCAGTGGTGGGGATGGTGTTTTGAGGTCCCAAAAAGGAGAGGGTCATCCCCTCTCCTTGTGTCTTCAATACTTCTCTTCAATGCCTCATGTGTGAGCATGTTTGTTAAGCTTATGTTGGCCATATCTTAGCATGTATTTGGGCTTATTTTAGCATGGCATGCCACTGTTTTTACTTGGTTTTGTCACTCCATGTATGCCTTATACACTTGTAGTGTAAATCTTACAAACTAGCTTTATGTGCCTCATGTTTGAGCTTGTCTTTCTAGCTGGTTTTGGAGCCATATCAGTAGGTTTTTGGTGTTATTTTAACATGCCTTAAATCTGTTTTGGGTTGGTTTCATTGGCTCTTGCATGCCTAATAATACACTTGTAGTGTAAATCACACAAGCTAGTCTTGTATGCTTCATAAAGTAGCATGTTATTCTAGCTTGTTTTGTTTTCATCTCAGCATGTTTTTGGTGATGTTTTGCCATGTCATACCTCTGTTAGGGTTAGGGTTTGGTTTGGTCGGCCCTTATGCTCCATGCACTTATAGTGCATTTTCATGAAATATTCTAACATGCATCATACTTTAACATGTCATTCTAGCATGCTTTTGGCTTAACTCTAAGAAGCTTTTGTTCATGTTTTAACATGCTTTAGCTCTGATTTTGGTTGTTTTGAGCATGCATGACTTGCTTTGTATAGCCATGGTTCAATCTAGCTTGTTAGCTTTGTGCACCAAGTCCATTAGCATGCTTTACTTAGACTATTTGAATGATTTGGCATCATTTGTTATGTGATTTCAGTCCATGTTTCATGCTCATTCACTTGCATTTATCTCTCATTCAATGCGTTGGAGGGTTGGCCCCTTTATGCCTTAACATGAACCATTGCGTATGCCTTCATGCCTTAGCTTGCGAGCCATCATTTCAGTGCTATTTGGGGTTATTTTGCCATGATGTAACTCTGATTTTTGTTGCTTAAGCCATTCCATGCTTGGTCTTAATAGGTGTAGTGTAATCCACCTTATTTGCCTTGTATGCATCATGCCTTATGTCCCTCATGCTAGCTTGTTTTGGATTCCTTCCATGCATGTTTTAGTGTCATTTTTACATGTTCTAGGACTGTTTTGGGTTGCCTTTTCCATATCCTTCATGCTTTGTACAGCTATAGTGCAATTGGCCTTACTAGCTTTGTGTTTTGTTGGCTCATGCATGCTATCTTTGAGCTATTTAGATGATTTGGCGTCATTTAATACTTCATTTCAGAGCTTATAGCATGCTTATATTCCCACTTCTTTCATGCTTTGAATGCCTTTAAGTATTGTGCATTGTTGCCTTACTTGAAGCCTAGCATGTATGCCATCTTACCTAGGCCTTTGAGCCTCCATCTTAGCATGTTTTGGTCATTGTTTTGACCTATTTCAGCTCTGTCCATGGTTGGTTCATGCACTTGTGCCATGTATTGCATGCCTCCTTTGTAGTCTTCTTTACTGGCTTCATGCCTTAAGGACTCTTGCATGCCTTACTTGCTTTGTTTGAATGATTTAGCATCATTTCTTACTTAATTTCAGTGTACTTAGTGTTGTTACACTTCCACTTTTGTCACTCTTTGAGCACTCTTGAGAGTTGTGCTCTTAGGCCTTGTTGATAGGCCATGGCATTGTGCATGCTTGCCTTCCCTTGTTGTGCCTTTGTTTCATCATTATGGCCACTGATTTGGGTATGGCTGAGGTCTGTCCATTTTTGTCTAAGTCCATTGTACATTGTGTATGCCATGTAGTTCATAGCATTGAGTATGCCATGTGTAGACGTCCCCGAACGTCTCGGGAGGATGAATCCCCCGTTCTGTTCATATGGGCTCACTACAGTTTGGACTCAAATTGTCACGGTTCTTAATCTGATCTCACAATGTGCAATGTGAGATTGATAAATCACTAAAAAATCCAAATCCGGCAAATCATTTTTTGGAAAACAGATTTTTAGAAAGAAGTGTCAAACATGGACTGCTTTGCCAGATACAGAGTCGCCACCTAAATATTTATTTTTGGGAGAATTTAGGAAACCCTGACTCATTGCCTAAGGCCACGTGTCCGTCATCACCAAAGTTGCCTCGGCTCGGGAACTCGGGTACGATCGGGGAAGGTCAGCTATGAGCACCCCCTCTCGCCCGATCCGAAGATCGGCCTCTACTAACCATGATATTTAGTTTTGAAAACATTATGCGTTCTTATTCCGGTTATTAGCCTAGATTTACTATGTGATGCGCACAGCATACAAGTATAGACTGGATCGCCTGAATTGGAACAAAACATTTCATGTTTATTTTGAAAATGGTTCGCCACTCGCAAGTAGGCTAAAATGCAGGTTTTGCTACCCTCGAGTGGGCTTAGAAAAGATGGTTTTGCCACTATCTAGTGGGCTTTAAAACTCATAGTTAATGCATTGTTCCAATTTAGATAATCCAACCTTCACCCACAGGCACTCAGGCAGATATATCACATAAGCATATAGCCTTATGGTAAGCATGCTATCATAGCAACATTCACACTCGTGCGAAACGCTAAAGCACAAAATACTTACAGTGTACTCCAAGCCAAAACAAAGAACTCGTTAGCAATCAATGTATGATCCAAGTCCATGTTAAATGCCTGATGCAACGCATACAGAATGCAATTAGGATAGGCTCAACTAATCCTAGGATGGCATGTGAAATGCAACCATTTGATGCACATATTCAAGTTAGATTTAAAATACTTATGCAGTTAGCATGATGCGCCGAGCCCGGTGCATGCAAGATAAATGTATGGATGCACGCATGCATAGCATAAGGTATGCTAATTTAAATATGCCCTAATACTAACCATTGAAAGCAGGTAAGTAAAAGGGAGAAAGAAGTGGGGGTTGGACGACATGCACACACGCACCCACACTTATTACAAATTCGCCCTTGCTCAGAGAGACCAAAAGAATAATACAATTTAGCTAACTATCAAACTAATTAAATATTACCAACAATTAACTAGTTAAGCCAATTAACTAAGCTAATAAAACAGTAAAAGCAACCTCGGGAAATGGGCCCAATGTATGCACACTCGGTTCCACTCGGAAGTCCACTGCCATGCACAAGTTGCCTCTATTTCCCCTGCTCTGCTCCTCTGAAAATTGCACAAATCCCAAGGTATGCTCCATGGACACTATGGATCACCACCGACCAAGTGGAAACCCCACCAACCATGTCCGGATGGTCATCGACCATTTGTTGAGCTCTCGACCATCAATAATTGGTCGGTCGGCAGTATAGATGGCCGGCCGGCCAAAGCTTCCTGCAGAACCTGTTTTGACAGCAGCAGATGGAAAAACAAGGCATGGCAATGTATTTCAAGCACATGTGTGCACCAACACATCCCTTATCATGTTTGTGACTCAAAGGGGTATGTTCCTTGATCCTCGGACCACCAATCACGCATTCCAATGCGTGATGGCCCAAGAAACCAAGTATGCACTTTGATTTCAAATGAGATGCACATCAAACAAACAAGTGAGGCTCAATCTCTATCATACTCAATTCAAGAGGCAAGGCATGCATGCCAATGCAATGCAACCTAGGCATGTTAACTAAGTATGCAACATGGGCATGCAATGCACAATGCATACTAGGCATACAACCTATGCAAGCAAGCATGCAAGGCATGAGGCAATGCAAACCAACAAGTGTGTAAGATGCAATGTGGATGTTCAAACATGCAACAGCACATGGAGCAAACATGTTAAACAACCTAAACATGTAACAACACACGAGTATGCAATCAACACACAAGGTGAGCATGCAACAACATGTCCTGAACCAAGTATCTAAACATACAATCATGCATGCAAACATGGTTCATCACTTACGCATAAAGAAGCAACTTCTAAGCACACTTAAAAGAGGCTAAACATGGGCGTATGGCAAGCAATATAAGCTCTGAAAATCATGAAAAAAAGGTGCCAAACCAACTAATCAAAACAAGCAAAGCATGCATAAAAGCTTGGAATTAGCCCAATGACTTAAATCATGATCATGTGACACATGAAACAAATGATCAAAGTGAATCAAAACAGTCTCAAATCATGCAAAAGTAGGCTCCAAAAACCACTTAGATGGCATCTAAATGATCTAATTCTAGAGGCATACACAATAGCATAAACATGGAGCATGAAACACCAAACCTCTAACACATAAAAGGGCATCAAATGCAAGCATACAAGCACACCACAAGGACTGAAATGGCATGGCAAGTGGTTCCAAACCACTAAAATGATGCAAAGATGGCATGCTAGAGGGGTCAATGCTTAAGGCATACAAGGGAGGTTACATGGTAGCTGTACAAAGCAAGGCATGGACAACCCAAATGACCAAAAATAAACCTTTAGCATGCTAAAACAAGCATAAAAGCTTCACAAAGCTAAGCCAAAAACATGCTAGAAACAAGGCTCAAAGCACTAGGCATGTTAAGGCAATTCATGGCATTACAAGACATGTGTGCTAAGCAAGCATGGTGTGTCTAAACCAACTCACAACAATGCTATATTATGACATAATAAGCATAAAAAAACAGTTAAGGCATGGCCAACATACACTTAGACAAGATGCTCACTAATGAGGCTTAAATGGCCATTATTGAAGACAACAAGGAGAGGGGGTGGCCCTCTCCTTCCTAAGACCTCAAGGCACCATCCTCACCACTGAAATACCTCAAGATTTCAGTGGTGAGGAGGCCCAAACAAGGTGGTCCCGGAGCTCAACCAAAATGGCACAAAATGGGGCCAAACAAGCCCTAAGAGGGGTCAAACAACCCCAAAGCTTAAAACACTCTAAGACAACTATTTAGAGAAGGCAAAAACAAGACTTTTATATGTTATACACAAAGTCTAAAAACAGTTACAAGATAGGTTAAAAAGCAATGCAAAAATGGAGAATAAAGGGTGAAGTTCTTACCCTTGTAGACCTCCTTCATAAACAATGCTCCAGCTGGTTCTTTGAGCTCAAAACCAGTCAAGAACTTCAAGAACAGCTCCCTAGCACCTCAGTAGCCAAGGTAAGGTGTAATGGTGGGTGTTTGTGTGCAATAATAAGACCAAACACACACTTATACACAAAAGAGAGAGAGATATAGAGATGGGGGATATGCAAACCCTAACCCTAATATCAGAGCCCTCTGGAAAAATCTTGTAACCCTAATGGAGGGAGAAGAAGCTCCCTCTTATAGACAATCCCTCTTGTAAAGCTTTCCAAACAAGCTAGTCAAGAGGGAGATCCCTCCATACACGTGTATGGAGGGGAGCAAAGTGTATGCCAGCTAGCACAGCTGGCATAAAAATATCTGCAAAAGCAGATGAACAGTGGTCGGCCAGCCAAAAATGCAATTTGACCAAAATAGATGGCCGATCGACCATCTAGAGTGCCGGTCGGCCAAACATTTGGCCGATGGCAACAAAACACAGCCGGTGGCCTCAAGCCATGGCCGGTGGGGTGTGGGGATGGCCAACAAGCCATTCCCTGCCCTCCAAAGCAAAAACCCAAGCGTTTGGTGCAAACCCAAACACAAAACAGTCGAGTCGAGAGATCCTGAGGCAAAGCGCGTAACCGAGACCTCCGGGAACTCAAGACGAACACAAACAAGGATGATCACCGAATGTTCAAACGGTGACGTCCAAGTCTTGAGGACGGTCAAAAATGGGGTGTCTACACCATGTTGTTTGCATGATTAATTTAACATTGTATATGCCATGTTCATTGCATTGTGTATGCTAGTTACCATTTGCATTGCGTATACTAGTTGTCATGAGCATTGTGTATGCCATGTAGTTCATAGCATTGCGTATGCTAGTATGCTAATTGAATGTTTGCACACTTGTCCCTTGCATGTTTGCATGCTTAAGTTGCATTACGTGTTTGCATGTTTGAGTCGCATTGTGTATGCCATGTTATGTGTTGCATTGTGTTTGGAATAGGTGTTAGTCCAAACACGAGAAACGAGGGACATTTCATACTTAAAGTGATAAAACGTGCCTCAATTCTCGGTCGCCGACGTTCTTGATCTTGCATGATAAAGTTTTAGGCTTAATGTGTTTATTTGTGCATTCATTTTCATATTGAATTGTGCAACTTCGCCTCTCGGCCATCATGCATCGAGATGCGTGATTGGTGGCCCAAGGGTCGAGAACCACACTCCCTTGAGCTCATAAAATGATAGGGAGGGTGGTTGTACACACATATCTTGCAAATACATTGCCATGCCCTTTCTTGCTCTCTGTTACAGCAAATTGGAATTCAGCAGCAATAACTTGTCGGCCGACCAGTATTCCTAGCTTGCCGACCACTTTTCTGGTTTTTCAGCACAAAAAGTGATCGGCAGGTGGTCTCCTTCCTCAACAACTAGTCGGCAGCCCTCCCACAGGTTCCCATGATGGAGTTTCAACTTTCTGGAGCTTTGTGCAATGTTCTGAGAACAATTGAGAACAGAGGCAAATCGGGACATCGCATTGGATTTCCAAACGAGGCGACCGGGCATGCATGCATTCCTCTCCTTCTGAGGCTCCTAATTTACTGCTTTCCTTAGCTGCCATGCTTAGATAGCTAGCTTTCGCTTTGGTTGGTACCTTTAATAGTTAATGCGTTAGCTATTTCAATTTGTTTTGTAATAATTAGTTAACTAGGATTAGTTAATTAGTTTGTTTTGTAATAATTAGTTTAATTAGTTTAGATTAGCTAGTTAGCTTCTTATTCGGTCCTTCCCTCGAGAGGGCGCAATGTTGTAATAAGCGTGCGTGTGTGTGATGCATATCTTCCGACCCCCATTTGTTTCTCCCTTTTACTTAACCGCTTACGATGGTTAGTTTTAGGGCATATTTCGATTAACATACCTTATGCTTTGCATGCGTGCATCCATTCATCTGTATTGCATGCACCGGGCTCGGCGCATCATACTAACTGCATTGTATTTCAATACCTATTTGAATACATGTATCAAGTGCATTTCATATGTCATTCTAGAATAGCCGAGCCTATTTTAGTTGCATTTTCGCATGTGTCGCATTAGCCATCTTAACATGAACTAGGATCATGCATGATTTCTAACTAGTTCTTG
>NW_021025524.1:413314-442136 GCF_004153795.1 Camellia sinensis
GCTGGCTTTTTGGCTTTTTGGCTTTTTGGCTTTTTGGCTTTTTGGCTTTTTGGCTTTTTGGCTTTTTGGCTTTTTGGCTTTTTGGCTTTTTGGCTTTTTGGCTTTTTGGCTTTTTGGCTTTTTGGCTTTTTGGCTTTTTGGCTTTTTGGCTTTTTGGCTTTTTGGCTTTTTGGCTTTTTGGCTTTTTGGCTTTTTGGCTTTTTGGCTTTTTGGCTTTTTGGCTTTTTGGCTTTTTGGCTTTTTGGCTTTTTGGCTTTTTGGCTTTTTGGCTTTTTGGCTTTTTGGCTTTTTGGCTTTTTGGCTTTTTGGCTTTTTGGCTTTTTGGCTTTTTGGCTTTTTGGCTTTTTGGCTTTTTGGCTTTTTGGCTTTTTGGCTTTTTGGCTTTTTGGCTTTTTGGCTTTTTGGCTTTTTGGCTTTTTGGCTTTTTTGGCTATTTTAGCTCAGCCTCCGTTTGGGAAGTGGAAGGGCTTTTTGACTTTTTGACTTTTTTGACTTTTTTTGTGAGAGAAGAGTGTAATGGTTATGGGTTGGATGTGATGTTTTATTTATTGTGGCTAAAATAGCCTATTTTGTCTTCTGTGACTATTTTAGTCCCAAAGCCACTTGTCAAACACTACCAAAAAAATTAAAAAATCAACTAAAAAAGCCAAAATCAAACGCCACCTAGGTGTCAATAGTGACACTATGGTCAAGTTTGGCTACAAAGAAAAAAGTGCACTTATTTCATCTTTTTATCTTTTTTTGGTCACATCAATCAACATCTCCTCTCTACTTTTTCTACACATAATATAAAAAAAGTCAAAAAGTACATTTATTTAGTCTTCCCAAAATAAAATTATACCACTGTTATATTTATTTATTTATTTCCTCACGCTTTCCTTACTATAAGTTCCTCCCCTCTCCCTCTTTCTCTCTCTCTCTCTCTCTCCCTCTCCTTCACGAGTCTTTCCAACCACAAAGGCTCTCATACAAACACCCAACACTTCTTAGTTCTTATGGCACCAAAGCCATCAATCCCCCCAATTAAGAAACCATAGCCCAAAAACAGATATCCACTTTCTTACTATATGATGAAAATTATCATACATATCCTACTAGAAAGCAAC
The DNA here is from genome assembly GCF_004153795.1 of Camellia sinensis. Lineage (NCBI taxonomy): Eukaryota > Viridiplantae > Streptophyta > Magnoliopsida > Ericales > Theaceae > Camellia > Camellia sinensis. Next base: position 414,421 of record NW_021025524.1, read on the forward strand.
CATACCTTCTAAGAATTCAAATCCTTTCAGTGCTAGAAAATCAAAAAAAAAAAAAGAAAAAGAAAAAGAAAAAAGAAGAAGATATGGAGATTGAATTGGCGAAGTGTGAGTGTTGTGGGTTGAAAGAAGACTGCACCCAAGACTACATCAATGAAGTGAAATCCAAATTTGATGGGAAATGGCTATGTGGGTTGTGCTCAGAAGCTGTTAGGGATGAAGTACACAGAGGGAAGTCTGAGATGGAAGAAGCTGTGAAGGCTCACATGTCGTTTTGTCGAAAATATAAATCGAACCCCGCCATTCGAGTTGCAGATGGGATGAGGCAGATGCTGAGGAGAAGGTCAGGTGATCTGTTATCGTCCCCATCGTCTTCATCATCCTCATCCTCATCCTCATCCTCATCCTCATCGTCACCGTCCAAGAAGTACACAAGATCAGCAAGCACATCACAAGTAGATGATTCATCCTTCTCTTATTATTAGATAAAAAACAAAAACAAAAACAAAAAAAAAATTAGAATAAAAGTTTGAGTAGGTCTCAATGTTTCTTTGGTAGAAATAAGGTTTAATTAATAGTCTTTCATGTCTTGAAATCTTGTATAGTGGATGATGTTGATCATTAATGGAGGCTTCTTCCTAGCCTTTTTTGTTTTCTTTATATATGGGTTTGCTTTTCTTCTTTAACTTTCTAAAGAGACCAAAAAGAAAAAAGAAAAAAAATCTAGGGAAGTAAATGAAAATCTAACTTTTTTCAAATAAGCCATGATATTGAAGGTACTAATTTTTCCAAGAAAACCAAATCAAAACCATGGCATGCTTTTTTTCTCCCCTTATTAATCAGAAATTATATTCATTATATTTTTTTAGTGTTTTGAAGGTGAATAGGGGAAAGGGAAATCCTTTTCTTTCCTTTTCTTCTCATTGATTTGCAATTTGCATAAAAAATGGTAGCGATGGGTAAAATTTTAGAGTTACGATTTGAGGATAGAATTTTTTTAAAAATTTGTGAGTTTTGAAATTATAATTTGAGTATGAAAAATTTGTTTGGCTATGAGTTTAAAATTTTTGATGTGACATATGATATTTGATTTAAAAACTTACAACTCATAACCAAATACACAACTCAAAATTTTATTCAAAACTTATAAAAAAATTTAAAAAATATTTTTAATTTAAAATATAAAAAATAACATGTGTCAATTGCCAAAAAAAAAAATATTCAGTGTGTTTGATTTGAGTTTTCTGAATTAAGTTTTTTAAAAATTGATTTTTTAGTTTTCGTATTTTTTTGTTTTTAGTGAATAATTTTAGAATTTTAAACATTTTTTTTTTACTTCTTTAGATGCACCTTACTTAGGCTAAGTTTGACATCTTTAAAAAAAGTCAAAAAGTCAAAAAGTCACCATCTTATTTAAGTCACATCATCTTATTTAAGTTACATCACATCTCTATCACATCACTTCAAATCTAACCCATATTTCATAAAAAGTCAAAAAGTGCACTTATTTAGAACATTTCAAACAAACCTTTAGATGTATCTAAAAAGTAAAAAATTTGTGAAAAATATTTTAAAAAATTAATAAATACATAAAAATACAAAAAATCTACTGAATTCTTGTATTTTTTTAATATTTTTAGTATTTAGTAAATTTTTAAAAAAATTTTTTTACAATTTTTTTACTTTTTAAGTGTATTTATGTTAGATGTGTCTAAAAAGTAAAAAAAAAATGTTTAAAATATTAAAAAAATTCAGTAAAAATAAAAAAAATACGAAAAATAAAAAAATAGAATTTTCTGATAAATGTTTTTTGAAAAATGGAAACAAGCAAGGTTATTGTTCTTTTCAACCGGTCGGACGTTCGGGAGGACACCCGGAAAGATAACCGGATAGACCTATTTTCAAAAGTAGGTGTGAAATTAATTTTTTAAAATTCTAATTAAACACAACGCTCAAACCAAAGTGTGGAATCATATTTCCAAAGCTCCACCAAATACCGCTAAGGACATATAGGGTTGGTTTGAGAAGTGGGTTGGCTTTTTGGCTTTTTGACTTTTTTGACTATTTTAGCCTGGGCTAAAAAGTTTGGTTTGGGAAGGAGTTTTTGATTTTTTAACTTTTTTGACTTTTTTTGTGAGAGAAAAGTGTAATGATTATGGATTAGATGTAATATTTTGTTTGTTGTGACTAAAATAACCTATTTTATCTTTTATAACTAAAATAGTCAAAAAAAAAAAAGCCCATAAAACCACACAGTGCCATAGCCTCCGTTTGGGAAGTAGGTTGGCTTTTTGACTTTTTTGGCTATTTTAGCCTAGGCTAAAAAGTTTGGTTTGGGAAGGACTTTTGGTTTTTTTGACTTTTTTTGTGAAAGAAGAATGTAATGATTATGGGTTAGATGTGATATTTTGTTTTCTGTGGCTAAAATAGCCTATTTTATCTTTTGTGGTTAAAATAGCTAAAAAAATTTCATTTAGCTCTTGCCAAACGGAGCCATAGAGTGTTTAGGTTTGAAATTTGTAAAGGAAGAAACTTTGTATTGGTTCTTGAAGACGATGATGTCTTTATGCATAAGATATATCTCATAAAAAGAGTAATTTCACACATTAAACTTGATAAAGTGGGGATTTTGGGAGGGTAAGTTGTACACAATCTTATCTCCTAATAAGAAATTACTCATAGTTTCGCCTTTGCCTCCCTTTCTTATTTGTATGAGATAATTATCCGATCTAGTCAGGGACAGCCTTATGTAGGACCGAAAATTAAACAATAATGATTCATTCCATTAAAAATATTATCACTAATAACACTAATGCATTAAAAAAGTAAAAAAAAAAAAAAACACAACTCTAAGACCAAAACATCACATCATTAATGGCGGGACCCACTGCCACCTAATTAGTGGGAGTACTAATTAGTGCTCCCAAGCATTTTTCAAAACTAAAACCTTTTAACTAACCATTAATCCAGTCATTGAAATTTGAGCCGTCCCACTATACTGACTAATTAAGTAATCATGCTCCATATGCTTCAATTATCTAAGCTAAACAATGATTTTTTTAATCATCCACTAGAATTAGTGGTTGACAAAAGGGATTATTTTGCGAAAATTAAAACCTTTTAACTAACCATTAATCCAGTCATTGAAATTTGAGCCGTCCCACTATACTGACTAATTAAGTAATCATGCTCCATATGCTTCAATTATCTAAGCTAAACAATGATTTTTTTAATCATCCACTAGAATTAGTGGTTGACAAAAGAGAATATTTTGGTAGTTTTTAGTTTAGTTTTAGAATCATGATTCTAGAATGAAATTATATTTTGAATTTATGAGCTATTAAATTATGATTTGAGAAGAGAAAATTTTGTTTCGTTATAAATTTTAAAAAAGTTTTGAATTGAGTTTTGAAATTTTGAAAAAAGAAGAGTTGTTTGGTTATAAATTTTGAAAAAGTTTTTAAAACTTAATTCAAAAACTTATAACTCATAACCAAACACATAACTCAAAATTGTATTGAAAATTCTATTCAAAACTCTTATTAAAAATTCAATTCAAAAAAATAATTATTGAAAAAAATAAAATTTTCTTTTAAAAAATTCAAAAAATTCCGAAAATATTTTTTATTTAAAATATTTAAAAATATATATTATTTTTTAAAAAAAAAATATTCAACTAGTGTTTTAAAATTACTTTTGATTGTATATTTAATTGGAAATTTTTTTAATTATTTTGTTTAAAAATGTTTTTTTATTTTTTAAAAATTATTGTGACAAATTAATTTTTGTTTAATTTTTTTTTAGTTTTAAATAAATGGCCAAATAATTTGTCATTTTAGTCTAAAAAAAATAATTTATATATTTTAAACATATCAAAAACAAATATATATATATTTATATATATTTGTTTTTTTCATTTGCCAATTTTTTTTCATATAACAAATGGCAATTGTAAAAAAGAAAAAAAACACTGTCCTGGTCAATCAGCCGTCCAAGAGGATTTCCAGGCAGACGACCGGGTAACTTAAAAATTCAAAAACTATCCTGGAGGATGTTCAGGCGGACGATCGGGTAGACTCAATTTCAAAATTTAAAATTCAAAAACTCAATCTGCCAAACATGTTCTGAAAAGAATTTTCAAACATGGGTGTGAAATTAATTTTTAAAAACTATATCTGTGGGGATATATTTTCTGAATACCAACACGTGGCAAGGTGACGCCGACGTGTCAGCCGAGGTACCACGTGTCCTGGTCGTGATGCCGAGGTGATCTCGGCAAGGCCGAGGTTATCTCCGAAGATATCGGAAACCGAGATAAGCGGATAAGGGACAAGAGTCCTAGAATGAAGAGGGAACTCAACTTGGATATGGACAAGAGTCCTAGATTGGGAGAAGACTTCAGTTTGGGTAAAGATAAGACTCTTAGAGAGTTTATCCTAATCTCACTGGGAGTCCCAGGTTAGCAGCAATCCTAAGTCCATTAGGGTGAGGCTCCTATTGGGAGGCACCCCCATGGGTCAGAGGTATGCTTTTGATACTCAAGCTTGTGAGTTTAGTACTTGATTATCTTTGAGAGATATACTGGCTTGATCGTCGGAGTGCCCCCGGGTGGTCGAAACCACCGCAGGATTCTTATATTTCTGTTACAGGTCAGTCAGGGGCCATCTATTCTGCCAGTGCTCTCCAGCTGGTTACTAAGCGGGCAGTGTGGTCGGAAAATCACCCACACAATATCCAAATACAACAGTAAAATAAAAAGGTGAAATTATGATTCCACACCCTTAACCAAACAGAGCCATTATTTTTGTAATGATAAATGGAAGTTTGAATATGATTTAAAAGGACAACCAATAGATTTTTGGATGAGTAATGAACCACCATAACTACTCCTGCTACCAAGCTGAGCTAATTCACCTACTTGATCAGTACACAAAACATAAATAAATATATAAAAAAAAGATTAAAAAAAGCTCAACTAGTTCACAACTTCTTGTGATGATTTCAACGAGGAAAATGTTATAAATTTTAATTTTTTTATTAAATAAATAATTAAATGTCTTATATAAGTGTGAGATTCATAAAATTGTAGACTCCACATCTATGCGAAATATTTAATTATTTATTTAGTAGAAAATTTTATATCTCTAACATTACACTTTCAACCATATCTCTTTCTAGAAAGCAACGAATTTATGAGACAAAGATAGTTGGGACAATGTGTATGACTCAATTAAAAAATTTCAATGTTCCTTACCTTACACATAATCTCAGAAGTTAAAATTTAAAAAAAAAAAAAGTTGTAAGTATAAACGTTATGAAAAAGACGTTAGATTTAAGAGATAAAAACAACCTTATGAACATTACCTACTTCAATAAACCAGCGAAAGTTATTTAATGGACTCGACGGGATATTTGGTTATTTATTTAGTAGAAAATTTTATATCTCTAACATTACACTTTCAACCATATCTCTTTCTAGAAAGCAACGAATTTATGAGACAAAGATAGTTGGGACAATGTGTATGACTCAATTAAAAATTTTCAATGTTCCTTACCTTACACATAATCTCAGAAGTGAAAATTTAAAAAACAATAAAAATTAGGATATATTATATCATTAGTATAGTTCAAGCGAAATATCATTTTAGTCTACATAGTTTCAATTTGAATAATTCAAACTTTACACTTTCAATTTTGTTGACATTTTAAAAAAAAATATCACCTGAAAAACTAAAAAGACTAAAGTATAATTCAAAATAAACTACTATTAGGATTACACCAATGGTCCCTATAAATTTTTTTAAATCTATTTTGGTCCATCTAGTTGCACATGATCTTTTTTCTATAGTTCTTACCATAATAAACTCACTTTAAACACCATAATTATTTATAATTTTCATTACAAAAAAAAAAAATTATATATCTTTTATGATAGTGGATGTGCGTACTATTATTTTCCTCAGAGAGATATACATGACCAACAAGTTTTTACCATAAATCAATTTTCTAAAGACATTCTACCACTTTTGTACATTCCATGTGACCAATAGAAGTGTAAAAATGACCTGCGGCCCAGCCCGTTTAGACTTGTTTGGGCCCAGGTCCGAGCTCAGCCCAAGAGCCAGGGTCAGGGCCATCATTTTGAAGCCCTGCCCGTGGATCCGATCCATCGGCCCGCTTAAGGCCCGGCCCACCTAAGACTCAATATTTTTTTTAATAAAAAATAATAAAACTTTGTTAGAAAAAATAAAAAAAATTAAAAATTTTTTATTAAGGCCCGCCCAGATTCATCCCAAGTCCAAGCCTAGGCTTAGGTCCACTGGCCCATCCAAGGCCCGAATATCTCCTGAGGGTAATTTTCTGGCCCATGGCCCAGCCCAATCAAAATTTTGACAGGAGCCTGCGAGACTCGACATGGGCCAGGCCGAGCCCGGATAAATTTACACCCCTAGTGATCAATTATAAAGTACTTTCAATGACTATGTCCTTATTTTGAATTGATAGTTGACAAAAAAAAAGTTAAATTATATCAGTAGATTTTAAATTTTGTCTTGTGTGTTATTTTAATTTATGTTATTTTCATTAATTTAATTTTGACCCTTAATTTTAAATTTTATCTCAATTTGATATAATTAATGATGTCAACTAAAGTTTTTTTTAATGAAAATGGTCATTGAGTGATTGAGATTAACTCACTTAACAAGTTTACAGTTTTACTTATAAAAACATAATACATTCTTCTCATGTGTATTTTTCTTTAAAAATACTAACAATTGTAATTAATTGAATCAAATTACGATAAAAATATAAATCTATAATTAAAATCGAGTTAATTTAAATTACAGTGACAAAAATAACACAAGAATTAAAATATAGGACTATCGGTGTCCCCAAAAAAATTTAAAAGTGATTTTATTTTTTTCCTTCACAAAATGGTTCAAATTTCTTGGTGATCTGTCATGTTATCAATGATCTATCATGCTATCAACTGTTGTTATTTTTGTCGTCGTTCGTTGATTTTAAAATTAAAAATAAAAGTAAATTAAAAGAAACTTGACAATCTTCTTTTTGAGTGTGACTAAAGACGGGTTGCCATCTTGGTTGTTGAGTTGTGGACATAACTCTCTCTCGAATCCCATTCCTAATAGCAAATCAATCTTTTAGATAGTGTTTGGTTTATTAAAATAAATTGAAATAAAGTGACCAAGTTATTAAAATATTTATTTTTATATTTGGTTAGACTAAAAAAATGATTAATGCATTATAAATAGAATTATTTTTCACTAAGAAATGGTCATTTCATAAGAAAATTTAAGACATTACCATTTCATTTCAATAAACCAAATAAAACATTAGCATTGTGAGATTGATAGATATTGTTAGTACAAGTCTTTGAAGCAACCAAGTGTGAAGCCAAAGCATACAGAATCAGATTCCTCAAAGTTATGTGGACTAACTCTCAATCACAATTAGTTAGCCATATATATAAATATCTATATGGGTGAAAAAGTATATGAAATTAGGTGAAATATATATATATATATATATATTTTATTCATTTTTACGTTACACATATTTTTTTCCTTTTTTTCTAAATCTCTTTTCAAATTTCTCCGCTAGACATAACGTAAAAATATTAATCAAAGGACAAAACAGTTGTTCTAATTCTAACAATACTTTCTATGATTCTGTGAAGCATCAGTGAGAATGTCCCATCTATGTGTTAACAATAAGTTGGCCAATTGAATATAGGTATTTGTAAATTTGTTTCTAAGGTCGACTTTTATTTTAAGAGTTTATATGATTTGAAATCTGAATTAGTTATCATGTTGAATATAAGATTAAACGAAATTTATGAGAGTATGAGATTGGATGGATTGCTACTAATTGACAAGTGAGCGAAATAGCGAAACTTAATTGTTATGAATCGATGTCACTTAATATATAGTAGGCTTGACTAGTTTGCAAGTAGAGGTGCCAAAAAGTATAATATTCGCATGGTCACGCCTAGATCTAAAAGGAGAGGGTTAAAGATCACTTTTTACGTTGTTTTTGGTTAGGAAATTTAAAAAAAAATATAGAAAGAAAAAGAAAAAATATATGTAAAATTAAATGAAATGTAGATATATTTTCTTCACATTTTATACACATTTTCTCTTTCTCTTTTCAAATTACCTTTTAAATCTCTCAACTAAACACAGACTTAATGATCCACATGCAGTTGAACCGACAGTCTCCATTATAAAAGTTAGAAAAGAAAAAAAAAATGATTGTCAATCAAATAAACTTAGATGGAGTTTGGGGTTTGCTTATTTGGTGACCTTTTTTTCCCCTTAGTTTTGTATGTGGTGAACTTTTTATAGACAAACCAAAAATTTGAAACAGTTAAAAAAATTCAAAAAAAAAAAAAAAAATCAGAAAAGACAAAAATAAGTTTTTTTGGGGGCTTATTTTGTCTTTTTTATTTTTTATTTTTGAAATTTTTGATGGACCAAAAACCTAAAAAAATTTGACATAATTAAAAAAAAAAAATTGACGGACCAAAAAACTTTTCTATTGAATTTCCTTCTTCTCTGCCTTTTTTCAAAGGGTTTTGTTTAGGGGCAATGTTGGGGACCCCAGCACTCCCAGTGACAGTTGGCGCACTGTCAATGGATCAAAATCAAAAAATAATAATAATAATAATAATTTTTGGGCCAATCAGAGATGACTCCCAGCACCCCACTGGGTGTCCAACTCATTTTCCTTTGTTTAGGGCTTTGACCTGTTGCATTTTATTTAGTTAAAAAAAAAAAGAAAAAAAAAAGAGAAACTTATTGATATGTCTCATTATAAAATTTAAAATTCATCTAATTTCAAAATAAAATATTTACACTAATTAATCCTATATATTCTTAATTATTATCAAAAAATTAGTTTTTTTAAAAAAAAATTTAAAGACGCTACTATACCCACCACCGCTGGACTTCCAAAGGTCATCGGAGACTCGCCGAAATATTCAACGCCACCGGAATATCATCAGAAAATTTGCCAAAATATCGCCAGAATATTCTGAACATCACCGGAAGTCGTTAAAATGTCTAGAACGTTCGCTGGATGTCAATAATATTGCCAGAAATTCACCGAAATGTTTAGAATATTACCCGAAAAAAAAAGAAGAAGAATAAACTGAGGAATTAAAGTGAAAAAAATAACAAAATGTGCTAAATATTGATAAACTAAAAGAAGACAAAAAAATCTAAGAACATCAAACAGCAACAATGAAAAAAATAAAATAAAGTAAATAAAAAAACAAAAAAGCATATGTTATTTTCAATTTTTGTAGGGTTTAAGCAAATAATTTCTAATATTGATCAAACTGAAAAGAAAGCTTTTAAACTGTAAAATGTTACAGTTTCAAAGTATGATTCTATTAAGTATTTATCCTTATTAATCAAACTAAAAACACATGTTATGAAATTGTAACATTTTATAGTTCTAAAGAATGATTCATTTCAGCACAAAAAAAAAATTGAAACTGTAAAATTTTATAATTTTCACCGCCTGTAATTAAAATTCAAAAACAACTTGTTCAGAATTTGAAAATTTTCTTCATTATAATAGAAAAATAGAAGTATATATTACAGAAAAAGTATTATAACTGAGAGATCAAAGGAAAAAAATAGATATAGAGAGATGCTTGTATTCTGACAATTATTTTTTGGTTTAGATTTAGTTGGATCTAACGTAGATATACTCAGATCTTATGTAGATCTGAGTAGATTTACATCAGATTTGAGTAGATTTACTCATCTTCTTCGTCGGAAACTCATATCTTTCACCATCGGTGAACACAAAGTAATCGGTCACCGGTGATTGTAGATTAGAAAGAAAAAAAAAAAAACACGGTGGTCGTTGTCGTCATCGTCGATATCAGAGAAAAAGAGATAAAGAGAAGAAGCAATGTGTAGAGAAGCGATGATAAGATAAATAAGTACAGAACTTTTAGATTTATCTAAATAGATTTATTTAAAAGATTTTGAGATTAAATGGAATACACTTTTTAAAAAGAACTTATAAGTAATTTGCCCATAAAAAATAAAAATAAAAATAAAAAGCTTCAAAAATAAACAATTATGTAAGTCCCCAAGCAAGCATGTAAGAAGAAGTTAATTTTCACCACTAAAAATTAAAATGGAATTTTAAGATTTTGGCAAAGTAAAGTAGAGCATTTTCAATCCATTTAGACTCCGTTTGAAAAGTGAGTTGACTTTTTAACTTTTTTAGCTATTTTAGCCTGGGGCTAAAAAGTCTGATTTGGGAAGGGCTTTTTTATTTTTTGACTTTTTGGTGAGGTGTCTTCTTATTAAATTACCAAACTGCCCTTTTTGGCTTTTTTTAATTTTTTTATTTTGAGTTTAGATTTGGCATATTTTGCTTAAATTTTATTTATTATTATTATTTTTAATTTTCAGTTTGGATTTGGCGTATTTTGCTTAAATTTTTTTTATTTTTTTTATTTTGGGTTTGGATTTGGGGTATTTTGCTTACATTTTTTTTTTGTTTTTTTTTTTTATTTTTTTTATTTTGGGTTTGGATTTGGGGTATTTTGCTTACATTTTTTTTTTGTTTTTTTTTTTATTTATTTTGGGTTTCGGTTTGGATTTGGCATATTTTGCTTAAAAAAAATTCTATTTTTATTTTTTTATTTTGGGTTTGGATTTGGCGTATTTTGCTTAAATTTTTTTTTTATACATTAATTAGTTCTTGTTCTTTAATTTACGTTTTTTGCCTTCTTTATTTTTATTGGTATACAATAAAATTTTTTTTTTATTTATGTGTTTCATTTATTTGTAAATTAGGGAATGGTAATTTATGTTTTCATGTTTTTTTTTAAATGTTTTTGAATGAGGCGTATTTTTTCGTTATTTTTTTTAAATTTACGATTTTGTCATTTTTTTATTCACTCACATTAATTTGTTTTTATATTACAAAAATGGATTTTCATGTGTTTTATTTATTTGTAAATGACGTGGCAAATGCTAATTTCTGTTTTTTTTTTTTCCTTTTTTTTTGGATGAGGCCTGTGTTTGTCGTTCTTCTTTTTTAAATTTACGTTTCAGTAATTTTTTTTTAATTTGTATACATTAATTTGTTTTTATATTTGACAAATGGGTTTTCATGTGTTGTATTTATTTGTAAATTACATAGCAAATGCTAATTTCGGTTGGTTTTTTGTTTGGAAAAACGTTTTTTTATGTCATTTATTTAAAATGATGTGGAAAATCATATATTGTCGTGGCACATGACAAAAAATGAGGGTCTGTTTTGGTTTTTTTGTTGTTTTCAACTTGTGTTTTTATGTTTTGAATTGACGTCGCACATGATAATTTCTGTATTAGTTGTTTTTTTTTTTCTTATTTGTTTCACCTTGTTTTCTTTTTCGAAAAGGCTTTTTTATGTGGTTTTTGGTTTTCCAAAATTAGGCACGTTAGCAACAAAAAGGGGGTATATTCCCGTGTAAACACATTCTACTGATACATAATAATATATTTGAATACAGTCTGTTCCACGTGTGTTACCAATGTTACAACCCTACGAAAATTAGGTCGACTATTATATATTTCCTAACATTTTGTTATTACGCATGTAACATAATTTTTCGCGTATGCGAAGGCGCACCAATGCCATATGTGAGTCCTCATCCCCAACCATTAAACCATCCTCGTCATGTTCAACTTCTGGTATGGCATTTACTATTGTCATAGCCTCTTCCTTGTCACAGATTGGGTGAACAGTTGTTGGATTACCTATGTTTCGTCGTACATAATTATGTAATGCCATTGACGCACCTACTAACTGAACTTGCACATTTGCAAAGTCATACCGAGGTATGTCTCGAATAAACCCCCATCAATTTTTCCAGGCACCAAAAGTGCGTTCCACCACACTTCGTAAGGATGAGTGAACTTTGTTAAATAATTCCCTTGGCGTGTTTGCAGTCATGTTCCGTGGAATACGTTGGAATTCTTGTTGGTGGTAACGGTTGCCTTTGAATGGTGCTAAGTAACCTATTCGGTTTGGATAGCCAGAATCGACAAGATAATATTTGTCTGCAGACAAGACAACAATGTATGACACCAAAACCAAACATTGTGCTTCATTTTCAAGTAACGTTGTTTCAGAAAAAATTATAGCCCCATAAATCTAATTCAAAGTAGGGTGTTACCTTCGTCAGGATGTGGGAATGGGACATTGTCATTTGTTAGTATCTTGTTAAATATGCGACTGTCATGCATACTTCCTTCCCATCCGCACGAAATGAATATGAAACACATGTCAAAATCGACTGCGGCCATGATATTTTGCGTGTGACAGTATTTCCTACCGAAATATGTTGCCGCATCTGGCCCCGTAACCCATGTACTTACATGTGTTCCATCTATTGCTCCAATGTAGTCCTGCAAACAACCCAATTCTTTTGTTGCTTAAACGGGTAACAAGTGTTTGGTTTTTTCCATACGTCACGTCCAGTTAATAATAAAAACAAAATAACTGACACTCTTTATTTATATGTCAATAATGTTTTTCAGTAGTACCTTGAACGGTAGGCATTTCCGTCTAGACCGCACGTATGGATGTATACGATGATGACTGTATGTGGGCCGGCAATGAACAACAGTGAACTCTTTCATGGAAGTTAATACGTTATGCACGTGCCGAGACACAGTCTCCCCCGAATGTTGGAACCGTTCTTGGATTTCTCGATTTTGCTTCCATTTCAACACATGGATAAACATTGCAACACTTTCTTCAATAGCTAAGCCATGTGGACGTTGCGGGACTTGTAACCAAAAATTATTTACTAATGTCTCACATAATGCGACAAAAAACTTCCTTCGGCATGCAAACATTTTCCTCAAATCGGCCCATATGGCCCGCATATAGTTCGGATATCCATGCACTCCGGTCAGTATAGAAGTGCGACATGGCGTTTTAGCCATGTGTTTTTCATACCATTCTATAGCATATTGGCATGCTTGTAGAAATGTGCAGTTGTGTTCTTGTTGCACCTGGACCGCCATTTGATTAAGCATTTCCCTTATTCCGTCATTGTTGCTTCCATCCCAGGGATTCATTACGTCTTCGTTGAAATCCAAGACCTACAAGAGTGGCACTCTTTCAATCAGTTTGCTTTCCCTTTCATTGACTCAAATTATTTCAACAATTGCAATTAAAAAATGCCGACATTGTTTTTAATGTAAGTAATGTCGTTACCAATGTCATTAGTAACGCATGATGATATGAATTGCACAAATTGTAAACATGTTCAACTTTCATTTACAAGGGGACCATGGTGGTAACAACCATAAAAGTTGACGTCAAAGTAAACTAACAGCTAAATTTGCAAAATATAGACATACAAAAGCTAGCAAGAAAATCCGTTGTTGCCTGTCTTAAAAATAGCCACACATTTAATTTAAACAGAAGCATCCCATTTATTTCCAAAAAAGCATGCACAACCATGCTTCCATTCCGTCAACCCAAGCATAGAACTAAAAGTTTTGTTCACCATAGGTAGCAAGAAAAAAACAAAAAGAAAAGAATAAAAACATGCACACACAACCATCCTATTTTAATACAGTGCCAACAATAACATAAGTAAAAGTTTTCATAATGCAAGAGAAGGATAGGCATCTTCAACACTCGTAACACCGCTAGATCACATCCGGCGAGACCCAAACAGGTGTGCAAAAGGTGCCGACGCAGTACATTGGAGCTGCTGTTGTGTAAGCCACCCTACAATAGAGTCGTCATCAGGCTGGCACATCATTTCCTCCCGCAAATCGGCATTATCCATAAGTGTCGAGGCGAAGTGGAATAACAGCGTACCAACCAAGGATGGAATACTCGTCAGGCGATGCATGCACTCCGAAATAGTGTACAACGATTCGTTACCTGTGAGGTGCCTTACCGTAATCTGCTGATTCTTCGTACGCACCATATCTGTCAGATTGTTCATGATTTCTGCAATAACTGACGCTCCACTTGTTGCTTTCTTCAACTTTGAAACACTTGTTGATGGCATCTTTCTCCTTTTCCCCTTTTCAATCGAAACATGCTCCAGTAAAGAATCTGAATCCACGTCCTGTACTCCTGTGGGTGTCGGATCAGCAAATGGCTGGGCTCTCAAACTATGCACTAAATCAGATGAGTCATCAGCAGCTTTAGGAAGTTTCTCTCCCGGGGTCCAATGGTGCTTACCAGTAGCTGATACCCCCATGAAGACCGTCTCCATCAACTCACGATGTTCCAAGGTTTTTTTCCTGAACTTGGCACACACCTTGTTTATCTACAGAAATAGAGATACATTAAAGAGAATGACGTTACATTTTATATAATTAATTAAAAGTTAACTACAAAAGTTAAAAATTTACTGGTAAATGAAAAATATGAAACTTGTTTGTACATGTACTTACCGATTCCATCTTGTCCCACCACTCCTCAGGTGCCTGAAATAGACCGGCGTCACAGTCAAACCCTATCCCTGGCACTCCTTTGCTTAAATCCATCAACTTTGTCCACGCTTGCCACTCTTTTTTCAAACTCATGTACTTATTCTTCAACTGTTTCAGTCCATGTTTTCTTCCTGTTTTTGTCTCAAATTTCCTTGCCAAGGACTTGTACCCTGCTTGGCTGAGGATTAGGAATGGGCGATTTCCTTTAGTAATCTCATTTGCAATCAACTGTAGGAAAACTCGGATTGAGTCACTGTCTCATGAGGCTTTGTGGCTGAACTGATGTGTCTCTTCAAGACTGCTTGACTTGTCAGTGACAATGCCTTTGCTTTTCGATTGGGTACGCGGAGAAGTACGTATGGAAGCCATTACTAATGCATGGTTACAAAAGATTACCTTCACGAATTCGGTTGTTATATACAAATGCATAAGCCATTACATATTAATAACAAGAAACAGAGAGATAGGATGCTAAATTAGGGAGCATATAACCATTGCACAGTAATAACATACGTGCACAGGTTCTATGGAACTAAGTAGTGGACATAGTTATGATAGTCATTAATACGTCAACCATTTCGTACTAACAAAGGCAAAGGCAGCTTAAAGTCATACTAAAACATACTAACAACGTCCTAACGTGTTTATACATACTGACAACATCCAACGTTTCTTACATACGGAACAACAAAATGACAACAACAATGCATAGCACATACACAATGGTCTTAAGGACACACAAGGATTGTTGAATGTCTATGACATCAGCCTGCAATTGCATGACAAGTTCGTCTCTGGGTGACGCATAGTCTTGGTTCTCTCGCCTTGGTTCTTCGCACCAACCAATTCAACTGACATAGGGCTGATTAGTGCAAATGATGGAACTATTAGTCAATGGGTTGTTAATGTTCATATAGTTATGACCGGTAAAGAATGGGTGCCTCACCACAGGGCGGGGACATGCATAGTAGAGACGGCCTGGATTTTTGGCGGACCTGGAAATCTTAACAATACAAAAGCCATGTCCACAGGCACACATTCGTCGTGGCCATGTACTGGAAGTTGCAGTAGAGATAAACGAAGCCATGCTATGATTTACAAACATTCGGAAGTGACAATGAATCATGTAAGTAATTAGTTTATGTTATCTGTCTATCAGGTTAAATATTATCTTAATACGATGATGCACATGTTTCAATGGATATGTATACAAACTGTCAACTTCCTTCCGTTTATTTTAAAGAAAAGCAGCCTACATTCTCATGGTTTCATTGTGAATGTTATTAGAAAGGTAAATATGTAATTTGGTAAATTTAGATTTCAATGACATAACAACAGGGCATGAACACCGTGTGTTTACATGACAGAGATGAAGAATTCATGATCAAATTATATTATTATTATTATTATTATCTTCTGATGTTTTTTGAAATTTCCGAACAGTCTATTGATATCAATAATTTTGAAGATTAAAGTTTGTATGCACATGCATACACAAATTAGACTTACTTTTTTGAATGAAAAATACAGCATTAATTTATATATACTTAGACTAGATCAACTGAGAAAGAGTTATATTCAACTGGTAACCCATTCAGCTTTTAATGAAGATAGATATGAATGAAGAAAGCAGAGGGTTTTATCCGCATGTAACATAATGAAGGTAACAGTGTTTGAAGAAGTGAAGTTGAATAAGGACAACCCAAAAATGTGACCATATAAGAATCAAGACTACCCGTGAGGAGTGTTTTTTGGAAGAGAGATGGAGACATTCTCTTCAACATTGACAAATCAATAGGTAATTCACTTAATAATAAATCAATAGGTATTTCACAGACGGAGACATCGTCTCCAGCATTGACTCAAAAATGACAGAACCCATTCAGATCATGCGTTTTCCTTATTCATTGACAGACCATTTCATAAATGATCAATAGGTAATTCACAAATCATAAATGAAGTTTATCATGACAGTGATAAGTAATCAAATTACCAATGTTGACTAAAATGAATTTTGTAACAGAAATTGATATTCATTCACAAAATTGATGTCATCAGTCAGCAGTTGTATACATAAATTTGAAATTTTGATATGAAATTGATAATTTGTAATGTGAATTATAAGAAAAAAAAAAAATGCAGAACAAACAGTTTTGAACAGAACAGGTTGTTTTTATTTTTCATATGCTGCCTGTTTTTTAATCTTTACCATGGCTTGATTTACATGAAAATAGTTTATCATGACAGTGATAAGTAATCAAATTACCAATGTTGACTAAAATGAATTTTGTAACAGAAATTGATATTCATTCACAAAATTGATGTCATCAGTCAGCAGTTGTATACATAAATTTGAAATTTTGATATGAAATTGATAATTTGTAATGTGAATTATAAGAAGAAAAAAAAAAGAAATGCAGAACAAACAGTTTTGAACAGAACAGGTTGTTTTTATTTTTCATATGCTGCCTGTTTTTTAATCTTTACCATGGGTTGATCTACATGAAAATATAAGAACAGATACATATATCTGCCTTCAAACCATATAAGAACAGATATATATCTGCCCCAAATGTGTGAAATGTAACGATAATGAACCCAAACCGAACAGATTTTACAGATTTTCATATAAGAACAGATATATATTAATTTATATATATATATATATATCTGCCCCAAATGTGTGAAATGTAACCGAAATGAACCCAAATATGACAAATTTTACAGATTTTCATATAAGAACAAATATATAAATAAGAACAGATATATATTAATTTATATATATATCTGCCCCAAATGTGTGAAATGTAACCGTAATCAACCCTAATTGAACAGATTTACAGTGTTTAATATAAGAACAGATATATAATTTTTCACAGATATATATATATCTATCTGCCCCAAATGTGTGAAATGTAACCGTAATCAACCCAATCACGACGGTAAACAAACAGATCGGTCATGAACCCAACCGGTTATGAACCCATACTATGCAGCTTGGAAGCAGGGGCCACACAGACGCAAAAAGGGAAACGAAATCAGTTAGGTCATAAAGCATTACCTGCAGATCGGTTTGTGTTTGAGAGGGTTGGTTCTTGTTCGCGGCCATAGATGCGTACTCCGGTGCCGATCGCCTCTGCGAAGCTTGTTCAGATGTCGTCGTCGCCGCTAGTATACATGAATCGCCTATTTCGCTTGTTGTGTGCCGTTTGGGAAGGTTGTGTGTGTGTGATGAGGCGTTGTCCCTCAGAATCGGAGGGATCTCTTCAGGGTATTTTGGTAAATTTACCCCAATAAGGGTTTCAAACGTACCCGTGAATGCAGTTTTGTCTCCATGTGGCTAAATAAGCCTAATTTGTCCGGACGTGGCTAATTTAGCCCAAGTTTTGCTTCCCAAACGGTGCCTTAAAGAATGTTTAAAAGTAGGCTTAGGCTTGTCTCTAGTCTTAATTGGATTGGACAGCACTGTTGGGCCTCCGTGGATCTACTATGGAGTCCAAATTGATGATTCGAATCAATGTATAGAACTCGTCGAGTATTTCATCTTTGTTAAAAATCACGTTAATTGAATATCTATGTACTGATTAAGTAGCTATCGATATCTAATTAACGTAATTTTTTATTAGAAAAAATACTCGATGAATTCTATGTATTTAACGGTTCGAATTATCAAGATAGACCCGAAATAGGCCTTAAATGGGCTGGACTGGACGGTAGGCTGCCCAACTGGAGATAATCCAGACTCCAGTCCCAAGATGAAACCAGCCCATTTCTTGTGCTCTTCTCTTTCCATATGACCGTTGTGTTCAAATTTCAAAATCTGATCTTCTTAACACCAAAGATCTCTCAAGAAAAACCGACACAACCCAGAACACACGCACACACAGAGGCCATTAACAAACTAAAGAAACCATGAAAGCAGCAGTTCTGACCTCACCATCCTCTTCCTCTGGAAAATCATCCGCAACCACCACCACTGCCACCATGGACGATGATTCATCTGAATCCAGAGAAAGCTGTTACGTTCCGGGATGTCGAAGAGACACCAATTGCAACTGCAAAATCTGCTTAGCAAGCATCAATGCCACTCTCGATCTCATGCCTTCAAGCATTCACAGAAGTTCTCTCACCAAGATCTCAAAACCAGTCCCAACAACCCCTGTTTCGTTCAATTCCTCATTTTTGTCAACACCCAGATCGGGAAATCCAAGAGTTATGGCCTCGCCGCCTCTTAATTCTACGGGGAGAATGGGTTTTCATGAGAAGATTAAGAGGAAGAAGAGAGATCTGGGTTTTGGGTTTTCTCTGATGAGGTTTGTTGTGGGTCTGAGCTTGATTTTCTCGGCAGAATGTGGATTTTCTTGGGTGGTTTCCGGGATTCTAAATCCCCAATTCTCGCCGGGTGTAGTGAGAAATGTGGCTGAGAAATCATGGGTTTCTCAAGATATAAATGGGAGATTTGAATTCTTGCAGAGAGAACTACAGAGTTTGATCAATGACAATGTCTCAAGTTGTAGCTCTAATGATTCTATATGGGAAATCAATCAGGTATTCCAAAACCCTAGCTTTAATTTGTTGCATTTTTTTTCTTTTCTTTTCTTGGGGCTAATTTATTTGAGATTAATAATAGACTAATTAATCATAGATGGATATTTAGGATAATTTGCTATTGAATTCGCGTTGTTCACTGTACAAATCGGCTACTGAGGAGGTGAGCATATGGGGATGGCCCTTGCAGACTGCTGGATTGCTCACTGCCGAATTTTCTTCGCGATCATTCACCATCTTGTCTGGAAGAGTTACAGAGGTACACCCAAATATCTCACTTCAAATTAACCCATTTAGTTGATTTTTGGGTATCTGATTAATATGAGTGTTAGGGTTAGAGGAGAATCATGTTATTGTATCACGTCAAAACACCAATCGTTCTAATTTATTTGCGAAAACAGTTTTTGAAATTTCAAAAACAACTTTGGATAGTTTCCTAAAAGTGGGTTATTTTTTAACCAAAAAATGGGGGGAAAAAATCCCAATTTCAGAAGCAAATCCTCAAACACGTTTCTGTGTTTTCTCGGAAATGAAATCAGAAAACCAAAAGACGATACCAAACATGCCAACTAGTGAAATTCTTGTGAAAGGTTGAAGCTGTTTTTTATGCAGAGAAGATCATGGTTGATCTTGATGCCACACAAAGCTTATAGCTTGAATTTTGTGAATTTTACTTGACAGTGGTCTGATGGGAAGGTCAGCTATTCCACTAGGAAGGCCAACAACTCCTGGGTACACCAAAAATGGAGTGCCTCAGCTGTGCAATTAGATCCGAACACATGGATACTCGAATACACGCAGGCCAGAGTGGTGGAGAATTCAAGAATAGTGTCGGCCATGCTGCAATTTCTGAAATTTAGGCTGACGAGAGCATTTAGAAGGATGAAGCAAGAGTTCTGGATATTGTCTGCATTTGGAAACCAGTACAGTGGGTTTTTAGAAGACAACTTCAAAGTCCCTACATGAGAGACCAGTAGTATCCAATTCTCATTCCTTGTGAGAAGCATCTGAGTATCTTTTGATTCGTATTGCTGCTGTGTTCGGTATCGTTCAAGAGTTTACAACTTAAAGATGTGTTATATTCTAATCTGTTAAACTGCTGGTCAAATGGGCAATTTTTATCATGAATACATTGTGGGAACTTCCATTTCAACACGCCCAATTCTTTTAGTGTACATCTTTTTTCAATGCACGCAATTTTTAAATATTTTATAATATACCAAAAACATACATATTCATATAAAATAAAATAAAAACCTTAATCTTGACCTTAACCTTAACCCCAACCCCACCCTCTAAAAATAAAAATAAAAATAACCACCAAGCCCCCTCCCCCACATTTCCCCAACCACCCTAGCCCATCTTCCACCGGCTGTGACCACCCCAACCCCTTCCCTGCCATGGCTTACTAGCTATGGTTAGGGTTTGAGAGAGAGAGAGAGAGAGAGAGAGAGCCACATTTCCCCAACCACCCTAGCCCATCTTCCACCTACTGTGACCACCCCAACCCCTTCCCTGCCATGGCTTACTAGCTATGGTTAGGGTTTGAGAGAGAGAGAGAGAGAGGTATCAATAATTCGTGAAGTAGGGGTTTGCAGTGGAAGGGGATTCGCAGTGAAGGGTGCCACCCATTGTGGGTGGTTAGCGGCAATGGATGTGGTGGTCAATTAGGTTGAGGTCCGGCGGGCGGTCAAGGTAAGGTTGCCGCCCGCCGGAAGACGAAGAACACTAAGAGTTTAACCTATAGCTCTGATACCATGTAAGATAAATTGATAGAGAGAGAATAAATTGTATGTATATATTGATGTATGTTGTGTTTTACAAAGGGAGCTTAGCTCTCATTTATAGCCTGTCATTGGATGCGCGGCATGCGAGACGCGAGGCACCGAAAGGCTAAAGCTAGCCGAAAGCATAAAGCTAACAAACATAATAATAACAACTAACGTATACAATGCTTAAAGAATAATAAACAATGCTAAAGTATAATAATATACTAACACCTGCCATGGCTTACTAGCTATGGTTAGGGTTTGAGAGAGAGAGAGAGAGAAAGAGAGAGAGAGAGAGATATCAATAATTTGTGAAGTAGGGGTTTGCAGTGGAAGGGGATTCGCAGTGAAGGGTGCCACCCATTGTGGGTGGTTAGCGGCAATGGATGTGGTGGTCAATGGCTATGGTGGCAAGCAACTATATAATTGCTTGAGGATTAGAGTTTGGGACATAGACGATAAGGGTATTACGGTAATTTTAGTTTTAAAAATTGTAATTAAAATTTTAACTAAGGAGTAATGTTAGAGACTCTAAAAATTCTACCAAATGTCTCACATGGGTGTAGGTGTGGGATCCACACCATGTGGTTCCCACACCATGTGGGTCCCATGTAAGTCTCACACTCATGTGAGACATTTCGTAGAAATTTTGGCAAAATTTTTGAGATCTCTAACATATTTGTCAACTAAGTGTGTGGACTGAGGAAGAAAGGTGTGTTTAATGTGCTCGCGAAAGCAACTGAGAGAGGTATAATGTTGAATCATTAGTTTAGAAAATCAAACGTTTTAATTTGATTAATAATCAAATAGTTTAGACGATCTTTGTAATGGTGAAACCTAGTCCTATCTCTTATAACAATGCTTATCTTGGATACCAAAAATATAACAAAATGTCACCAGTAGTCTTTACAAGAACACACACCATCTTTGTAATGATGAAACCTAGTTCTATCTCTTACAATAATATCCCTCTGATAAACCTTGGATACCAACTTCATAAAAGTATGGCAGTCATCGCAAACCCTAAGATTCTTGACGATGCGAATGCAAGACTCTTTTTCCTCTCTCATCAGCCCATAACAAAGAGCTAACTTCTCACTATGCCATAAAACCACTTCCCTCTTTTCATCTTCGTCTAAATCAACCAAAACATCACTGGTATTTTGAGCATAGCCAACAAGCTTTAACTCACCAACCACCTCATCTAGCTTCGTGTAGATCTCATCCGCTTGTTTATGGTTTCTATCTGCCATCAAAAACTCGTGTATCTCATTGTTCAACGCAATCCTACTACAACCTCGCTCCTTGGATATGCCTCTATGTCTCATCAATCTCCTCACCTCCCCAACATCTCCCCATCTCCTCTCTTTCGCATAAATGTTTGATAAGACAACATGTGCCCCGTCATGATCAGGGTCTAACTCAAGAAGCCGTTTTGCAGCAAACACTCCTAATTCAAACTCACTGTGGACCCGACAAGCAGCCATTAGAGATCCCCAGATCACAACATTAGGTGCCAAAGGCATTTGCTCTACGAGTTCAAGAGCTTCGCGTATTAGATTAGCACGGCCAAAGAGATCTACCATGCAACCATAGTGCTCATGTTTGGGTGTGATTTTGTATTCATTTACCATTGATGCAAATATTTTCCGTCCCTCCTCAACCAATCCTGCATGGCTACAAGCATAAAGCACACCCACAAATGTAACCCCATTGGGATTTATGTTTTCAGTTTTCATTCGATGGAAAAGCTTCAACGCATTACTAGCATCCCCGTGGATGGCGAAGGCACTGATCATACTGGTCCAAGATATCACGTTCTTTTTACGCAGTCGATGAAAAACTTCTCTAGCTCCTTCCACACTTCCACATTTCGCATACATATCAATAAGGGCATTGTTGACAGGCAATGCTTCTCCAAAACCATGATTATTAACATATATATGAATCCATTTGGCTCGATCCAATGCACCAAGATGAGCACAAGCTGAGATAACACTTAACATTGTCACTTGGTCCGGTCTAATCCCAGAAACCTGCATTTCATCAAACAACTTGAGAGATTCTTGAGGCTGATCACTCTCTGCATAACCAGAGATCATAGCACTCCAACAAACCAAGTCTTTTTCATCCATTTGATTGAAAATCAAGCAAGCAGCTTCGACATTACCAAGTTTTGAGTACCCAGAAACCATGGCAGTCGACACAACTACATTTTTCTGTGAGAGCTGATCATACAAATTCTGGGCCAATTCCATTGATCCACAACTTGCATACATGGTGATAAGAGCACTCTGTAAGTGAGGGTCAACAAGCATATGTTTCTCAACAATCAACTCATGGATTGCTTTCCCATAACTTAAGTTTCCGGCACGGCCACAAGCAGAAAGAATGGTGGAAAGAATCATTTCATCTGGTTTCACATAGGAGTTCTTCATATCCTCAAATAGTGCCAGGACATCATCAAAGAGGCCACTCTGACAGTAACTGTTGTACCAGTAAAACAACCAAATTAGCAACATTTAGGGCTGATTTGGCAAATACAGTCTTAGCAGTTTTTTTTCCTTTTTCTTTTTCTTTTTTCTTTTTGCTTTCTAACTTGTTTAAGATAAAATTGTTGTCAAAACGTTGATAGGTTTGGCAAATGCTAAAAAAGTTACTTTTGTTATTGGGAAAGTTTAGGTGGGGTTTGGAATTTTATTTTAGTTTTTAGTGAATTTTTTTGAATTTATTTAATTAGAAAGACCTAGAGAGAGAGAGAGAGAGAGAAGCTTCACTAATTACAAATATTACTCCAAAAGCAATAAATTAATACAAAACTCACGTAGAATTGTCATTCCAATGTGTATATGAGTAAATCTAAATGCACATTGGATTTTCACATAATGGAACACAGATGTGAGGCTTTGCTTTTTGTGTTTCATGATGTGAAAATCTTGTGTTCATAGTACAGCTGCAAGTATATACCCATAATAGCATTTCAATCAATAAAACACAATACAGAATAGCATACCCATCAAGCATTATACTCCAAGACACCACATCTCTGTGAGACATTTTATCAAACACCATCCTTGCATCCAAAATTCGACCACAAGCAGCATACATCCCCACCAAAGCCGTCTGCACAAACGGGTCTTCATCAAAACCCAATTTCGAAGCCAACCCATGAATCTCCATCCCTTCAATCAATGCCGAAGCTCTCGACGATGCCTTCAACAATGCAGGTAAGCTAAACCTGTCAACACCCAATCCTTCCCTCCTCAACTTCTCATATACCAAAAGGGTGCTCTGAGGTTCGGTGCTACGAGACAATTGGCGCAAGAATTGGTTGGAGTGGTGGGTTGGGGGGTTGGGGATTTGGGAGAAGACGGAGAGAGCGTAGTTGAGATTGGGGGAGAGGGAGGTTGAGGAGAGGAGGAGTTTGAGGAGGAGGGAGTTGGAGCGGTCGAGGCCGTGGCGGAGGATTTTGGCGTGGATTTGTTTGAGGTGAGTGAGGGAGGTGGCGGAGGAGAGAGAGAAGAGGAGGTGGTGGTGGAGAAGGGTGGTGGGGTTTGGGTGGGAAGGGAAAGGTAAGATGGGTTGGGTCATCATGGTGGTTGCCATGGCATGTGAGAGGTTTCTTTCTTGTTGAGTGGAATTTGAAGGGCATAAATGGAGGGAATTACATGCCCTGCCCTATGAACTACAAAAGAATCAAACAATTGTAGTATCATAAAACGATTAGGAAATCATTTTTTTAAATATTTATAATATATTTTAATAAATCTTATTATTTAGATATTTTATCCTTTAAATTATAATTTTTATATTTAAGATATTGACTAATTACATTTTATCCCCTTGTCTTTTATCTCAAAAACAAATTAACCCTTTCAAGTTAAAAAAAAAAAAAAAAAGACAAATTACTTACACCTCCCTTAGGGCATCTACAATGGATGTGTTAAAGTTATGCGTTAAAATGTGTGTTATATGACAAAAAATGTTAAAAATAGGACCAAAAAATGAATGTTAAAAGTTTATTAATTTAGTAAGTGAATGATGATACAAAAGATGTGTTAGAGTGTGTGTTAAGAATATATGGCTAGGTTTGGTTTGTTTTCTAAAATTTTTTTACAAATAAATTTTCAAGAGTAATCAAACCAAACAAATTTTTTCAAAAAAAATCTCAAAATTTTGTTTGGTTACCTACTTTCCAAAATCACTCTTTCTGTCATACACATCAGATCAATCACTTTTTTTAAAACTCTCTCCCCAAAATAATTTTCCAAAACCATTTCTGAAAAAAGGCAAACCAAACAAGTTTTCGTACTTTTTATCTCAAAAACTACTCTACAAACACAAATCAAACACACCCTTTATTTTTGTTTATTAAAATTATGTTTAAAAGAACCAAAAAAATATAAAACAAATTTAGTAGAGAATTAAATTTCAAGCCCAAAA
This sequence comes from Camellia sinensis, assembly GCF_004153795.1. NCBI lineage: Eukaryota > Viridiplantae > Streptophyta > Magnoliopsida > Ericales > Theaceae > Camellia > Camellia sinensis. The sequence goes on from NW_021025524.1 coordinate 439,676, forward strand.
AAAATCCCAACAAGTAAAAAAAATAAAATTCAGTTGATCGCCGGTTATTCGGCCGGACGGTAAGACCCCAATTTTTTTTTTTTTCCTTTTCTTGAAGGGTCTAGACGTCCGAGAGGACTTCCCCAAACACACTCTTCTCTCTCTCTTCGCTGGCTAAAACGCTTGCTGCAGTTAACAAACAATCTAACATCTGACACTAACAAAGGTTACAAACGCTGCCCTTAGCAGTTCCACTGCAACACCAAACAACAAACTTTGCTAGCTAAAAATTAACAACTGATACTAACAAATATACTAACACACCCATTGTGAATGCTCTTAAGGTTTAACGAAATTACAGATGCTCTCGTCCCATCGCAATTAACGCCGTTAACAGATATCATAAATTGACTAAAATGCCCTTTTGACATATAAGGGCAAATTAACTACACCCCCTTGAGGTTTAGCTAAATTATAGATTTCTCTTGATGTTTAACTAAATTACAGATTTTCCCTGAGGTTTAGCTAAATTATCATTTTTAAATAAGTTACGAAATGCAAAATTAAAATGGAAAAACACTTATCACACTACAAAAAATTAAGATTTTACCAAAATTTAAGGACAAAATTATATTTAGAAAAATGTCGTTATTATATTTTGTAGCAACGGGGATTGAACATTAGTGATTAATTATTATCTTTTTGGTATCAAATTTTTTGTGTCAAAAAATAAATTATTTTGAGATCAAATTATTTTGTCTCTAAAAGTCTATTTATTATTGACATTTTCAAAATTTTATCGCTAAAAGCCTTATATTTGACTTTTTAGGATGATTTTTTAGCGACTATTCTCACAACGATATGAAGAATTCTCTAAATATCTTTCGTAACAAAATTTTCACTTTTAGAGATTATAAAAATTTGTCTCTAAAGCTCTTATATGTTGTAGTGTCAAATGGTGAAAATATCATAACATTAACAAATAATTAAAGAAGTTAAAAATATAAGAAATGACTTGGCAAAAAATTCTTAGAATATGTTTGATTTGATTTTTAGAAATTTATTTTTAAATTTTTTTTAAAAAAAATTTAAAAATAAATTTCTAAAAATCAAATCAAACATATTCTAAGAATTTTTTGCCAAGTCATTTCTTATATTTTTAACTTCTTTAATTATTTGTTAATGTTATGATATTTTCACCATTTGACACTACAACATATAAGAGTTTTAGAGACCAATTTTTTTGATCTCTAAAAGTGAAAATTTTGTTGCAAAAGACATTTAGGAACTAATTTCTATCATCGTGAGAATAATCACTAAAAGATCATCCTGAAAAGTCAAAAATATGACTTTTAGCGATAAAATTTTGAAAATGTCAATAATAAATAGATTTTTAGGGACAAATAATTTGGTCTCATAATGGTTTATTTTTTGAGACAAAAAATTTGATACCAAAAAGATAATAATTAATCACTAATATTCAATTTTCGTTACTAAAGCTTTAAAACATTATGTAAAGCTGATAAAAAAATAATATATATTTTAACAATTAAAATAAATCTAATTATATATAAAATTATAAAATATAATTTTCATTGATTTAATGACTAAATATTATTATTTTTTTAAACAAACAAAATTAAAAAAAAAAAAATTCAAACTCTGAATTTTTTTAGGGTAAATTACCTTACACACCCTCGAGTTTACTAAATTATAGATTCCCCTTGACATTTCAGAAATTACATTCCGCCTCTCGAGGTTATATTCGCATAACAAATTTTAACTCCTACCGTTAAGTAAACGTTAAGAAAGGCTAGCTGACATACCAAAATATAAATAAATGAACGATATTGTTCCTGTTAAAATCTTTTGATAAATCAACAAAATTTACAAAAGAATTACGTTATATGGAAAAAAAAAAAAAGAGTTTTTGGGACCATGTTTGATTTGTTGTTTAGAAAAAAATTTCAAAAATTTCAAAATAAAAATAATTTAAAAAATAAATAAAAAAAAATTATTTTAATTTATAAAAAATTACTTCTAACCACTCAAAAGATAAAATTATATAAAATAATAATAATTTTTATTTTTTATTTCTTTAACCAAATTAATGTTTTAATTTTTTAAAAAAAAATTTTAAAATAAATTTCTAAAAAATCAATCAAACATATTCTAAGAATTTTTTGCCAAGTCATTTCTTATATTTTTAACTTCTTTAATTATTTGTTTAATGTTATGATATTTTCACATTTGAACTACAACATAATAAGAGTTTAGAGACAAAATTTTTATAATCTCTAAAAGTGAAAATTTTGTTCGAAAGATATTTAGAGAATTCTTCAATCGTTGTGAGAATAGTCGTAAAAAATCACCTAAAAAGTCAAATAGGAGGCTTTTAGCGAAAAATTGTTGAAAATGTCAATAATAAATAACTTTTAGAGACAAAATAATTTGATCTCAAAATAGATTTATTTTTTGACAC
>NW_021025524.1:442186-463519 GCF_004153795.1 Camellia sinensis
TTGGGATGTGAGTTAGCTTTTTGGCTTTTATTTTTTGACTATTTTAGCTTGACGCTAAAAAGTTGGGAGGCTTTTTGGACTTTTGTGAAAGAAAAATGAAATGATTATGGGTTTGGTGTGACATTTTATCTTATTTGACTAAAATAACATATTTTATTTTATATGGTTATTTTAGACCAAAACTACTTCTCAAACAAGTGTAGGACAAACCAAAATGTTAAGATTTAAATTTAAAAAAATTAAAATTTAAAGTTAATTTTTTTACAATGATCAAACCCTATAGTTATTTTGTAATTTCTCTAAAAGTTAGAAGGTAAAAAAAGAAAAAAAAATTAATTCATACAGAAAAATTTACAAATTTCTTCCCATTTAATTTTTTTGGCACATTTTTTTTTATAAAAAATAAAAATATATATACTTTTAAGGGTTTTTTATTGATAAATCCAATTTAGAGATGTTCTATTCCATTAAGTCCACAAAGGAAAGTTATAACCTAGTTAGCCCTATATGTTTATACTTTTATTCCATAAGGTCATTTTTTCCTGATTTATATTTTTTGTTAGACTATCATACCCTTATATCTATTATTGATATATATTACATTCAAGAATGATATACATATTTCCCTCTGTTTTTGTTATGGTAGGGTTTCGTTCCTATAGAAGAGAAGACGACGACACAGAGTTTGTGGTAGTGTTTCGTTGTGGTAAAATTTCATTTCTGTAGGAAAGAAGATGACAACTCAGAGTTTGTGCTCTGTTTTTTTTTTTTGGTCATAGTTACTATTTCAACAGGAAATCAAAGGAAAATAGGAGGATTTAAATCGAAAGAACAGATGAGATGGCTTCCAAACTTGTGTCGGTCAATTGATTGAAACCCACATTTGACTGGATTGAATCAAAGGGAAAGAAGAGATAGAGGAGTTTGTGCTCTGTTTCTGGTTTTTCTATTAATTAGTGTGAATGTTCACATTTCATATTGTTCTTCTTTCGGATGATGTTCTTCTTTTTCACAATTGTTAAAATTATTGCCTACCAAATGTTTGATTATATGTTCAAATGAGAAATTCAGCAAAAAAAGTTGTTCCCATTGGAAACAACATCTCCAGTGATATTTGCTTGGTTAGTGAACATGATTTTGTTATTGTCATTGATTTTGATTTTTTGTTATTGGATTTCAATGTAGTAATGATTTTTTGAGATTGGTAATGTGTCTGGTATAACAATGATTTAAATGTTCATATCATTAATCAGTGTTAATATTCATATTAATTTGAATTAAAAATTTATCATGTGAATATTAAACACATTCATGTGAATATTCACATTATTTTTGTTCATATTACTTTTGTTTTTATATCCACATTCATATGAATATTCACATCTCCGGTGATATTTGCTTGGGTTAGTGAACATGATTCTATTATTGTCATTGATTTTGATTTTTTGTTATTGGATTTCAATGTAGCAATGATTTTTTGAGATTGGTAATGTGTCTGATATAAAAATGATGTAAATATTAATATTATTAATCAGTGTTAACATTCACATTAATTTGAATTGAAAATTTGTCATTGTGTTGTCAATTGGTGTTAATATTAGTCACACATCCATATAATATTAAATGATGAATATGTTTTCGCTGTGTTCATTACCACTGTGACAAGGTGATGTTAAAGTTCACATCAATATTGCATCAAATTACACAACCACAAGCCTCAACTTTCATTTTGAATACAAACATGATGTGAATATTCACACTTAGGGGTGAAAATCGGTTCGGTTCGGTCGGTTTTTTCACTAGTTTTGCACCGAACCGATCATTTCGGTTTTTCATATTTGTGAACCGAACCGTCCAGAAAAATGACATAAACCGGCGCGGTTCGGTTTATTACGGTGCGGTGCGATTTTTTCGATTTTTCGATTTTTTGGCCTTTTTTTTTTCCTAGTTGGGCCTCACATTTTGGGCCTATATTTCTATCCATTTTGCATAAAATTTGGGCTCAGGCCATGTAATTCCTACATAGGTTTGGGGCCTCACATTTTGGGCCTATTAATATTATATAAGTCGGTTCGGTTCGATGCGGTTCGGTTCAAAAAATTAAAAACCGTAAACCGAACCGAATGTACAGAAAAACATAAACCGAACCGAACCGAACGATTGAAAACTTAAAACACCGACCGAAAATCGTTCGGTTCAGTCGGTCCTTCAGGTTATTCTTTCACCCCTATTCACACTAAAATATACGAATGTGAAAGTCCACATGAATTCTAGAATAGAGAGAAAGGCACTGTGGTTTCAAAGTATTAATTACTAATATGGAATGATGATATTAAAGTTCACATCAAAATTGCATTGCCCATATCACATTAAACCAATGATTATGTATACACAATTGTAAAGTAGCTGACAACAATGTGAAAGTTCACATCGATTTTTTAATCTCTAAAAATATGACTACATCAGTATTGCATTAACCACAAACCATCATTTATGTGTGTACACAAATATGAAATGTACATTATGCACAATTAGATTATTGATGTAAATGTTAATATCACGAATAAAACATCAAATAAATTAATTTAGTTACATTATGCCAATGGTTATGTGTACGTAATTATAAGACAACATAAACCAATATGAATATTAACATTGATTTTCTATTATGACAACATATCATTATATCTTATTAAGCACAATCAAAATAATTAATTATAGTTCTTTTGTCCAATGTATTCTAATATTTACAAAATCGCGAATGATGTGAAATTCATATTCATATTTTTCTCGCCAATGTAAAATGTGTCTTTTGATGCCTTGTACGTCTCTAGCACACATACGATGACATTGTTAAACTTCATGCATTTGTTGAGGTTAACTTTACTGATCCTCAACGCATCAAACAACTGCCAAAATGACGTTTCCTTTAAACAATCCAGCTGAGGGTTCGAGAATTTGGTGCTCGTCATCAGTTTCACTAACCCAATGATGTTAGATCGATAGTTGACCTTTTTTATGTTCACTTTCGGGGGGTTGGCTATTTGTTCAAGTTTGTCTTTAACGTGGAACTGTTCTTTTTTTCTTTAGCCATGAAATCTATGAGCAACATCTGTTTGTTCAATTAGAAATAAATTTACTGTTAATGGTTAAATCATAACAAGTGCAAACTATATGTGCTGTGAATAATTGAATGATGTGACCATGGTTGCATTGAGCAAAACCATGGTGTCACTTGAACACTGTACACTGTAGAATAACACAATAAAAATTAAATAAATGGTGAGGACATTCACATGGATCATATATCATGTCATTAGTTCATGTGTCTGAAAAATGAACAAAATTTTGAGAGTTCAAATCATTTGATCATAATCAACAACTCCAACATGGATAACAACAAAAAAAATGAGAGGAAAATAACAGATGAAATATGGAATAATAACATATTACAACTATTAAACTAGCACGATGTATACATGATATTAATCTTCGCATCATTATATTATATATTTGACTGTGAATGTTCACAGCCAAATATATGGTGTGAATATTCAACGTGAATGTTACAACGTGAATATTAACATTATATTCAGAATGTAAATATTAAAATTGTGTTCAGAATGTTACATTGCGAATATTAACATTATGTTTAGAATGTAATCATTGATTTTGTTTAGAATGTTACAATGTGAATATTAACATTATGTTCAAAATATGCATATTGACATTGATGTCACTCAATAACAAGTGACACAATAAGATGTTATTATTTACAATATGCCTACAAGAATTCATATGTAACCAAAATAGGGTTAACAATCATCCAAAGTTTGGTCTATAATTATTTCATGACCATCAACAACCAATAACACCAACAAGTTTGACATTAACGCAAGGGAAGAGATAATGAGTGTTTTACAAAATAATAACACATGATAATTTAAGACAAATAAGTCATTATCAATATTTGACAATCTGATGCAAATATTGACATTATGTATAATATTGAACCAAAAGAGGATTGACAACCATCAAAGATTATGGGCTCTAATTTTTCATAACCATCAACAAGCAATAATACCAACAGCTTCGCAAATATTTACATCATATTCCATTGATGTCAGAAGGTGAATATTAACATTATGTTCATAATGTGAATATTGCCATTAATGTCACAAAGTGAATATTGATATTCTGTTCAGAATGTGCATATTGACATTGATGTTAATTAATAACTAGTGAAACAATATGACATTATTATTTACAACATGCCTACAAGAATTCACATGTAACCAAAATAGGGTTGGCAACCATCCAAAGTTTGGACTATAATTATTTCATGACCATCAAAAACCAACAACACCAACAAGTCTGACATTGATACAAGGGAGGAGAGAAGGAGTGTATTACAAAACAATAAAACATGACAATTTAAGACAAACAAGTCATTACTAATATTTAACAATCTGATATAAATATTGACATTATATATAATGGAATTCACATTGACCCAAAAGAGGATTGACAACCATAATGTGAATATTGCCATTGATGTTCATAATGTGAATATTGCCATTGATGTCACAATGTGAATATTTACATCATATTCCATTATATTTTTGGGTGAAGATTGGAGGTTCTATGGACGTTAATAATCAACAATACCAATATTGATAGAGGGAAAAAATCAAAGAGTTCATTACCAAATCACAACCACAAAAAACATTAATAACAAATGAGTGTAATATTTAACAAAAAAAATCAACATCAACAACATGGACAATGAGTGAAAATTAAATCCAAAAACAATAATAATAATAGGGTAATGTAAATATATATATTGGTGATTACATTATGTTATCATTGACTGAAAAACAGAGAGGTGGAAATAAATGTAAAATGTAGATTTGTTTCTTAATGTTATTCATATTCAACAAAAAAAAATCAAAATTACCAACATGGACAAAGAGTGAAATTAGAGAGTTCATTACAAAATTAAATCCAATGTAAATACATACATTGGTGATTACATTATGTTATCATCATTGACTGAAAAACAGAGGGTGAAAAGGAATATAAATTGTACATTTGCTTCTTAATATTATTCATGTTCAACAAAAAAATTAACATCACCAAGATGGACAAAGAGTAAAAATAGGGAGTTCATTACAAAATCAAATCCAAAAATAACAATAATAATAGGGCATTATAAATATATACATTGGTGATTACATTATGTTATCATTGACTGAAAAACAGATGGTGGAATGATGGTGCTTACTTTTGCTCCTCATTGTAGGTGGGTATGGAAATTGACAGACCACACCTAGTCGACCGACGGGAAATACAGAAGAACGAACCACCCTCTTTCCGATGCAAACTTTCGTAGCGGTGAGATGAAGTGGAATAGTAGTGGCAGACGACAGTGGGCGGTGGAGGATGACGGTGGTGAGGCAATGTGGATCTAGGGTTACGGTTTGAGAGTTTTTTGGGGCCAACAATGAATATTTTTTAGGAAATCAGTGTTTTGTGGAGTGAAAAGATAGAATATGAATGGTTTGTTTTCAAAATGGAGTGTGCGCAGGAGAAATGGAGGGATGATATTTTAGTCTTACTACACTGAAAATGATCTAATAAAATAAGCAAAAATAATTTAAATTTTATGATATAAAACGGTTAAAAATAGAATTTATGAAAGAAAACTCCCTATTGCTAATTTGTTATCTCATATGTTATGAAAGAAAACTCCCTATTGCTAATTTGTTATCTCATATGTTAATAAAAAAAATCATTAGAAAGTCACTCCAATCGGGCCTAAATACGGGTATCCAGATGATTCCGGGTTCAAATCAATTTTGAGGTCCGATCTTATCATCGCTCTCTACTCTGCGATCACTGTTGTGACTGATCAGAGAGCGAGAGAGGGGGGTCTATCAAAATCTTTGGAAAATGGGTGATGCTCTCTTTGAACTTGAACAGATTCTCCGATCCAAGCAGGTATTTCTAGGGCTTTTTTCCCCATTCTGTTTATGGATATATTATATATACACACTCACACTTACATTTGATTCAAAGTTATGAAACCATAGCTCGATGCTGCCAATATCAATTTTTTTTGCATATAGTTTCCCCTTTTTATTTTCTTGCGATTCGCAGTTTCAATTGTAGAGAGTTTAGCATTTGTTTTGAAATAAATGCAATAACTTTTTAGGATAAATCTGAAAGAGTTAGAAGGGATTCAGATTTGTTGCATTTCTTTCAAACCAAATCGCCAAAAATAAATGCTAAACTCTTGGGTGTTCAGTTTCACCTCCGTTTTTTGAAATAAGACATTCCGTCCAAGTTAATAATAAGTATGAAAAGCCTTGGCCATAAGCCTTGAGATCCCAGGTTCCACTCCGCCAACCACCCGAGCGACAGCACATATGTTTGGTAGGACGAACCTCCTAGGCCTGGGTGAACCGTACCCAGTGTGATGTGTGTGGGTTCGAATATGTGCCTGTGTGCTAGTCCATGATTTACCACTACATGATTGAATGTCTCTACTATGCAGCACTACCTAAAAATGAATTAAGTGCCAGGACATAAGGGGTGGGTCATGTTCTTATTTTCAATTGTCACGATAAACCAGACATGTAGTAAAGCACGGGGTTTAAGTGAATTTTGTTTTCCAAAAAATTGACGAATATGTCTTTGGTTTGCACAATGAGGTTACTTATTTATAAAGGGTATTTTAGTCTTTTTACTTTAGTTATTAATGGGCCTGACGGTGCCTTTTATTTTAGTTCACAAATCACAAGAAGTTATGTGTTTATTTTTAAATGATATTTGTTATGCAAAACCATAAGGGATAAAGTGAAATTTGCGATTTATATTTTAACATTCGTTGAGAAAACTAGCTGAAAATGGATCCTCCTGGAGCTACATTGTGTGCTTTTTTATTTGAATTTTAGTCGGGGTTTGTTATTGTTGTTAGCAGTTATTTTTGGTTAATATTATATACAAATTTGGGTTTATATTGTGATATGGATGGGCAGGTAAAATTTACGAGTCAAGAAGCAAATGTTCTTATGATGTGCAAATCTAATGCTATTAAGGATTTTACAATTGGGGCTGCTGGTGGTGGTGGTGTCACTTGGTTAGGTACTTTCGTATGCTCGTATAATATATTTAGCCCTAATTTCTCACAATCATGATAGGGTTTGAAAGCATTTGTAATTTCTAATGAATCAAATCAAAATTTAGAAGCCAAGTCATCATTTTTGTTTCCTTTAAATTATTAACAATTCTTGAAATAGCCAAAATATTATGGGAAAAAATAGAAATAAAGTAATTAAATTGCATTATTAATTGGTTTAGGATACAAATAAATAATTGACGCAAACATGTGTGGCATAGGTTACACCATTCTCCACATTGGACTTGGCCATCTTATCTCTTCAATTCACGGTAATTTAGTATTGCTATATTCTCATAATCTTGATAGAGAAATGAGTTCATGTGTGATTTGTATGAAACTTGTACAAATATGTACATTAACATATTTCTCCCTCTCTCCCTCTCTCCCTCTCTCCCTCTCCCTCTTTTAAATTATTAACAATTCTTGAAATAGCCAATAGATTAGGGGAAAAAATAGAAATAAAGAAATCAAATTGCATTATTAATCGGCTTAAGATACAAACAAATAATTGCTGCAAACATGTATGGCATAGGTTACACCATTCTCCACATTGGACTTAGCCATCCTATCTCTTGAATTCATGCATAATCTTGTTAGAGAAATGAATTCATGTGTGATTTGTATGAAACTTGTACAAATATGTACATTAACATGTTTCTCTGTGTGTGTGTGTGTGTATATGGGCGTCCCTATGTGTATGACTTGTGTATTTATATATGTTCACATTTTATTTATGACACAAGTCCAACAACAAGTTCTTAGCTATTAGAAATTATTCTTCCAAATTTTATGGAAAATACAACTTGACCTATAAAAGTGAAGATTGTTGATAATGCATTAGTTCACATTAATTTTCATTTTTTCATTTTTATTTGTTTAAAATTTTCCCTTTCCTCCCTTTACAATTGCCTAGAAGATGGCTGTTACCCAATGATGTTCCTTCTTATGTGAGGGTGGGGCTGCTTGTTTGGTGATAGACCTAACCTCTGTGATTATTTCATAGAAGTGGGCCAGGTGGCTGTCTGCTAACCTCATACTCAAATTTGCATTTTTACACTACATCCAAGCTATTACTGATGTAGGACAGTGCCTTAAGGGCTGTTCTGGGGCTGTGAAAGTGCTGAAATTTAAGAAGGGAGAAGAAGATGGATCTAGGAATCACTCCTAGAATTCCTTAGGCATCATACTTGGGGTTTGATTGCATCATACAATCCATAAAGAAGCTTCAAAGAACTCAACTTTTTATAAAATATCAACTCCATCAATTATAAGTATTACGTGACTTTATATAGGATTAGGAGACTTCCTAAATCAACTAGAACAAAAAAAAGGAAACTACTAAAATATTTTTGATTTCTAAAACTAATTTAAGACCAAATAAGAAATAAAAATAAAGATTAATTAAATAACTTGACACACAAGACGACTCATGGGGTGACCCATACCACCCATGTTAGCAAATATAAATTACCAAAATATCTGTAATCTTAAAAATCATAAAAAACATAATAACAATAATAAAATAAGACTCTAATAATACTAGAAACGTAATTGTAGAAGCTTTCTATCAATTTCTTTATGAAATCATGCCAATGTCCAAGTATCATCACTTCTTTGAATTTAGCTTTCCTTGAGCTTCTTATACTCTGCAGCAATTACCATTATGGCTTAGTGGTTCAAACTCGGCCTACTGATCTGGAGGCTGTAGGTTTGAACCTGAGGACTACCACTGTGCAAATTATATGCCAAATGTTAGTTCTATGCCCAATCTACCTAGCCCAAACCTCCATCCAATGGGGATTAAACTAGGTGTCCATTTTCATCCGAATTCTTACCATTACACTAGTTCCTTGTTCTTAAAGCATGATTAATTTTTAAGTTTCTGAAATGTAAGTTTTGTGAGCCTGTATGTCATTTGGATGCTAGGTTTCTTCCTAACTCAAAATTTCAATGTATGTTAGGCTTAATTATAGGCATCTTCTTCTTCTGTAATATTTCTAAAAGAAAACCCTTGTACGGATGAGCAGACTCTATTGATTGTCTCTAATCAGTGAGACTTGTTATATATCATTATAATTATTATTGTTGTTTACTCGAGGAATGGGTTCATGCTGCATTTGATAGGAGTTTTTTTGTAACCAATGATATTCATCAACGGTTATTTCTGGCTGGTATTGCTACTTAAATTGGTTAAATATATGGTTTTGTAGATGCGTGTGTGGTCGTGTTATTGTTGTAATCATTGTTTTGTTCCCGGTTTGTTATGCTGAGCTTTAGTAAGTTCTCTAAACTAATTATAATTTTTATTTTTTGCAATCCTTCTCTTGGCAGCAACTAGAAGGCTAAATAATTTATTTCGCATCAACCTTTCAGCAGGTAAGAGATAAATCAATCAATCAATCTCCCTGCCTTTAGACACTTCTCAACACATGTTAAGCCCACGTTCACCTCTCTCCCCCCTAGTTCTTTATTGGAGGCAGAAGTGGAAGACTTGTCAGGTTTGCCGGACTGATCACTTTGTTCAGATCGTTTTGATGACATTAGAAGTGTTACTTTTCTTTTGACTGAGGAGATCAAATTGCTCAACGTTAGTGAAACCTTTTGGAAGAGTTTAAAACCTAGTGATTCCTTTTATATGGTGTGATGTTATTTTCTCTTTCTTTTTTGCTTTTCCTTTCTGATTGGTGCAACATTATGCAGCAGGAAGTCATACTTATCAAAGACAGGTACAGCTAGAGATCATGATGTTCAACAAAAGGCATAAGTACACTTTATCAATTAAAATGCCAATCAATCAAGCTGACACCAAAATTTGAAAACATTAGATGTTTGATTTTGTTAGGAAAATGAAGTATGAGCATGAAAACGTTCTAAGAGCTATAGTTAGTTAAAAACTTCATGCGTACACTTGATCTCATAGATCTGCACATGCATGGAGTAATAGAAGCAATATCTAAATAGCAAGCTTACACATGCAGGTCACAAATGGATCCTTATGTGCTTTGAAACAGTAGTCCCATGAAATGCTATGATGGTTTCCATTGTTGAGCACACTGATATGTGTGTATAGATAATCCTAGTGTTGTTGGCAGGATCACTTTTGAAGATTCATTATTCTTGTCATTTTATTTTATTTTTTTACTTTTATTTATTTTTTTGCCTGCACAATTCGTTATTTCTACATAATTGCAGGAACTGCTGTTGCTTTTGGCTTGTGGAGATTTGGTAGGTCGCTAGATTCTTGCATTGGACATATACTTACCCTTGAAGGAAGTAGGATGCAGAAGGAGTTAGCAAATATGTAGGTTCTCACCCATTTGCCAATATGTTATAAGCCTTTCCCTTGAGAGTACTTAAGTAATATGTTTTCACATGAGAATGAACATTAGATCCTCAAGAACACCAATCGACATAAGTGCGTATAGCCGATCAAAATTCAGCATACAAGGTGTCCGACTGTTCTGGTGTGTTATGCAATAGATTGAATGACTCAAATCGCTAATATTTTTTATTCCTGTTTTCGGTCAGTAATAAGATCACAGCCGGAACTACTTCACATCCATGATATGTTAATTGTTAAATTTGTCAATTGATGCGATATTGAGCCCACATCTTTTGCAACGAATGAAAGTCAGTCATTCCAGATTTTTCGCTACGAATCTTTAACATAGTACCCATCGGGTAAAATAGTTTAAGGGTGTTCATGTAATTAAAAAGACAATCGAAAGAAAGAAATGAAGCCACTTTTGAATAAAATTATGCTCCAAGGTACCATACTTTTCTGGCTGTTTCCGTTTCGTTCCGTCATTGATATCTATGTAATGCTGCACATATATTGTTTTTCTCTCTTCTATTTTTATTTTTATTTTTAATGTTATTTCTTTTGCAGAATATTAAAAAGATATCAGAATGATCCAAGGACCATGCAGCTTGTCTCAAAGCATTTCTACTCAGAGAAAGTTTTTGATGATTCATCCACGGATCAGCCAAAGATAAGGTGGCGTTATCGGAATTTCTTTGGTGATAATGTTGCCAATTCTCAGAGGACACATGGCAGTGACTCCTGCAGTGACAAAACTGATTCGGAGAAAACTGATATGGAGAATACTGACGAGCCCAAGCGCTTTTCTGTAAGCATATTTGCTTAACCTTTTAGTTACGACACTGGCTTAAACGCTTTAGATGGAATATGGTAAGAAATAATGATGATTCAATATTTTGTTAACTTCAAAAGATATATAACAGGGAAAGAAAAAAAAAAAAAGAGAAAAAAAAAAAGAGGAAAGAAAGGAAAAAAGCAAAAAGAAAAAAAAAAAAGAGGAAATGTACTGGTTTTTTTGTTTTCTAGGGTTTTCTTTTTTGTCCTTAGTGAACTTTTTCATATTTTAGTGATTTTTTCTTTCAAAACTTTTCAGGTGCATCTAAAAAATAATAAATAAATAAAGAGTGTAGTATGAAAAAAAAAATAAAAATCACTAAAGATCAAAAAACATGAAAATCGCATAACCCTTTTTGAAAAGCAAACCAAACATAGCCAATGTTTGCCAGTACCATTCTTCTCTGGAGTTAGGTATGTATTCATTTTTTGGTGGTAAATGTATCATTTATTCATTATTTGTCATAACCAACAAAGCAAGGACATGTCTAAGAAGATGATGTATATGTGACTGTGTCCACACCGACACTAATTAGCTGGACGATGTATACGTGTCAGATGTGTATACACCGACACTAATTAGACACTTCTCAACACATGTTAAGCCCACGTTCACATGTGTCTTATTATTTGTTAAAAAAAGTTCAAGACTTGAGCACATATCAAACACTTGGGGGATTCGCATCCCCACTGTTTAGACATATGAAATACGATAAAATTTTGAAGAAAATAACCTAGGATTGAATGATAAAAGAAAAAAATATGGATTTATAGCAATTAATCTCCTCTTTTATTAGACTTTAGGAATTAGTGGTACGCTACATTATTTAATTATCTTCGAATGAAATACTCATATATATGATATTTAGTTAATATATAAAACTTTATATTTTCTATGTGCTCTCCATGTGTCATGTCCTTTTTTTAAAATTGTCGTGTCAATGTGTCTATTTCAATGCCTTATGTTACCCACTATTTCAATGCCTTTTCTTCAAATAGCATGGAGAAGAAAATGAATGATCTCTCATTTCTCAGATTTACATTTGCTTTTATATGACCTATTTATTATTGCAGAGGAGTTCTAGTGCAGATGCAATCACAAACCCGCTTGATTGTGTTTTTGGAATTCCGGCAAGCACTGAGGAAATTCATCATACCAATACTTCAGGCACATCTCCCAAAAGGCATGGCCGTGGCCACAAGAGATCTCACCGCAGGCATCGAATGCACCGTCATGAAGTATCGCCAAATTTCCAACTTTCTTGACATTTTAAATTGGCTGACAGAGGCTTATTGTGAGTTTATCATACAACCCTTTGGAGCAAGTACGAGTAGTATTCTGAGGATATGCAATTATATATATTTTCAGGTACTTCATTATGTTGAGCATTTTAATAAATTTTTGTTATTGTTAATTTTGTTGTTGTTATTGTTACTGTTATTGTCGTGTTGAAGTGGCAATGCATGATGAATTTAAAGGTGAAATTAACATATAATCAGGCTATTAGTCACTTTCTAAATATGCAATCTTAGTCATTTTTAAAAATATAATGGCCCAACTCATTTTAGGTTTTTTTTTTCTCTTTTTTTTTTGGTGTCCTGAGTGCGTACTATTGTTATTCTGATGAAGTTGAATGCCAACCCTAGCTCAAACTAGAACAATGGCAAAACCATGAAATTGGATGTGGTTATGGTTTTTCGTTTTTGGATTTACTACTCTAGAGATGTTGGAAAAAGTACAAAATTGTGTATGTGTTTTTGTTTTTGTTTTTGTTTTCCAAGAAGCGCAAAAAGAAGCTGGTCTTCTAGCAAGTTATAGACAGCCCCATTCACTTTTTAAGTTTGCTTTAGCAAAACACCATGCAATGTCTTGTTCCTCAGCTGTAACATTGAGTACTCATTACAGAGCCATCAAATTAAAGCTAGAATATAAATTCTTACTCTCATTAGATGAAAGTACATACAACCCTTTGAATGTGTAACAATTCAAAGGACTATTTCACAAGAACTAAAAAAAAAATCTGTCAGCATTGGCCACTGGATCCCAACCTACCCCATTTCTCGTTGGCTGGCAATTGACTGTTGTGTATCATCTGCTTGTCCTGTTTGTGTGAGCTTCTATTCAACCCCTTCAGATGCTGTACTCTTGCTCTAAAGCTTCACCGGTATGTTTGATGCTTGATCTTGCTATTGCTCATCATCACCTTATTAGTTTCAAATTTTCTGAAATCAAATTTGTTTGCATAATTTGATTGTTCATGATTATCAATCCATTGATCTCTTTTTTGATTTATTAATTTATTTCTTGTAATGCATCATATTCCTAATGAAATCTCTAGTAAAATGAGTGATGTATGTAGTCTGAACCCCACATACAGAGAGACTTTCTGTATTCCGAACTCTCGAACACTTGCTGTACCAAGCCTCGCCCTTAGCTAGAAGCCATATATATATATATATATATGTAGTTGTTTCTTGTTTATTCTTAGACTATTACAATGTTGGACAAGTGAGGATGAAAAGTGAGTACACATAATGACAAGTTTAACCATCATTAATTACCTGTGAACTATGAAGACGAACTTGTTCTTCTAAGGTTTTTGATTTCAATTACTCTTTTGTTCATTAATGCACTACTTCCTTGCAAGAATTCGTCATGCATAATCATCAATTGCTCCGCGACCTGTTTGAGATATTAATAGCTCATGAGCATCACAAATTATGAACTCAACATTGTAATATATGATAAATCGATGTCATGGGAATAAAAGAAAAAGAAAAGAAAAATATAATAAAAATAGTCTATTCGAATAGAGAACATACTTCCTCAATGCTGCCATCTTCAATATCTGTGTTGAATGTAAGTAGCAAGCTCTCGTGCAACAAGTTCTCCAAATCTTCTATGTGAAGTTGTTCTACAAATCAAAAGGAAAGAGTTCTACAAATCAAAAGGAAAAAAATAAATGTATGTAATAAATAACGTAACTCAATATTGTTTCAATTTCAAAACGAGAAGTGATTTGTCATATAACTGATCTACCTGAAGTTGTTCTACAAATAAAAAAAAACATTTAGGGGGGGTTATGTTTCAATTTCAAAACGATACGATTAGGAGTCAAGATGAAAATTATCGTGCACAACTTTGCTTGCCTCAATTTCACTTCGTAGCATTATATTTGATAAAGTTGAAGAGCAAAAGTATATGCAAGATAATAAAACTAAACAAATTATTAATTAATTTATTTATATTTTTTGTATTCGTAAATACTTTATTAATCGTTGAAGAAAATATTTGTGATGGCATGGCAATGGCAAAACAAGGGTTCACAAATATTGGGATTGCAAAAAGTTTTTGCGACAGTAGCATTACCATTGTAACTTATTTGTGATGGAAATTTTTCCTTTTAGCGATGACATGATGCCAACACAAATAATGTATTCAAAATAAGCAATCTGTACAATGAGAGCATATGTATAGATGGTTGTAATGGGTTTTTTTAAAAAAAGAAAAAAAGAATACAATATAAGGAAATCAAACAAATAGAAATCCAATATACACACTTTTAATATTATTTCTTTTCATTTCATTATTTTGAATGAAATTTTAATAATTTCTACCATATATAACATGATGAAAATCTGTAACTATTGTTGTTCTACATGGTAAAGATTGATTTCAAGTGACCTTGCTCAAAAAGTTTGTGTATCATTTTAATTCCAATAAAATAAGTTTTGGGTTGAAAGCTCAAGACTAGACTAAGCAGGTAGTATTTTTAATTGAATAGTGTCTTTACAAACCATACAAACAAACATTATTGTTTTGGTGCGCATGGAATGGAATCTCTGGTGCGGGTGGCTTATGAGGAAGCAAGAACAGGAATAGACCTTTGGATTGGGAGAACCAAGAGAGGATATCAGAGGTGAGTTGGTTGAATTTTTTGAGAGAATCATTGCCTCCCCACTTGTTTTGGATGGCCATTTGAAGGCCATTCCATCCAGACAAGTGCATTGAGATTCCCTCTCGGAAAACAGAGGTAGCTTTAGCCTTGAGAGAATAAGAGGGTGTTCTTGAGACGGAACTTGTATTAAATGGTTCCATTCAAAACACATCGATTTAAGTTCCTTCTCTTTGTGAGATTCTTTTGTCTTTAGCTCTTAGTTCTCTATTCTCTCTCCTCTTGAAATCCCACCTCCCTTGTTAGAGAGACAAAGATAGGGAGGGGAAAACATTAAATTTGAATGAAGGTACAAAGTTAAGAAAAATAAAGTGGCGTGAAAAGTTGGGATCGGTAGGAGACAAATTCGGAAGGTTGAATGTTTAGCATAGGAGTAGGAGTAACAAAAATGCTTGTCACCCACTTTCCTACGCTTTCACTCATCTAATCATCCATTTTCATATTCAACTCTTTTCTCATTGTCTCTTGGGTTATGATTTATCCTCTAAAATTGGAGTTCTAATTGAACTCTAGTAAAATGAAAAATAGAGTAATGAAATATAACTTTAATTTAAGGGATTGTTTGAGATAAACTAAATAAGTATACATTTTGACTTTTTATGAAATATGAGTTGGGTATGTGTTGGGTTTAAAGTGATGTAGTAGAGAGGTGATGTGACATAAAGAAGATGATGTGACTTAAATAGGATAATGACTTTTTGACTTTTTAACTTTTTTTGGTTATGCCAAACCAAGAATAAGAGCTCTTAAATGGAGCTCTAGTGAGGTGAAAAAAAGAGAGTAGAGAGAAATAGAGAGAGGAGTGTAGGCTCCACCTTTACATGGCTACTCTCCATATCATTAGAGTTGTATTAAAACTCTCAAATATTATTGATAAAAAAAATAAGACCAAAATATTACATCGGACCCACTTTTCATTGGAGCTCTAAAGCATTTGTATTGCCTCCGTGTCATCTTTCCTAACAATCATGGATCATAAATTATTGCACAAAAAATACAGAAAATAAAAAAAAGATTAATTTTTCAAAAACTGAGTTAAACCAAACAAGGTGAATAATTTTTTTATAAAACAATAAAAATTAAAAAGTTGACAAAATGTATTTACATGAATGCAAAAGCAGGTTCTAATGCTGCATTAATTTAGGCTCTTCTTTTTCTTCTTCCTTCCTCTCCATGCAGCAACCAAGGCAACACTAGCAGTCATGTCTATCGCTACCAGCAACCATGCCCTTCCTCACCCCCAACTCACTCGCCTCCCTCCTCGAATCGGCCTTGTCGACTCACTCCTCCATCACCGGCCGAGCCGTCCATGCCCACATCATCAAAACCCTCTTGACCCCCTTCCCTTCCTTCCTCTCCAACCACCTCGTCAACATGTACTCCAAACTCGACCTACCCAACTCAGCCCAACTCGTCCTCTCACTCACCCCCAACCCCTCCGTCGTCACCTGGACTTCCCTCATCTCCGGCGCCGCCCAGAACGGCCACTTCTCCCCCGCCCTCCTCCACTTCTCTAACATGCGCCGCCAGGGCGTACAACCCAATGACTTCACCTTCCCTTGTTCTTTCAAGGCCTCTGCTTCGCTTCAATCGCCGATCACCGGAAAACAACTCCATGGGTTAGCGGTTAAACTCGGCCAAATCCACGATATCTTTGTTGGCTGTAGTGTGTTTGATATGTATTGTAAAACGGGTCTTAGAGAGAATGCTTGTAAGGTGTTTGATGAAATGCCTGAGAGAAATGTTGTGATTTGGAATGCGTATATTTCGAACTCGGTGCTTGACGGGCAGCCGAAGGGTGCTGTTTCGGCGTTTATTGAGTTTCGGCGTGTTGGTGGGGAGCCTAATTCGATTACTTTTTGTGGGTTTCTCAATGCGTGCTCGGACACTTTGGATTTGAAGCTGGGGCGGCAGTTACACGGGTTTGTGATTCGATATGGATACGAGGCAGATGTCTCGGTTGCAAATGGCATGATTGATTTTTATGGGAAATGTCGAGAGATTACTTCCTCTGAGTCGATTTTTGCTGGGATTCATTATCGTAATGATGTTTCGTGGTGTTCGATGGTGGCTGCATATGAGCAGAATCATGAGCAAGAGAGGGCCTGTTTGGTGTTCTTGCGAGCAAGGAAAGAAAGCGTTGAGCCAACGGATTTTATGGTTTCTAGCGTTCTGAGTGCTTGTGCTGAGCTTGCAGGCCTTGAATTGGGCAGGTCACTGCACGCACTTGCTGTGAAGGCGTGCATTGAAAAGAATGTGTTTGTGGCTAGTGCACTTGTTGACATGTATGGAAAATGTGGAAGTATAGAGGATTGTGAGAGAGCATTTCATGAGACGCCCGAGAGGAATTTGGTTACTTGGAATGCACTGCTTGGTGGGTATGCTCACCATGGGCATGCTGACTTGGCACTTGAGTTGTTCCGAGAAATGACATGTGAGGTGGTACCTAATTATGTGACACTCGTATGCATATTATCAACATGTAGTAGAGCTGGGGAAGTGAAAGTGGGAATGGAGATTTTTGAGTCGATGAGAGGGAGGTATGGGATTGAACCAGGGGTCGAGCATTATGCTTGTGTCGTGGACATGCTTGCACGAGCAGGGAAGGTAGAGAAAGCATATGAGTTTATAAAGGGAATGCCTATTCATCCTACTGTTTCAGTTTGGGGGGCGCTTCTTGGGGCTTGTAGAGTTTACGGGAAGCCAGAATTGGGGATGGTTGCAGCTGAAAATTTATTTGAACTTGATCCACAAGACTCTGGCAACCATGTACTGCTTTCAAATATGTTTGCAGCTGCTGGCAGGTATTTTCGCTACAGCTATTTTAATATTTGTACATTTCAATCGATTCAAATAAACAATGGACATTTTGATTTTGTTGTTGTGATTGCCTTTTGATATTTATAATCTTTGAGTTTGTCACAGTTCCATGTTTGTCTTTGACATTTTCTTATTAAGTAATCATGTCATGACTCATGACTAGTGTAGGTGGGAAGAAGCGAACCTTGTGAGAAAGGAGATGAAGGATGTTGGCATCAAGAAAGGCGCGGGATGCAGTTGGATCTCTGTGAAAAATGCAGTCCACGTGTTCCAAGCAAAAGACACCTTTCATGAAAGAAACTCTGAGATTCAAGCAATGCTAGCTAAGCTTAAGAGCGAGATGAAAGCAGCCGGATACATACCCGACACCAAATTAGCTTTGTATGATTTAGAAGAAGAAGAGAAGGAAACAGAAGTTTGGTACCATAGTGAGAAGATTGCCCTTGCCTTCGGACTAATTTCCATCCCTCCCGGAGTCCCTATTAGGATTACAAAAAATCTTAGGGTTTGTGTAGATTGTCATAGTGCAATTAAGTTCATCTCTGGCATTGTTGGCAGAGAAATTATTGTGAGGGATAACAACCGGTTTCATCGGTTTAGGGAGAATAAATGTTCTTGTGGAGATTATTGGTGATTATTTGAAAATCTTTCGCTTCTTTCACATGTTGGCAAGCTTTCCACCACCAATCATGCCCTATGCAAGACTCCAATTTGGTACATCTGCTACTTTGGAAATTGAGAGTTCATGGTGAGATCAATACAATATACGGGGAATTATAAGTTATCTTATGATATAACTCTTATATTAAAACGGATAATGATTGGTTACTGGAATTAAGAGTTGGGGTAGACATTAAAAGTAACTTCGAAGCTGGTTTACACGACCTTTATACCAATGCAACTCTTACCTAATCATTAAATAATTGTCTTGGTCGACATTCAATCCTTGAACTCCCATTTATTTTTAAAAATGATAAATACATATCTATTAGTACTTTTGATAAAAAAAAAAATTAGAAATACGAACTTGTTATTTATTTTAATTTTTAAACTTAGGTAAATTTTTGTATATTTATCTTTAAACCATTATATGAATATTTAGATATATTTATGTATGAAAAAAAAACTATATAAGATCTAGTTAACCTGAACTATGGAATACAATCTAGTTCTAATTTTGGATCTTATCTAAAAAATTGATCAGTCAATTAGTAGAAGTATTTGGTAATAATAAATTTAAACTTTATATTTAAATTATATCCATGGATATGAACCATTTTTTCTTTTTCTTTTTTTTTAATGGGGATATGAACTAGTTTGAAATTGTTAATATTGAATTAAACATTAAAAGTAGTTTAAAAACTGAGTTCCAATTGATTTTTATATTAATTCTTGACAATTCTTTTTTTTTTTTTTTTTGAAAAAAAAAAAAAAAAAAAAAAAAAAAAAAAAAAATCTTATTCTTGAAGAATTGTCTTGGTTCTTACCCAAGCAATGAGTCATTTGCCACACTTGCTTATTTAATTCTTAAATTGGTAAATATTTTTTGAATGATAAATGTGGTTACTATTTCTAAACACAAATTTCGTATCCTGCAATTAAGAGGTGAAATAAATGCACAAATAATTAATTTTATTGACTATAATAAATGGGTACAATTCTCTGTGAATTGCATTTTTACAAAAGAACAAATTCTCTGATTCAATCTCCGAAATAGGTTGCAATCCAACGGCTGCAGAAGCTTGTTGTTGAATCGAACAAGTTGATGGATTTCTTCAAATCTTCAAATGGAGAAACTTGGAGAAGAAAGGCTTGATCGAGGGCTTGAACGGCTTGATCTCGAACGAGTTTTGAAATGATCTTCTTGAAAACAAAGACCAAATTTGTATTTGTAACTTAAAAGGATTGGCACAAGTTTGGAGTGCTTGATAATCCTTTCTTTTGAATTTGAGGAGTTTTAGAGAGAATTTTAAGAAAAGAATTTGACAGAGTCTCGAGACTGCTTAGGAGCTTGCAAGACTATTAGTTAAAAAAGCTGTGTCCTTTTTTCCCTAATAAGAGCCTCTATTTGTAGGCTTAGGAGGGGAGGGTTAATTTTGAAAACTCTAAAATTGACTCTAATTTTCAAGAAACAAGCAATTTACCTATCATAGAAATTATTTGTATTGAAATTTTGAATTTAAATTTGAATTTTTTCGCCAAATTCTAATAAAATATTTTTATGGGCCCCACACTTTTGGGTTGACTCAATTATCAAAATAGGTTCACTTTTCTTTTGGCGTGACCCGTAATTTAAAATGAGTTAAGATCCATAATTTTAGTAGGACCTACATCCATTTAAAAATTTTGACCAATTAATTAAGAAAATTTATTTGTCTTGATTAATTGGACGGTAATCAAGATACGTAAAAATTTAAGTATCTACAAATTGCCCTCACTTCAAAACTCTAATTTGATGCGAGCTTGCTAATATCAAAGGTGAGGTTTGAAGTAAATTGGTCACGCTTATGTAAGGATTTTAATCATGGAATAAATATAAAAACTAGTCATACTTTATTTTTAAAATAACGAAGTGTGATTCTCTAAATATAAATATAATAGAGTTTTTTTTTTCTTTTTTGCCTCTACTATGCGGGATCTGCCTTTTCTTCTCGTATGGAAGGTGCTAAGAAGAGTATTGCTAGGGTTTGATAGGATTTGCGCAGCTCCAAAACACTCCTATTTATAACAGCACATCTTTAAGTCCACACACACTTTCAAACGGAAGCCGCTAAACTATAGAGATTGTGGAACAGACTAGAGTACTGACAATGTGAGTCTTCTTATACATCAATGCTCATTAGTAGCTTTGTATATGTTGGAAATGGTAGAAAAATTTTGGTTTGGTCTATTTTTTAAGTGGGCCCCGAGTATCGATTTACTCGGGTCAAAGTGGTAACGCGTTCTATGCCGCGTTGTGATTTACGTGGTATATTTGGTTGCTCAAAACCATTACCGAGTGAATGGGAAATTGAAGCCAAAGTGTGCTCCATGGAAATGGGGTTATGGTGAAAATTCCTTAAGATTATAAATTGGCTTGTCCCACATTGATTTGGTGAGAAGTTTTGAAAGGGTTTATAAGGCTTAGGGTGAGATACTTGGGGTGTGCCCCAAGGGGTACCCAAGTGTTTTAGAGAGGGAGGTTATAGGCAAAATGGGCTAGACCCATTGGACCCAAA
>NW_021025524.1:463561-485421 GCF_004153795.1 Camellia sinensis
ACCCAAAAAATCAGCCAACTGCGCGCCGTCCGGGCGGGCTGGGGGGTGTGTGGTGGTCTTCTAATCTTTTTGGCCAAAACATTTGAATGTTTAATTTTATTTTTGGGTAACCCCTCGAAATTCATATTAAACCTGATTTGTTTTCTTACATTCCACAGGGCCTTCCGTTTTCATAACAAGAGTTAAAAACTGGTTTGGATTTATTGCTCATTCCAAACAGATGCCCTTCCTGTTTTTTTATCTGTTTGATTTATTAACGCGTCAACAGATTCAAAATCTTTTAAATTGAAATAACAGTTTCATACCTGGTTTCAAATTCAAAAACCAAGAGTCATCTTTACATCTATAAAATAGAACTAGCCTCCCAATTCTGGATTTCCACTCCATTTTTCGGTACTCCATCCTCTTGCTCCTAAATCTCTGCATTTTGCCCTGAGCAATTTTATTTGAAAGAAGAGTGTAAACACTTAGTGGTGTTCGGAAGGCAAACAATTTGTAGTGACTGCTATTGTTTTGTGGTAAGATCAGTTTCATCTTGGGAGATAATACGTCCAAATTCTGAAAGCACCGGTGGGAGAGGACGAATCTGTCCTTAAGGCAACAGGTTAACACCCTGAAGCTGATCAGAAAGTTTCAATAAATTAACTCAAGTAAGTTGTTAGATTTTATTCTGTTTTTATTTGTTTATTTAAATCAGATTTTAAATTTGTTTTTCGAACAAAATAAAATCTGCGGTTTTTAATTTAATTTATTTTTTTTATTTCGAGTTTGACTTTTTGTAATCAAAACAAATTCTCTATTTTAATTTATTCTTTATATTCTTGTTGTTGTTTTGTATACAACAGAAATTTAAGCTTTTTAAAATACAGTGAGATTGTACAACAATCTTAAGAACAGAATCTTTTTTGGGTATGCTTCATGTATTTAATTTTTCTGTGTTTTTCAATATATCGGTTGGAAAAACAAAGTAGTGATTTGGTGCATTTGACAGATAATAGTAAATATACTGTCCTTTCCCTTTAACAACAACTAGTAGTATGATACTGATGTCATTCAACATTCAGAATACATTTGTATTACAAGAAAATTCTGTGAATGATTTTTATTTTTCTAAGTTTTAGTAACAAAGGAAAATAAAATTATTTGTTGTTGTTATAGATTTATTTTCTGGTTTTGTAAACTGAAAATTAAATTTGGTGTTAATTTTTTTCTGATTTTTTGTAATCAGAGATTATGGCTACACAAACTGAAACTGCATCTGGCAGTGGTGACTCGCTATTGTTACACCTACATTGGTCCTATCCACAGAACCCTGTTTCATGTACCAATCAAAGTCATAGAGAAAAATCGGAAAAATTTATGGTACAAAGTTTAAGAGATGGCAGCAGAAGATGCTGTTCTATCCTTACAACTCTTAATTTGGCCGGTTTTCTCCATGAAGAGGCTCCGAGCACTGTAAAGAGGGTGAAAGTGTATCGCAGTTTGTTCCAGCTGTAGATGCTTGGGAAACATTCAGAATTCCTTGCAAGAACTCATCCTAATGCCTTGACAATATCTGTATAATGTATACAGTCCCCTCTGAAAACAGAAAAAGAACTGTGATTTTTTTGGAGAAGAAATAACAAGACAGAAGATGCCGGCACGTTAAAAAATTTGTCGTCGGTAAATTCTGGACTTGTTATGGTAGACCTCCCAAACGTAAATAACTAATCTTCAAGTTCAAACGTTCAAATAATTTTGCATGATAATTCATTCAAAGGTATGTCTCTTAGCGAGTCATTTCCCAAGTCGCGTGCTTTAGTGAAAAGTACCACCGGCTTGGAAGATTTCAAAAATTATTTAAAACATAAACGCAAGAGAATGACCTTGGTGAATTGATTGTTAAGATTAAAGAATTGAAGAAATACCGAAAGAGCTGAAAAGAGGAATGATAAAATCCATTGAGTCCAAGGCTAATGTGGAGAACAAGTTCATAAACCACCAGTAAAAAAAGAAAAGTTTACTGGAGATGGGTCCTAAACAGGCGATAGTAGCAAGAAGTTCACGGAATGCTATAACTGTTGGCAAAACTGGACATCGAAGCTCTGACTGCCCGCCGCCCTAAGAAAGGACAGGTAAGTAACAAGTTAAGAAGACGCGACAATCAGGCCAATGTAAACAGAAATTGGATTACATTCTGATGGAGTGAAATGACATCAAGCCTTTCTGCTGGTGATTCCTGAGCTACTTGTTGGAAATCCAAAAGAAAGTGGTGGTGACACTGGGAACTCGTTCACAATATGTGCCACATTAATTTATATAATTTTTTCATAAAAGTCAAAAAGTTAACCCAAACAATCATATTTTTTTTCTCAACTTTTTAATTTAAAAAGTCAAAAAATATACTTATTTAAGACCTTCCAAACAATCCCTTAATACAACTATAAACCAAAAAATAAACGTAAACATACCTAGATTGCTTTTGCATGCTTTCTCTCTTTATGCATTTATGTGTTGACACCTGTTCTGTTGAACAAAGAAATATACTTGTTGGAATATGTACCTTTTATTTTTTCACTTTAAGGTCAAGTTTGGCAATCTAAAATAAGTAAACACTTTTTATCTTTTTATCTTTTTTTCATCACATCATCTCTCTATTTTTCTACACATCTTTTTGTAAAAAAACAAAAAATACACTTATTTAGATCATCCCAAACAACCCCTAAGTAACATTTGAAGGGTTAAATTACCTCATTATTTAATGTGTTGAAAAGACTGAACTTGTTCATTAAATTTTATTTATATTTTTTTATTAATTAATAATATCACGTAAGAATGTATCACCGTCCCTCTTTCCTTTTTATTATTTTTATTTTTTTCTTTTTACTCACTTATTTTATTTGCACCATATGCAACCACGGATATACACTAGCACATATAAACCAAAACATGAACATAAACATACCTAGATTGCTTTTGCATGCTTTCTCTCTTTATGCATTTATGTGTTGACACCTGTACTCTTGACAACAGAAACATAATTGTTGGAATATGTACCTTTTATTTTTTATTGTTGGAATATGTACCTTTTATTTTAAAAAATTGAGTGGATCACTAAAAAGTGGAATATTAATAATTCTAAAGTGGTGTGAGTCTCACATGATGAGATGTTTTGCTCTTCTGTTTGTTTGTTTGTTTTTTGTGGATCCCACATAATGGGATGTTTTGCTCTTGTATTTTTTTTTTTTTGAATTTCCACCTCATTAATGATTCATTAGCGCCCTCAAATTAGTGGGAAGAATCATTGTTGTTTTATTTTTTTCACTTTATGTGTGTACATATAAATAAGGATTAACGGTTAGCACAGCAGTGATTGTTTTATCTCAATTTGACTTGTATTATAAATTTATTTTTATAATTCGAACTGTTTGTTTTGTAGAGTTTATTGAGTGTTTTGTGCCTATCAAAAATCATATTAATCGGATATCAATAATTATATGATTTATAATCGATCATATAAAATAAACAATAAGTTTTTCTTTTGAGAAATAACATAAAAAATATACAATTCGATCATATAGTTATTGATATCCGATTAATATAATGTTTGGTAGGTACGAAGTAATCAATAAATCTTACAAAATGAACAGTTCGGATCATAAAAATAATCTCATAATACATCTCAAATTGAGACACAAGAGTCACTGTTGTACCTTTAGCACAACAGTAATCCTTAATCCTATAAATAAACATTTTGAAGGGTTAAATTACCTCATTATTTAATATATGTTGAAAAGACTGACTTTGTTCCTTAAATTTTATTTATATAGTTTTATTAATTAATAATATCACGTAAAATTGTGTCACTGCCCCTCTCAATATATATATATATATATATATATTTCCACCAGATTGGATTACAAACAAGAAAAGAAGTGGGAAAAGAAGGAGGTAGATGGAGCTAGCTTGTGCAGTTACTTGTTTCTTTACTCCAAAGGAAACTAGTAACAAGAATCACTTTACAATGTTCCTTATACTTGTGTTGAAGAAAAACTCCAAAAAAAATGCCCATATGATGAAGATTCTCTCGCCAAGGCATTCAAAAGCTATATGCTCACCCAACCCAATCCCAATCCTATCAACAACCAATGTCCAAGCAATTTACTTGCTTTCACCATCATTCACATATATATGTATATGTTTTCAAAATTTCCATTACTTTTATTCCCAAAAGCACTAAAAATAAAATAAAGAAAATTAAGACGAAAACGATGCCAAAAGAGCTGCCCTTCTTGTTTCTTTTAGGTTAAGGTTAGATTAAGAATTTGCCTTTCACAAATTTACTGAAACACAATTTTAAGTTGTTTGCCTATAGCCACAACATGAGTGCACCGTCACTGACATGTTTATCAAAGACTAGAATTCAGGCTTTTTTGCATTGAAATTCTGAAATCAATTTTTTTGAATCCACAACTAAAGCAAGATCCAATAATTAATAGCAAATTATATGTAAGGAAGTTAGACATTTACATTTGTATGATGCAATTAAAATTAGTAGAACAAAAAGATTTTTTTTTTTTTTTTACTTAAAGCATGTCATAATCAATGTAAAAGAAAACCTTTTTTTTGGAACGCCAAAATACACTATGAAATAACAATTGCTGTCCTCCTATTTATTCTACAAAGAGTGGTATCACATTTCTTATTATGCTTCTTTATTACTAAAAACCACAAATATTTTGTACTATATTTTGATATCATATTCGACGCCATGAAGCACTATCTTATACCCATTAAATCACAAGTTTTGAATGTTAATCATATTGGTTTTTTTTTTTTTTTTTTTTTTTTCTTGGACATAATCAAAATTCAGGGTATCACTATTATCAATAGGCATATTGTTGTCTTAATCTTCAGCATTCACTTCCATTCAAAAAAGAGAATGACTTCCCTCCAGTCTAATCACGGGCTGGATGGTACTGTGGTGTTCGTGGTGGCCCACCACGAGTCCCATTCAATAATTCGAACTTTTAATGTGTAAAATTCGTCGAATACTATATGTCTATAAAAATCACGTTGATCGGATATCGATAGTTATGTGATCAATCCATTTTATATGAAAAAAATGGATGGTGAAAGATAAATGGCTTACAAAAATCTGACTTGATCACATAGCTATCGATATCTGATCAACGTAATTTTTGTAAACATATAGTACTCAACGAGTTCTACACATTAAACGGTTCAGATTATCGAAACGGGACCGGTGGTGGGTCCCTACGGGCCCAACAGTACCCTCCAGTCTGATCACGGACTTGAGGAAAGTCATTTCCTTCAAAAAAATATGTGAAATTTTTATATAGAAAAAAATAGAAAGAACTATGTTGAGTTTAAATTAGTTGATTTTTCATACGGCAATGGCTTCCCTCCAGTCCTAAATCAAATTGAATGGTATTGTTGGTCCCGTTGGGGCTCACCACGAGCCCCGTTTCGATAATCCAAACCGATCAATATGTAAAATTCGTCGAGTACTATATGTCTGTAAAAAATCACATTGATCGAATATCGATAGCTATCTCATCGGATCAATTTTCTGTCAACTGTTTATTTTTTCATTGTCCATTTTGTTTTATGCAAAACTGATTTGTTTACATAATTATCGATATTCGATTAATATGATTTTTTACAAGTATATAATACTCAATGAATTCTACACATTGAACGATTAGAATTATCAAAATGAACCCCATGACGAGCCCTCACAAGTCCAACAGTACCCTCTAATTGACTGGAGGGAATACCGGCATTAGGTTTTCGTGAACTTTAAATGTTCCATTTTGTAGACAAACTATTGTTTAGTGGACAATAATTAAGTTGAAAAACATGTTTTGCTTCAAATGATTAAACTAATCCCGCTAATTATTCAATCATGCCCTCCAAAGTCAAACATGTCTATTTCTCGCTTTGGTTGCAATTAGCTTTTAAAATATTCCCACTTATCTGTTTTACAACCTTTTTTGCAACCTCGCAAGAAACAAGAAATCTTTGCGTTGTTGATTAACTATTTTTTACATATCATTAGTACAATTAAATACAAAATGGGCAGAGAAAGAGAGAGACACAGCAACAACTAACAAATATTTTTATACGGCTTTTGATTGCACCAAGGATCTTCTAGAGTGTTTTTTTCCTAAAGTTTCCTAAAGTGGTGTATTGTGTGGTTGAGATTTAATCCTGAAAAATTGATGTGACTTGTCATAAAATCTCAACCACACAATGCACCACTTTAGGAAACTTTAAGAAAAAAAAACTCTAGAGGATCCTTACTCTTTTGATTGGGGGATTTGAGAAAGGATTTGGAAAGAAAAATAAAAAAGATAAATGAAACGTGAATAAAATATATTTACATTTCATCTAGTTTCACACACTTTTTTCCTTTCTCTTTCTAAATAGCTCTCCAAATCTCTCAACCAACTTAACGTTAGTAAAATTTCTCATTTCCGAGATCATAATGTTGTATTATATCCACCGGGTATACATGAACAAACCTTAACCAAATCTATCCAATACAACAAACAAGTGGCATTGATCTTATAATCTCACAATCACCCCCCAAAAAAAAAAATTAAGTGTAGAAGAATGGACAAAGAACAAGAACTAACAAGATTTGAATCCCGTTACAAAAATACGTTGCGTTACGCGTGTTTTTGACTATACTCAAATTGAGGAGTTCGAAAAGAAAGGTTACCAAAGGGAAATTGAAACTGATCCACGGAGGAGGAGGATGTGAATGGCGGCGGCGGTGGTGCCGCCATGTCAGATTCAAATCTTTCCCATTTTGTCCTCGCGTAATGCTTTTGTTTCTGCTGCGATAATGGAGCTTTATCGTCATTTCCACCATTCTTAATCTTCAACACATCAAGAATTTCGATGTATTTTTGTACTCTCCTCACCTTCAACATAATCATTCAAAAAATTTAAAACCTATGTTTGCTTCCAAGAAAATGAGAATTATTACAATATGTAAACCCAATAAATAAATAAATCAAACATACCTGATCTCTCCTCTGCTGTTTTGCACCTCCATCAGCCACAATTTCATCCAATTTAAGCAGTTGTGTCATCAACAATTCAATCAAATTCAACAGAACTGTTTCTGCTACTTTCTTTCCACCATAAATTTCTGCTTCCAAATTTGCAACCTACACAATCCCAACACATTTACATCAGATCAAAAACACACAAAAAAAAGTACATTTGATCTAAAAAATACTAGCCATTACCTGTTTGGCAAGATTGTCAACAACTAATCCAATTTCAGCTATGGATTTTGCAGCCTTGTCCATCTTATCGTTTCTGCGCGATTCAAGAACCCGTCTCTCCCGACTCATTGCACCCTCAATTAATTCAATTTTTGATCCATCATTGACTCCTGCCACCTCAAGAAACACTTTTGAATCTCTCTCTCTGTCTCTATATATCAATTTCTGATCTTGAGGATGCAACCCAGTTGGTTTTGCCAGCATTTTCTTCAAATCCCCTGAATTCCCATTACCCACTTCATCAATAAAATGATAAATAACATTTAGAGAGGTTCACATACATATTTATGAATGTGTTTGAGTAATGAAAATAAATAAATTTTGAATTTACCAAAGCTAGCTTGAGGACTGATATTGAGCTCATGATAAGATGATCCAAATTTGACCCTGACTTTAATTTTGGGAATTTGAAATGATGCATTGTTTTGATCTGAATTCCTTTTTTGTACCAGCATTCCCCCTGGCCTAACTTCCCAACAGGCTGCCGCCTCGGAACTGCCGCTTCCGCTGCCTTTGGTTGGCATCACCGGCGACGACATTCCGGTGGGCTTGGAATTCTTTTTCAACATGTCTTGATTCAAGCAATGAAAATTCTTTCAACACAAGATAATGTCAAAAGGAGTTGAAAACAATGTTTTTTTTTTTTCAAAGTACTTTCTTGTCAAGTTGAGAGGAAACCCAAAGATGAAGAAAGAACCAAGTTCTAACCCACAAAGTCAGAAGAACAATCTATCTGGTGAGCAGCTTCTCAGAATCAGCTTTTTTGACTTAAAATAAGTTGTTAGAATCAGAAGCTGTTTGAAATAAGTTTAACCAAACAGTCCAAAATAACTTTTTAAAAGCCAGAAGCCATAAGTTGGCTTAAAAAAGCTGCACCAAACACCCCCAAAGTCAGAAGAACAATCTATCTATCTATCAATCTATATAAGTTTCTCACTGATCATACAACAAGAAATTAAGCATAGTTTTTTTGTTTTGGTGAGAATCAAAAGAAGAGGATTCTATAAAATTATATATAAAACCATTATTGAAATGTATTTGTATATCTAAAAGGGTTAGGAAAGGAAGAGGAAATTTGAGAAAAAAAATGAGTGGACAGCTAGGTAAGAGAGAGAAACATATGTTTGTTCTATAATATATATTTTTTATAATTGGATATATGATGGAAGTTTTTATGATAAATTTTTTTTCTAAGAATTTTACTCCATTCAATTCATATTTTTTTTTACTATTTTATTAGATCCTATTTGAGGTAAGAAAACTAAAACACCCTCAATCTCTCTTGCCCTCTATTAATATTGATATTTAATGTTGATTGTTATTATATTTTGGTAGTTCACATACATCAAGATGTTGACTGTCTGTCATTATATTCATATTAATTTGAAATAAATTTTTGTCATTGTGTTGTCAATTACATGATGTGAATATTCACATCATATAATTGAAATGAATATTCACATCATTATATCCACATTAATTTGAAATGAATTTTTGTCAATGAATTTTTGTCTTTGTATTGTCAATTACTTGATGTGAATATTCATACTACAACATACGAACGTGAACATTCACATCACTATATTAGATGAGAGAGAATGTTCACATATTGTGAACGATCACATCACTACATGTTGTGAATAAAAATGTGTTGTCAATTAAAAATATAATGAATTTTATTTTTAATGTGTTGTCAATTCAAAACAAGAAGGTTCACATATTGTAAACGTTCACATCACTACATTAGATGAGATAGAATTTTCGAAAATGTGTTGTGAACGTTCACATCAGATGAGAGAGAATGTTCACATTATTTTTAATATGTTGTCAATTAAAAATATATTCAAATTAGATGAGAGGGAAAGTTCACATTATTTTTAATATGTTGTCAATTAAAAAGTTCACATTATTTTTAAGATGTTGTCAATTAAAAATATATTCACATCAGATGAGAGAGAATGTTCACATTATTTTTAATGTGTTGTCAATTAAAAATATATTCACATTATATAATAATAAAAATAATAACATTAATGTTATTTAATTTGTGTATGAAATTTTATATACCTTGGTCCTTTCCCTTCTCTCTTCTCCCCCAACATTAAATGACAATATTAAATATAAAGGCATAGGAGTCTAAGAAAATAGTATAAATCAAGAAAAATGATTTTATGAAATAAAAATATAAATACATGAGACTAAGTAGGTTAAAAAATTCTTTCATAAACTTCTTAAGTTAGAGCACTTTTAAATGGAATTTATCAATAAAAATTCCATATAAGATATTTAAGAATAATACTATGTGACTAAATAAATTTCATGTAAAAAAAAAGATCAATTGATATGGTATTTAGGCCAAGTTTAGGAAGACTAAATAAGTGTATTTTTTGACTTTTTTTGTATTATGTGTAGAAAAAGTAGAGAGAAGATGTTGATTGATGTGACCCAAAAAAGATAAAAAGATGAAATAAGTGCACTTTTTTTTGTTAGCCAAACTTGGCCTTATTATGTTATTGTAGTAAATCCTGTTACAAATTTCAAAGTTCTAGTACTGTAAAATAAGTTTGTAAAATTTTGTTGTATCTCAATGCTTGGTTAATTTTGTTTGTTGAATACATCTATTTTTTAGTCAGTGTGAACATGGAAAGTGTTAAGTATATTGGAGCACTTCAACTAAGAAAATCATCACTAAATATTATCTATTTCTTAATTGCAAAATTAATATACCAAAATACAATGCATGTCATTTTTAATTTTTTCTTTTTCAAGTCAGTTGTACATTTCTGTATGAGAGGTAATCAATTATTGCCAAATGCAAAAAAACTGAGTTTTTTTGGTTTTCAAGTTAGTTGTAATCAATTTCTTCTTTTTCAAGTGTTTGGTTTGAATTTTTTGAATTAAATTTTTTAAAAAACTGAGTATTTTGGTTTTCGTATTTTTTTGTTTTTAGTGAATATTTTAAAAATTTTAAATATATTTTTTCACTTTCTTAGATGCATCTTACTTAGATGTATCTAAAAAGTAAAAAAATTGTAAAAAAATATTTTAAAAAATTAATAAATACATAAAAATATAAAAAATGTACTGAATTCTTGTTTTTTTTTTTTGTATTTTTTGGTATTTAGTGAATTTTTAAAATATTTTTTTCACAATTTTTTAACTTTTTAAGTATATTTATATGTTATTAGGTACGTCCAAAAATTTAAAAAATTGCTTAAAATGTTTTTTAAAAAATTCAGTAAAAACAAAAAAAAAAACACGAAAAACAAAAAAAGTAGAATTTTCTAAAAAATGTTTTTGGAAAACTCTAACCAAGCAAAGTGATATTGTTTGGTTGTAATTTTCTGAATTTAATTTTTTAAAAATTGAGTTTTTTGTTTTTAATAAATTATTTTACTATTTTACGCAAATTTTTTTTTCCAACTTTTTAGATACACTTAATACAAAGGGATTTTTTTTTTAAGGTCCCTAATATTATAATTTTAGGAGATAAAGTGTCAAGCCCCACTTTTTATTACTCGGAAGTGTTACCAAATTCATTACTTAACTCAATTTCAGAGATAACATGCAGAAATAAACTCTTTAGTCCAATGAGTAGAAATAAATAATCATTCTCTCATCCGAATGCAAATTAAATACAACATGAGCATATTGAATAAAATGCCCGAAGGCTTACACCATTTATTTAAAAGAATCAAGAAGAAAGGTGT
Organism: Camellia sinensis; assembly: GCF_004153795.1. Classification (NCBI taxonomy): domain Eukaryota; kingdom Viridiplantae; phylum Streptophyta; class Magnoliopsida; order Ericales; family Theaceae; genus Camellia; species Camellia sinensis. Next base: position 474,573 of record NW_021025524.1, read on the forward strand.
AACCCTTTTACAACAATGGCATTCCGCCAACATAAAAGAGGCCCCGTGGCCAACAAATAAGAAGATCCAAAATCTTGTAGCACGTCTTGCTTATTACCTGAAAAAAATTCAACAACGTAGGATGAACATATAGTCCAGTAGGGATCTCAACATAATCCTCAACAATAACAACTTACAGATAGCTATGATCATGAATGCTCAATCTCATACTAGAATAGTAATGTGGCAGTTCATACAAAATATACATAAGTATATACTTTTCTCGAAAGTAGCCATTTCATTCAACGCTATAAGCCATTCATCTTTCTTTTCATTACCTTTTGTTCCCAAACTTTCATAAGCAATAACAACTTAGAAAATAATTCCACTAAGCCCATTATTTTCCTCTCATGTTCCATACTTACAACAGGTTTTCCCTTCTTCAAAACATACTTTCAAATACCCAATTTTCCTCCACACTATCCCAAAATCTCATAATGGCATTTTGGTTTATTCCCAACACATTCATATCTATACATGCATGCCTTTGATGAAAAGGTGATAACAAATCATCAACATGTATAAAATCAACAAATGAGGCAACTCGGCCTTCCAAAACTGTAACCATCGCAATCCATGATATACTCAGGTATACTGAGACAATAATAATAAAGCTCTACTCTACCTGCCATAAGCACCGTAAGTTAAGGATACACCTTACAATCAAATGACTAGCCACATTCTCCAGACACAAGCTGGAAGGTAATGGTACCTAGTCCAAGTTCTCCAGGCGCTAGCTGGAAGGCGCTAGTACCCCTTATTCTAAGCGCGGTATATAACACCAACCATCTCTATATAACAAAGCACAACCAATAAGTGTAATACGTACACATAAACTACTCAAGATACATAAGCAATGTGTTAAAGTATATGAACACATAGGTGTGTGGAGTACATCACCTATCTCCTCCCACACACTGGAGTACATCACATATCTCCTCCCTAACAATTATACATATATAATGTATCATAGCACTTCATTACGTACAAGGTTCAATCAACACCGGTGTAATGCAAACACAACAATTCAATACAACAATGTCATCCTCCACCAATGACCAATGACCAAAGACAAAACCTCTAGATGCATGTATACAATACACCTATTAGAAGACTCAACTATCATGAGATCATAAACCCAACAACAACGTTAGTACGATAGGTAAAGGTAAAACCCCAAATGTGGGTATTCAACACTCACGATACAATAATTAAATTCTCATATTCATTCTCCGAGACTCACATAGAGTTAACATTTCATTTTCTATTTTCAAGGTCAATTTTCATAAACTTTCCAAATCAACAAGTTACACCACTTATTCCCAAAAACACTTTTCCCATTCACAAAATCAATTCCATTCTTTTTATTTTACAAAATCAATTCCATAGATAATAAAAGTCATAATCCAACTCGGTTCAATACATTCATTTCAAAACAACCCCAAAGCCATAATTAATCCTATAGGCATTAATACCTCCACCCAACTCATATTAACAATAGTAATTTACAATTATTGTTCAATCAACCTCCCTCTATAATTTACCAAAACAAAATATAATTTAGGACTTTTTCTTCTGTCCACAACAACATGCTAATTTACACTCCAATTAACCCAAAGAACTATCAATGATAAATTAATCATTCTCAAACAACCAACCCTAGGTTCCCTCACATGGTTTTCAAAGAAATTCAACATGATATGATTTTCATGCAATACAAAACTACCACATGTCTATCTATAGACGGAGTATTGAAAAAGAATAAGGAGAATCCCTACCTCAAATGGAGAACCCAAGGGGAAGAAGAGCCAAACTCGTAAGTGCTCCAAATCCACAAATGTTCAGATTAAAACGAAGCCCAAGCCACCCTCTATCTTTCTTACAAAGGACTTAGGGTAGGAACATACTAAAACTAGATGAATCCCTAGAGAGAAGGTGTGTAAAGAGAGAGGGAGCTCGGATCTAGGGTTTGAGACAAAAGGGGAAATCAAAAAGTAAAGAAGAAGCTGCTGTTGCGAACTGATATATACGTTCCTCGCTTGAGCGAAGGAGTGGTCGCTCGAGCGACCAGACACAAAGAAACCTCGCTCGAGCGCACAAAGCCTCGCTCGAGCGAACAACACGAAGCTTCAGGTCTGCAACCCAGAAGCACGCTCGAGCGAAGAACAGCTCACTCGAGCCAAGGCTGCGTCTGAACAAAACCTGAAGACACGAAAATCCCGCTTGAGCGTACAAACTCTTGCTCGAGCGAAGAAGCAACAACACAAGGCTCACTCGAGCGACAAAGTCCTGGCTCGAGCAAAGAGGCTAAAAACTGAACAACAACCATATACTTCCAATCACAACCAACCTGAAACGAACCTGCCCAAAACATCCTATAACTCAAATACAAAGTATTGAAGGACGGAAACAAGCTAAATACAACAACCCACGTCTACGGAACCAAGTCTGGAATACAATACAAAATGGAGGGAAAACCCGGATCGCTATATAAAGGGCATCCTAAATTTTCATATTACCTCAAGTCCCTTAAAAACATTCGGCTCTTCCCTCTAAAATTATTGGACCAAACAATTTTCAAAACTTAAAAATTCAATAACTTTTGATTTAGATATTTATTTTCAACAAAAATTATATTTTTGGAATGCCCTTATTGAGATCTATCAAATAAGATTTATAATGAATATGAAATTAAGAGAAAAAAAATGTCAAAATTTTACTGAATTAGAAATCAACATGAAAGTAAATTTCTCTGAATACATTTACATAGAAATTTCAAAGAAAATCAAATGTTTTAGAGAAAGTCAACATGCAAGTCAATTTCTCTTACTACATTTGCAAAGAACTTTCAGAGAAAAATCAAACGTGTTAGGAAAGAAAAAAAAAAACACGGCAACATGTAAGTAAATTTCTCTGACTACATTTGCAGAGAAAATTCAAAGAAAATCAACATGACAGAAATTTCAGATATAGGTCTAATGAAATTTCATACTGCAAGTGTGTAATGGCCAAAGAAGATCAATAATATAGAGAAATTCCAAATATAGGTTTAAGTAAAATTTCTCTGGTATAAGTCCAGTGAAATTTCAAAAAAATTTCTCTTCACAAAATTTCTTTGGTATAAGTCCAAAGAAATTTCAGCAAGTCCTCTAAATTCTCTGTTATAAGTCTAGAGAAATTTCTACCATAGGTCTAATGAATTTTTCTCTAGTATAAGTCCAAAGAAATTTCAACAAGTCTTCCAAATTCTCTAGTATATGTCCAGAGAAATTTCTGGTATAGGTCTAAAGAAATTTCTGCAGGCCCTCCAAATTCTCTAGTATAAATCCAGAGAAAATTACTTGATATAGGTCTAGTGAAAATTCTATGATATAGATCTAGAGAAATTTCAACAGGTCCTTCAAATTCTCTAGTATAGATCCAGAGAAAATTATTTGATATAGGTCTAGTGAAGTTTCTATGGTATAGATCCAAAGAAATTTCAACAGGTCCTCTAAATTTTCTAGTATAGGTTCAGAGAAATTTCAACAGGTCCTTCAAATTCTTTAAAATCTGTAAGTTTATTATTGTCTATGATCACCCACTCTTTATTCTTCACCAAATAGATTAAGGACCCATCCTCACGGTAGTGGACAAGGTTAACGAGGTGGACGTGGCTGCCAAGGTGGCAGGGAGGTTTTGAAACTTGGCATCAAAGACATGGACAAAGGTGGTGGTGATGAAACGGTCGTCAAAATAAAAGGAGGCGGAAGTGGTGGTGTTAAAGAATGATGAGATGGTGGATTTGGGTTCTAGGGTTTGGGAAGAGAAGATTGTAAGGTGCTAGAGAGATGCAAATCTGTAGAGAGAGAAAGAGAATAGAGAAGATAAATGGAAAGATGATGCCAGAGTGGGAGCTAGCGGCGATTATGAAGCGATTGTCGGAGTGGAAGGAGGAGAAGGTGGCGGTGTGAGAGAGTGAGGAAATGGTGGATTTGGGTTTTAGGGTTTAAGAAGAGAGAGATCGGAGAGATAGATGAAAGAGTAAAGAGAGATCTAAATATGTAGAGAGAGAAGAGAGACCCAAATATGTAGAGAGAGAAGAAGGAAGAGTGAGGGTAAAGTTTGAATTTTTTTTAATAAAATAAAAGTAAAAGATGCGAGGGATCTTATCTAACATAAAAATAATAATAAAAAAAATGAAAATAAAAATTATAGACCTCTCTTCTACTACCCAAAATTAGAGAGGGATGTTAGACTAATTTTCCCTAATATAAGTGTTTGGTTTGAATTTTTTGAATTAAATTTTTTGAAAACTGAGTTTTTTAGTTTTCGAATTTTTTTGTTTTTAGTGAATATTTTTAAAATTTTAAATATTTTTTTTACTTTTTTAGATGCACCTCACTTAGATGTATCTAAAAAGTAAAAATTTGTGAAAAAATATTTTTTAAAATTAATAAATACATAAAAATATAAAAAATGTACTAAATTCTCGTTTTTTTTTTTTGTATTTTTGGTATTTAGTGAATTTTTAAAAGGTTTTTTTCAATTTTTTTTTACTTTTTAGGTATATTTATGTTAGGTATGTCTAAAAATTAAAAAAAATTGCTCAAAATATTAAAAAAATTCAGTAAAAACAAAAAAATATGGAAAATAAGAATGTAGAATTTTTTGAAAAGTGTTTTTGAAAAATGATAACCAAGCATAGGGATACAACTAAAAAATATAATATTTTAAATTTTTTTTTTTAAAAAGTTCACTAAATACCAAAAATATTAAAAAAATATGAAAATTCAATATATTTTTGTATTCTTATGCATATATTAATTTTTAAATTTTTTTAATAAATATTTTATCTTTTATATACATCTAAATTAGGTATGTCTAAAAAGTAAAAATATATATTTAAAATATTAAAAAAATTACTAAAACAAAAAATTACAAAGAATAAAAAAAATTAATTTTCAAAAAGTTAAATTCAAAAAATTAGAATCAAATATTTTTTGAGTTCTATTTATTGCCTATGAGCGCGACTCTTTGTTAGGTTAGTTATTGACTTCTATTGATTATGCAGATTTTTTTCTATTTATTGACTTCCAAATGAAAGTAGTTGTAAAATCGTTACCTCTTGCAACGAGAACCACATTTTAGAATCTTTTTTAAATAATAATATTATTATTTAAAAAGTTTTTTTTGTTTGGTACCAACTCGTGAGCCTGTTCTTTTAGTGAATTTTTTTTTATAGATTTGATTTAGTTTTTTAGCAAATTTTGATGTGTTTAACTTTTGAATTTGTAAAGAGATTTATGAATGGAAAAGATTCTCAATTTTTAATTTTCTTTCACAAATCTGAAATCCAAGCATAACATTAAAAATAAATAAAAATAAAACAATAAGTTTAACAATCTAATCTCAAAAAATAAACAAAGAAAAAAACTCCTAAAAAATTCAACTTAAGAGTCGGAACCAAATAGTGGAGGTATAGTTAGTTAGGCCAAGTTTGACATGTCACAAAAAAAGATAAAAAATCAAAAGGTTACTCAAAAAGTTAAACAGTTATCACTATTCATCAAAAAAAAATATTAAAAAATTAATTTTACACACAAAATTACAATACATCAATCTGACAGCCTCAGATCTGTGCAGCGTTGTGTAACAAAAATTGCACAGTTGAGGTGCGATTTTAACACACTGTTGTTCGGCCCGTGGAGGCCCATCACGGGTCCCATTTTGATAATTTGAACCGTTTAATGTGTAGAACTTGTCAAGTATTATATGTCTATTAAAAATCACTTTGATCGAATATCGATAACTGCATAATCAAATCAGTTTTGTATTAAAAAATAAAGGTGTTATAATTAACGATTGGAAAAAAACAAATCTGATTAAATAGCTATCGATATCCGATCAACGTAATTTTTTACAGGCATATAGTACTCGACGAGTTCTACACATTGAACGGTTCAAATTATCAAAACATGATCCATGATGGCCCCCACGAGCCGAACAATACCATCCAGTGCAATGTCCAAAAAGTAGACAATTACTTCTTAACATCTATTCCGCCTTTGCAGACATGACAGCTGTACAACTCACTCTCTAATCTTCTCCTACACACTAATTTATATAATTTTTAATACATATTTTTTTATAAAAAGTCAAAAAATTAACCCAGCTTAGAGTTATCGCTCAAAATTCCACATCCCAGAATTAGGAAACAATTGTACCACTCACCGGACATAGGACCAATGGAGGCGCGGACCTATTTCGGCCTCTTCCTTCGTGAGCAGCAGGTTCTATGATCGTGGATGGCGTAGACGCCCGAGATGGCGTTTCATGTCTGGTGTGGGCGGTTGTAAACCCTCCATGTTGGAGAGAATGGCTTGTTGGAGGGGACTGGCTCCGGGTTCTAGTTCTCATTAGGTGGGACATCTTGTGTGGTGGAGGAGGCACAGGGAGGTCTCGCCGAAGCAAAAACATTGATCAAGGCTTGATTTTTTTTAGCTAAGCAGTTGATGCTATTGTGAGTTCTGTGAAATACTGAGGTGGCGTTGTTTGTGTGTTAGTGAGGGTCAGCTTGGGGTGTCAAGCAACGTTGTGTTGAGAAACCATGGATCTCGTTATGACCATCCACCTTGGTGGGTGGCGAGGAGGAATTATTCCGGAACGGGTCTCTGCGACAATGAAGCACAATTGTCATGCAGGCGAAAGTTTTTCACAGACGACGCAACTGATGTGACTACTGGTCCCTGATGGACAGGTCGAGCTGATCCACGCCCCAACACTGTTGTCCGGTCGCTGGGCCTCGGTTAAGATACTGCACAAAAGTCCAAACGTGGGACAGGAGTCTCCCAGCGAAACCCTCTGACGAGCAAGTTAGAAGAGAGAAAAAGCAATGGAATGTAGAGATAGGGTGATGATAAGGAACCTAGCCTTTTTTGTCTTAGAAACCTGCTTATATCCTTTGTTCATTCATATTCCTTGTCTACTCCGACTGTCATTGTTATGCTCTACTTACCTTGTTCCTGATGAGTCCATTCTCCTCCGACATGAAGGGGTTTATCGCATTAAAATGCTGCAGGGGACCTCATTAATGACTAATGTGTGTGCAATAACTCTGCAAGATCTTTGTCTACTTACGTGACTGGTTCTTCTCTTGACAAGTGTTTGGATGCCATTGGCCCGTGGCAACGTGGACTTTAGTGTTTGAACCATGTATTGGGCTCTAAGTGGTGGCCAAAGCCCTATGGCCCGCTTATGTCAAAAGTATTATTAGAGATTTTGAGCTTTGCTCACACAGTTTCCAGTTTGAACTACTCCTGTGTTGGTTCATGGTACTGTCCTTTTCTTCTCTTCTCTTTTTTCCTTCCCCAATCCCCCCTCGCATGTGTGTGGAGAGAGAAGAATAAAATTTACTTTTGGAAGCTAAAATCTTGTCAAAACGGGTTTATTGTGTTTTTTGCGTTGTATTTCACCGTTATTAAGTCTGCATGAAACAGTTAGCTGCATACAGAAGTGTTGTATTTCATTGGAACCATTGATCCCATAGTTGTTATTCTCCCTTGGTTACGTAATTAGACCAGAAAAGACCTTCAACATCTAAAGCATGGAAAACTATCATTTTTAGCATCTCTATGCTGTGTTTGGTTGGGGGATTGGGGAGGGATTTGAAAAGGGAAAGGGAAAAAGTGGGTGAAACTAAGTGAAATGTAAGTATATTATTTCACATTTCACCTAACTTTTTCATTTCTCTTTCCAAATTCCTTCTCAAATCCTCCAACCAAATACATCGTTTAAGTGGTTGGAATGAATTGAGCAAAATGATAGTGCTCAGCAATCTGGTGTAGCTTTATTTATTTATTATTGATAATTGTAATGTAATATTTCGTTCTGATCTCCAAAAATTATTGAAGCTGTCCATATTTAAATCAATTCTAAAGCATTGCCATTGCTTCATTTTCATCAACACGATGAATATTGAGCATCTTTGTTTTTTGGTATGATAACATGACAAGTGATTAACCAAAAAGGAAAATGAAAAAAAAAAAAAAAAAAAACGAATATAGTAAAACATGATGAATGCTTAGTGTTGTGTTTTATTGGTATATCTTTCAATTAGCATTTACACATATATTTTTTTGGGTGTGGGCATTATTGAATTTAAGACGTTGTCCGTTCTCAGAAAAAGGGACAAAGCAATTGTTAAGTTCAACAATATGAATTTAAAGACGTTGTCTGTTCTAGTAGAAAAATGCACACTTCTAAGGTGTGGGTTTGTGTGTCATGCTTAGGGCCGGCTCTAGGCCTTAAATTATAGGGTGGGACCGTTACTGAGGGACATGACAAAGCTAGTGGTTGATGTGTAAGACATAAAAAGATGATCCTATTGTTGCTTCCCTGACAAAAAGTTTGGAACAGTTAGGAACTTGGATGATAATAATTGAAAACTGAATATAATTGTTCTTTTTCCATATCATTATGCATTATTTTGCAAGATTACTACTATTCTCTCTCTATGCCAGTTGTTATGTCCTGTATCTATTAATGTTGCTTTGAGATCTGTTTTTTTCCGCAGTTTTCAGGTTCCTTTCCTTCATAGTAAATTTCAAAACAAACCATTTAATGAAAATGTGAGTGTTCAAACTAGACCATTAACATGTTCTGCTTTAGAATCAATCAGCCTTCAGGTTTTTTGTGTTGTTTTGTTGATTTCTGACACTTGAAATTTTCTTACTTCTGCTTTCACATGGTTACATATATCACTCAAAAAAGGACAGATGAGTTTTCCAGAAGAATCGCCAACTCGACTATGATCCATCTGGATGATGTCCCTTGAAATTGGATTTGTCCATATAGTTACCACAAGAAAGTGCTAGAAAGAAGCATTTAATTGAGAATTATTTCTTGTTTTATTGGCCTCATTTTTTTGTGTCTTGATGTGTTGATATTTCAATGTCACACTTGGCATTGTGTTGAGCATTTAACATGGGTTGCCGCGGATAGGATATCAAGCGACCGGCCTGTTGGTAGGGCCTTTCAATCCCAGTCTGGGGCTGTTTGTCCTCAAGTGTGTGTCTTGAAGGAGGCAGCTGTGAGTGCCTGACTTGGTGGTGATGAACTTGTACTTCAACCCACCTGATCAAAAAAATCTCTTTGTTTACAATATTAATAGATAACACTACATTGCTATTATGCATATTTTGTTAGGATAAGGCTGTGGAAGTCCCTAAAGCATTCTTCTCCATGCCCTGTCCTTGTTTTTTCTGTCTTTTCCCCACTGCTCCTCTGTCTCACTCTTTCCTCCAATTCTATGGTCCCCTTGACATTGCCACTTCCATCATAAGTGGAAATGCTGGAAACACTTCAATGAGTGGAAAATTATTAGATACTTTTGCAATGCACAATAAATAAGTCATCATTTGTTTTTTTAATTACTTAACAAATGTAGTCAATATGTTCTACGTGTATAGATAAATAATATCACATAGCGCTTTACTCAAAATGAATTATAGAATTTTACAAACAACTATAAAGTCTACATTACAATTGATACAAGTATGTGAATTATTATACGATTACGTGGAACTCCAAAATAATTGTGGAGCCGTATACATGTAAGTTTACATGCAAGTAAATGAAAAAATGTTAGGAACAAACAATATGAATGAGACACAGAAAACTTATATATTGGATCCCACAACAGCCATATGCATGTTATGATTTTACCGATGAAATGAGACATTTGGAGATTATATATGATCCCGCAACAGCCTATATGCCATGTTATGATTTTACCGATTGTATTATATCGCAAAAGTGATCTCCCCTTGAAAGTTAAATTTTGTAGGCAAGTTTGTGAAGACTAGTAAGGGTTAATAAGTAGGAAATATTTAAAATCACCCTTCCTTAAGCTTTTAGATTATTAATTTTTTTTTTCAAATTATTTTAATTGTTTTATAAACTATACACTAGACCAATCACTTAGGCCTCATTTGACAAGTGTTTGTTTTAGTTTAAAAATTAGAGAGTTACTAAAAAAAATCAAAAAAATTAATAATGTATACCAAAAAGTCAAAGATTTTATTTTTCTCTACTTTTTGCAAATCTTTTCGTAAAAATCAAATAGTATTAAAACATAATTAATTTTTTATCTCATATTTTTAGTCAAAAAGTCAAAAATTACTAAATAACATGTTTCCAAACTAGCCTTAGCCACATATTCTCAAAAATAAATAAATAAATTATAATAAATATAATAATAAATAATAATAATAATAATAATAATTCACAAAATGAAATCACAATGGATATGAAACAGTGACTAACTAACTATACCTCACTGTTTGGTTCCGGCTCTTAAGTTGAATTTTTTAGGAGTTTTTTTCTTTGTTTTTTTTTTGAGATTTAAATTATTAAACTTATTGTTTTATTTTTATTTATTTTAATATTATGCTTGATTTTAGATTTGTGGAAGGAAAATTAAAATTTGAAAATCTTTTCCATTCATAAATCTCTTTACAAATTCAAAAGTTAAACACAATCAAAATTTGCTAAAAAACTAAATCAAATCTATAAAAAAAATCACTAAAAAACAGGCTCAAGAGTCGGGTACCAACAAAAAAAACTTTTTAATAATAATTATTATTATTTAAAAAAGATTTTAAAATGTGGTTCTCGTTGCAAGAGGTAATGATTTTACAACTACTTTTCATTTGGAAGTCAATTAATAGAAGAAATGCGAATAATCAATAGAAGTCAATAAACTAACCTAAATAAGTGTAATTTTTATTTTTTAAATTAAAAAGTTGATGGAAAAAATATTGATAGTTTA
>NW_021025524.1:486365-523863 GCF_004153795.1 Camellia sinensis
ACTACTTAGGCCCTGTTTGATTGTCTGGGTTGGATTTAAGGGTTTGAGGAGGATATGTAATACCTAAGGATAAAAATATGATATAATATGTTGTAAGATATGATATGGATTATATATACTCTGGTATTACTTATATTATATTTGGTTAAGATAAGATATATGATGGGATAAGAGGAGAGTAATTATTTTTGACCTTTAGATGAAAGATTTTTTATATCCGACGGTGGGCGATATACAATACCATGGGACATTGCATATCCCCTTTTGGGGGATATACTATCCGGATTCTCTATATATATGGAGCAACAAAACACAGGACATAGAGAGACAAGAAAATATGTGGGACCCACCTCATATTATATCTAGTCCCCCCTTATATCCGCCCTTTATGTACCCCTAACAAACAGAGCCTTAGTCCCTTAACTCTTGATTGAGTTACTAAGTCACTAAAATATATAAATTAAAGTCTATTTAATTCCTAAATTATCGATTGAATCTATTATATCCTTAAGTATTTAATTGAAACATATTTAGTCTCTGAAAAGGTTACAAAAATAAAATATGCCCATAAGTATTATAAATTAATAAAAAAATCCTAACTAATTAATATTTTGTTATAGGAAAATCATAATTTTTTTTTTTAAAAAAAATGTTTTGTTTCATTGTGTGTTTAAATTTGTATTGGAGTCTAATTTATCAGTCTTGCCAATAAAATTATATAAGTATTAGATATACTGAAAAAGTACAATTAGATAATTTAAATAATAACACTTAGTTACAAATGATAATAAATAAATAAAAATTAATTAAGTTATAAAAAGAACACATCAAAAAACTTAAAAATAATCAATTATAAATAAACAAAATCTGACATATAATATTAGATAAAGGTAAACATGTAACCATTGTAGAAAATAAGTAATAAATTCCTAGAGATAATTACCCTTATCCTTATTAAAAAAAAAAATAATAATTTGCCATACGAAGTGTAGAATATAAATTTAAAGTATTTTTTAAAATAAATTTTAACTAGATAGGGTCTTTTTACTAATTTATAATAAGGGAATTTGATCAAAGTTCCCTTATAATACAACTTTAACGCATTAAGAACATTCACATAAAATTTTCATTAAAAAGTCCAATACATACCACTATTACTAAAATATTCTTAGTGAGTAAATTTAATATTTTAAATTTTAAAATGATATAATTTTTGATCTAGATATTAATTTTTAATAAAATTAATATTTTTTTAATCTTCTCATCAAGATTAAAGTTCAAATGAAATTCTTTATAAAAAAAAAATTACTATCGAACTTGACATAAATAGTAAAATTGTACCCTATTTCACAGTAAATTATTTTTATGATTCACAGTAAAATTTTACTATCATTTATAAACAAATTGTCACCAAACAAAATTCAAACAAGAGTAAAATTGTATTGTCAAATTTATCAATAACAAACAAATGGTGTAAAAATTCAAAACTTATTCATTCACTCAATTGGAACACACTAATCAATTTGTAAAACATATCTTCAGTATAAGTCCACAAACAAATCAGACATAAACACAATACCAGAATAAAATTTTATTATCTATTCTAAACAAGATATCAATAACAAAAAATAGAGTATATATTACAAGAAGAAACACTACAACAAGATATAAAAGTCGTCAATTATGATCGAACAAACTTTCAAATCTACCTCAATCAAAAACCAAATGAACCTGAAACTAGACCAAATCGATCAATGAAGAAAGAGTGATGAAAAAAAGAGTAGATGTTAGAGATTATTAGGGTCGATGAAGAACAGAGAGTAACGATGATGGGACAATAAGGAGCGAGATTCAAACAATAAGTAGCAATCTGAACAAGTGGAGATTGGAAGCGGAACCAAGCACAGATCTCTATACACACCATGAATGTGCTGGTGGTTAATACATGAAAACATTAGTAAGATCATCTCCAATGGTTCATTAATTTTGTCATCAAATTTAAATTTGATGAAAAAATAATCTTTTTTCTGCTTTAATGGTTTCATTAAACGCGTATTAAATCGAGGATATCAAAAATCTTTCACCAAATTAAGGATGCCTATGAAGTTTCATCAAATCACTGTTCATAGGCGTTAGATTTTCACTATCGGATATCACCGGATGATTACCTTCAGGCAAAAATTTGTGAAAAAAATACATTGGTTGGTTGACCGGCTAGACATTCGTCCGGTTGTCCGCCCGATCGACCGGTGTTATGATGAAAATTCAAAATTCTCCATTAAAACACTGGATATCAAATGGAATTTTTACTTAAATTTAGTGAAAAAAAGATCACCATTGGAAATGCTTTAACAAAAAATAAAATTAGGGTAAAATCGTCCACATATATTAGCACGGACAAAAAACTGTCATTGAGATCATAAAAAAAACTAAGTCAGGGTCTTTATAAATTAAAAAATGTATAATTATCTTGTCATTTAAAGTTTATGGTGAATGATTTTATAAATTAAAAAATGTATAATTATCTTGTCATTTAAAGTTTATGGTGAATGATTTTTGATCCAATTTTTCTTTATAATATTTATGCTCTTACATTTTAATTTTATAATTCTTTCAGTGATTAAATAAGTGTGAATTAAATATTTTAAAATTTTAATAGATTCAATTAATATTTTAGATATTAAATAGATTTTAATTTATGTACTTTAAGAACTTAATAAGCTTAATTAAGAATTCAAGAATTAAATAAATAATTTAGTGATAATTTAAGAGTATAAAATGTAATAAATCCTATGCTATATTTTTGAAATGAAAACTACACAAACCAGTAATGCAATGGTCATGCATTTTTTTTAATTAAATGCCTCTCAAATATCTAACCTCTATTTTCTATCTATAAACATTTGCACAGATGATTTAACTGTACAAATATGCTTCGCCAAAAAGAAACGAATAAAACAAAAACATAATTAAAAATAGTAAAAACATAATAATCATTTAAAAAAGAAAGGGATTTGGTGATAGACCCCTCACTGTGTAATTTATCTTTCAAAAGGACAAAAATTATATAGGTACTTTCAAAATCCCTAATATTTTAAAATTTGTTTCTTTTACTATATTACCCTCATATTTATCAGCTCTCTTATTAAACCATCTTTACAGTATATTTCAGAGTAAAGTTTACTATGATTCAAAATAAAATTTTATATTTTTAAGCAAATCAACATGTTTTTAACCAGAGTAAAATTTCAGAGTAAAGTTTACTATGATTCAAAGTAAAATTTTATATCGTTAAGCAAATCAACATGTTTTTAACTACAGTAAAATTTTATTTTGAATCATAGTAAACTTTACTCTGATTCAGAGTAAAATTTTACTCTGAAAATACAATTTTACTATCATTTTATTATTCAAATCTACAATGAATTGATAGTAAAATTTTACTGTCACTAGGAGTCCAAAAACAAATAACAGAAGTACACAATAATAGATTAAAAGTCTACTATCATTGTATAAAAAAAACATAAAAAACAGAACAGATAACATCAAGTTAAAAGTTTACTCTTATTTTATCAAATAAAAATAGAGTACATACTAGAGTAAAATTTTACTTTTATTCTGTCAAGCAAAAACAGAGCACAAACCAGAGTAAAATTTTATTTTCATTTTCATTCTATCAAACAAAAACAGAACACAAACCAAAGTAAAATTTTACTCTCATTTTGTCAAACAAAAACATAGCACAAACCAGAGTAAAATTTTACTCTCATTCTGTCAAACAAAAACTAGAGCACACACCTGATTGAACTCGGCAAATCAACAAAAATAAATCAAAAACAAAAACAAAAACAAAAAAACTAATCAACATATTTCGAAGATCAAATAATGGCATCGAACCAAAGGTAAGGGTCAAGTCATCAATCCAGATCTTAGGAAAAATTTTGAGCTACAAGGTTGACTCCAAATCAAAACTCAAAATCAAGTTCGTAATGGTGAAATCACACCAAATTCAAAATGCCACAAACCAGATCTAAGATGTTATTAGTCGAATCTAGATCTGAGATGTTATAAGTTGAATCAACCTTACCCAAGCCTCTTAAGCATAGATCGCAAACTCAAATTAGGGTTTCTCTCAGATCACAAATTGAACTGAGGACTGAAGGAAGAGGGAGAACCTTTGTTAGAATTTTCAGTCTAGTAAACAAGTGAATGGAGAATGGTAGAGGTGCATGAAGCCTCTAGTTTCTTCAATTCTAGGGTTTCTAGAAGAGAAATGGAAGGCTTGACTAACATTGGATGCGAAGGGGGGGTGGCGTCGGGAATCATGGCGGTTGGTGGCCGGAATACATTGGCGGACGGTGCTCTGGTGGCTGAGGTGGCCTCTGACATGGCTATAAAGAGAAGCTATGTTTAGAGGGGGAGGAGAGAGACAGAGAAGGTGGGGAGAGAGTGAAGGGAGAAGGTGGGAAGATTTAGTTAAGGGTATACTAGTCTGATAAAATATTTAAATAATAAATTTTGTTATTTATGCAAGACTTTATAATTATGAGGAGGTTTAGAAAGTATAATTTTTTTCTTAATCTTTTTAACAATGAAAGGAAGGTAAAGGGAGTTTATAGCCAAATTTCTCAAAAAAAGAAAAAAGAAAAAAAAATAGAACATGAAGTCCATTTTCTTATTTTTGGATACTCACCAATATCAAATTGGCTGAGTTCAAACATTGAACAACTTTAAATTTCATAAAATTCATCTTAATGAATTCGTAATTACTTAGCTAAAAAATAAATAAAAATACTATGGTGCTTCTAAACTACATAGATGTGTTTTTATTAGGGGTGGGCATTCATCGAATCAGTCTAACATTACATCATAAGAGATTTTGTGTCTGTTCAAACCCAGCTTGGCCTTAACATTGGGCCTTTACATTTGTCCAAGCTCGGCTCAAAAAATAATTATAAATCCCAATACAACCCATCGGACTATATGTTAATTATTTTAAAAATATTCCATAATTAAATTCAATCACATTATATTTATTAAATAAATATACTAATATCATTATAAATTGAAAAATTTATATATAAATTGAAGGATTACTTAAATAAATGCAATTGCATATCACCACAAATGTGAGTTTTAACAAAATCAATAAAGATTAAGTTTAGATTTCAACAAAAAATATATATTTTAATATATTATAATTAATTAATTAATTTTATAGCAGATTGGACCTGGTTTAAAGTATAAATTCCAAGTTCAGCTCATTAATATATCAGGTTAAAAATGTTTGTCTAGTCTAGCCCTATGGACTAAAACAACATTCCTAAATTCTAAAATAATAAGATTGGACTGGGCGGACCCATAGGCTGATAGCCACCCTAGTTTTTATAAGGGGAATTAGGGGTGTAATAAAAATATAGGATAAATTACACTTTCACCGCGTTATGTTTGGCAGCTTTATCATTTTGTCTCTTAAAATTTATTTTTTTCTACTTTAACCTTTCATGCAAGTTTTTATTTTTATTTTTAAAATGACTCTAAAGCTAACTTTTGTTCAAAATTAGATAGAAAATGTCACAATAATTATCACATAACATAAAAATATATGATTATAATGGGATTTAAGTTTGTATTTGAGATAAGAGTTATATATAATAAAATATTTTTATGCTACATAATTGTCAATGTGTTATTTTATGTCTAATTTTTAACAGAAGCAAGCTTTAATAGTAAATTGAGAAAATCTTGAAACATAAATCGGCAAAGTAGAAAAATATATATTTAAGGGTCAAAGTAAGAAAATGACCAAATATAAAAAGGGTAAAGTGTAATTTATCCTAAAAATACACATTAAAAACTTACATTTCAATATGTTTCATACAAGCAAGAGGAGTCGGTTCTACAATCTTGTACAAGCACGGAATAATTCTTCTCGTATGATCCTGTTGATCAAGTTTGCGCTCCTCCAAACGTTGTCGCTTTACTTCCTAAAAACACAATTGTGAGCTAGCCGGCGAGTGTATGCCGGAAACCCCTCCGATTCCTAAGTCAGTAACTAGACAATAGACAATAAGCTCTGTGTATTCTAGAGTAAGAATTGGGGATACCTGTTCATAGGTCTGGTCATGAGCTTTTATAGACTTTACTTTGGCACAATCGTAGTAGGATTTCAACTCTCTCTATGAGAGTCCTCCTAGGAATCACACATTCTACTCACTACCAACCAAGTGAGATGGTTTTGCACAATCCTAGTAGGACTCTACTCTTTTTAGCTGAGTCCTCCTAGGAGTCATACTCCTATTCACTACCAACCAAGTGAGATGGTTTGCACAATCCCAGTAGGACTCTAACTCTCCTTAGCAGAGTCCTACTACGAGTCTCATCACTGTAAGCCAAGTGAGATGACTGAACCCTTTACCTCGGTTATACATTTCTGACCGAACTGCCTTATCTTGGTCCCCTACCATTCGGACCGTGTAATCAAAAGCCGATCTATCGAATGCCACCCTGCCGAGCTATACAGAGCTCGGCCCTCGCCATTGATGTTACCTCGGTTTGCTACAGAACTTTCTTTACTTCGGCTGTCATCTTTACCTCGACTCTATGCTCAACTAAGTAATGGAATAGAAGCATCGATCGAGCTATACCTTGCTCGGCCATCTGTCTTACCAAACACCTCGGCCAACCTTTGGGCCTAGTAGTTAAGTAGCTCGGTTAACGCCCTTGCCCAATTTGGTACTCAGATAAAAAGGGACCGAGCTACCCGTCGTCCATACTCCAGCCCTTATCTCGGCCCATTATGCGGCCCAGCTCCCAAAGAAGACTCTTTCTATCTCGGCCCAATTTGTTTACAAATTACCCTCTCAATTGTCCCTTAATTCCATCTGCGTAGCATGATTGGGATTATTTTTCCTCCAGCCGAGCTAAGAACGCCCCCACTCTACCGAGCTAAAAAGTTTGTTTGGCCCCCAATAAGCCTTGTCAGTTGCTCAACATGTCCTTCCACTAGTCTGGTACGATGTCATTCCCAGGATACATGGCGTGCGCCCAAAATCCTCGTTCTCCTGTTACCACCGTCATGACGAAAATTTGAATAGCCTTGCTTTTTTGCCTTCAATGTATATATCCTTCGAGTTTGCAATCATATGGCGAGCCGTTCTTTCTGTGTCTCGCCGAGCAGATTAACTCGGTTTATACTAACCCTGCCAACTTGCTTTGGCCGAGATAACCATCTCGGTCAAGGAAAAAATTTGTTGGTCAAACCTGCCAACCTGTTTTGGCCGAGATAACCATCTCGGTCCAAGAGAAAATTTGTTGGTCAAACCTGCCAACCTGCTTTGGCCGAGGTAACCATCATCCCGGCCAAAGAGTTCAAAAGTTTGTTGGTCAAACCTACCAACCTGCTTTGGCCGAGGTAACCATCATCCCGGCCAAAGAGTTTCCAAAATTTTGTTGGTCATACCTGCCAACCTGCTTTGGCCGAGGTAACCATCATCTCGGCCAAAGAGTTCAAAAATTTGTTGGTCAAATCTGCCAACCTGCTTTGGCCGAGGTAACCATCATCCCGGCCAAAGAGTTCAAAAAATTTGTTGGTCAAACCTGTCAACTTCCTGCTGCCTAGATCCTCATCTTGGCTTAGGAGAGCTAAATGATGGTTATTCCTGCCAACCTTCTTCAGCGCGGATCTTTATCTCGGCTTGAAGAAGAGCTAAATTCTTGGCCATTCCTGCCAAACTTCTTGATTACCCCCCAGTAGGACAAAGACTTGTTGGTCAAACCTGCCAACTTCCTGCAGCCTAGATCCTTATCTCGGCTTAGGCGAATTGTTGGTTTTTCCAGCCAACCTCTTCAGCCCAGATCCTAATCCTAGTTGAAGAGAGCTCAAAGTTGGTTATTCCGGCCAACTCTGATTTTATTTAGAAAGAGTTGGCCAACTCTGATGTGTATTTTTGCCCCCAGTTGGGCAAAGATTTTTTATTTGGTTAGTCCTTCTTGTCAACCGTGATAACTTTTGTCGAAGGTGTTCTGTTCGACATCGCTGTTTGTGCCGAACTCCGCCTTAGTGTTCGTTCTGAATCTGGTCACAAATGCCTCCGCTAGTTGCGCCTATGAAGCTATGCTACCTTCTGGCAACCTCTCAAACCACGTTAAACCCAGGTCACCAAGGCTGAGGGTAACCATGCGTTCTCTATTGTCGGAATGAACGGTGAGCTCTGCAACCTTGTTTAAGAAAGCGACAAATTGCTCGCGCTGAAGACAGTGTAGAACCAATCTGGATCAAGCCAGGGTCCTTCTTAGTACTCACATTAACAAACATGATTTCATTCATTAAGGGCTTAGCATGCCTTTCTTTCTCTCAATTGATCAAAAAAATTTTACAAATCCCGAGGAATTCCTTCCTCTTTATTTTCATCACAATGTTCAAAAAGTTTTGAAAAACTTAGGTCCATGCAATGAGTTCGAGGCACAGAAAAGTAGGAAAAAATTACTGCCGTTTCATTCAAGCTTTTTGGCACAACTGGCACAAGGCAGAAACATACACAAGGGTGTGAAAATCACTGTTGTTTCATTCAGATCTGTTGGCATAACTGGCTCCAAGGTAGAGACAGACTCAAAAGAAAGCAAAAGGACAAACACAAAACAAAATAATGATGTCCGAGGTAATACCCCCGAAATCACTCGACTACAACGCAACAGGACTGACTCGATACAACAAGACAGACTCGACTGACTTGGTACAAAAAGACTGACTATATACAAAACAACAAAACTGACCCAATACCCAAGTCAGAAAGTACAAAAACTAACATTCATAAATGCTCAAAACAGTGCGGGCCATACGCCACATCTGGAGTAAACTGAGCGCCACCGGCAGGTGGTTCATCCCCTAAGTCCGAGGTAATACCCCCGAAATCACTCGACTACAACGCAACAGGACTGACTCGATACAACAAGACAGACTCGACTGACTTGGTACAAAAAGACTGACTATATACAAAACAACAAAACTGACCCAATACCCAAGTCAGAAAGTACAAAAACTAACATTCACAAATGCTCAAAACAGTGCGGGCCATACGCCACATCTGGAGTAAACTGAGCGCCACCCGCAGGTGGTTCATCCCTTAATCACATCACATTATCCCCCATAAGTTCACTGATCAAGTGCCGATAGACTTGGCTGAGCTGGTGCGGCGATGACCTTGTTGTCAAATAGATCTTGTACATCATGGCGAAGACGAAAGCAACTGTCAGTGTCATGACCGGTTTGTTGATGGTAGGCACAGTATTTAGTGTGGTCATGCTTTGGAGGGATAGGATCGGGTAGAGGCCATTGTTCCAATGGTTTCAGATATCCTTTCCGGAGTAAGGCCTCTAGAGCCTTTGACAAAGGCATATAAAGTGGGGTAAAAACCCTCTTGACTCGAGGTGGATATTTGATTTTTTGTGAGCTACTTCCGGACGTACCGGTGAATGGGGTAGCTGTTTTTGATGCGATGGTGGTAACCATGCCCACTTCAAAAGATCTTGCAGCTGCATCACCACTGGTGGTCGCATTCGAACTGCGGGAAAATGCCCTCCTGGGCAGCTCTTTCTCCTGGTCAATGAGGCCCTGCTTCATAGCATCCTCAATTTGTACCCCCATCTCATGTAAATCTAAAAAGGTGGGGAAGGGGAGAACAATTATTTTCTGCATAAGCTTGGGTTGGAGATTGCACATAATCATCCAAATTTGATCTTGTCAGTGGGCCTAATGGCCATCATTGAGGCCTTGGCCCTCCACCGGGTTACGAAGTCAGAAAAACTCTCCTTAGGCTCCTGCCTAGTCGTCTCGAGATCACGGGTTGTGACCTCGATCTGTGTATTATAGGAGTACTAAGCGACAAATCCCTCGGCCATCTCATCCCAATTCCTCTTAACATCGTCTTCCAGTTTTGCGTACCAGATGGCCGCCACGTCCGACAGGGTCTGGCCGAATAAAGAAAGCTTCTGTAGTCTGGTGAGGCCCATCGGCCTTAATATGTCTGAAAACAGCCGTAAGTGCACCATGGGATCCCCGGACCCATCAAAGCGGTCAATAAGTGGCATTTTAAAGTGGTCTGGCAGCGTCACAGTCGCATCGGTATACGCATCCTCAATGTCCGGGATGGACTTGACGCCCTGAGAAAATAGAACCTGGTTCGCAAACTGAGGCGAAGCACAAAAAGTCTCGAAGTCCGGAGACAAGGCTCTCAGCCGAGACTTCATGACCTCAGGACGAGCACAACATACGCGATCACCGAGCGCTCAATCGATGTCATCTGAGTCTTAAGGTCGGTCAAAAATGGGGTGCCTACAGCAAGCTAGCAGCCAAATAGGAAGGACCTTACGTTGTCAAAGCCAAACCCCGCCTGGGCACTTATAGACTCCAAGATATGGAGGGCAGAGACCTCCCTCATCCATGGAACGCCGAGCACTTGAAGTGTTATTTCTAGTGAAATGGTGTCCTCCTGTTTTTGTACTATTCCATTATTGTATGTCCTTTGTTGCCGATCTGCACACTTGTCCATTTTCGCCATTTTCATACATGGTGTAAACTTGTGATCAACAGGTTGTTGCTTAAATGACAATGACTTTATATCTCCATTATCTGCGTTGTGTTTCAATAACAACTTGTCAGCTAAAGCCTCAGCTAGACTGAGCATGAAGAGCTCAGCTAGACTGAGTTAACAAAAGCCTCAGCCAAACTGAGCACAAAGAGCTCAGCCAGACTGAGTTAACTAAAGCCTCAGCTAGACTGAGCACGAAGAGCTCAGCCAGACTGAGTTAACTATAGCCTCAGCCAAACTGAGCATGAAGAGCTCAGCCAGACTGAGTTAACAAAAGCCTCAACCAGACTGAGCACGAAGAGCTCAGCCAGACTGAGTTAACTAAAGTCTCAGCCAGACTTAGTTAACAAAAGCCTCAGCCAGACTGAACACGAAGAGCTCAGCCAGACTGAGTTAACTAAAGCCTCAACCAGACTGAGTCAACTGAAGCCTCAGCTGGATTGAGCACGAAGAGCTCAGCCAGACTGAGTTAACAAAAGCCTCAGCCAGACTAAGCACGAAGAGCTCAGCCAAATTGTGTTAACTTAAACCTCAGCCAGACTGAGCACGAAGAACTCAGCCAGATTGAGTTAATTAAAGCCTCAACCCGACAGAGCCCTCCAAGTCTTAGTCAGAACAAGCATGGAGAATTCAGTCAGTTTGAATCAAAGCTAGTCTCAGTTATTGCCATACTTAGTTAGAATCCAAGTTCATGATCATCCATTTTTACTACTCATACAAGTCAGCCTGCTTGGTCGTCTTTACCATTTTTGCAAGATAGGTTATTTATCAAATTTCACATTCCCAAGTTTTTCTTACCCATTTTTATCCCATCCCACTCAGTCATCCTTACCATTTACAAATTAACAACATAAGGCAATAACAACAACAATAACATTAACTGAACTCGTCGTTCTATTCACAACAGTTAAAGTCTATTACATTTTTATTCACAAACTTGCATTTTTATACAAATTCATTACAGAAACTACCTCTATTATAGGAAAAAAAAAACAACAAAAACAACAAAAACAAATAATTTTATACAGTTAATCCCCTTCGCTTGACGCGAGATCTTCCTCTTCAACTCCCTTATCTAAGGGGGTCTGGGCGACGTCGTCTTCTCCTACCTTCACGAGGCTGAAGTCCACATCCAGGAACAGCTCTTGCGCCTTATACTTGAAAGTCATCCAACCGCTGTCCTAGAACTGGCTTATCTCATGCTTGTAGAAGTTAGACCGCTAGAAGATTTGGATCACTTCTTCTTCACTCCTACCTCCAGCGGCCACTCCCGACGGCCCAGCCCCCGCTCCCCCTATCCATCTTTTGCTAAGCTCCTGGCAACCACGGCATCAATGGCCATCTCGAATTCGGTGGACCCCTTGAATTGCTCTACAGCCGCCATGAATAGGTTAGGGTACGCCGCCCTCTCATATGCTAATTTGGCCTTCTCCTCTGCCAGAGCCTTCTCTAATTCTGCAATCTGACCATCAGCCTCTTCTTTGTCATTGATTGTTTGGTCTCACAGCTCTTCGTTGTTGGAAAGGGCCTTTTCTAACCTTTCATTGGCAGTAATGCAGGCTTATTGGAGCAGGTCTAGCTTTCTCTTCTCGCCTGCCAACTCGAACTCCAACGATATCGCCTCGTAATGCTCCGTTTTCAACTTTGACTTGGTCGCTCAGTGCTAGCACGCTCTGCCAAAAAGCTCTGCACCACCGCCAGTACTTCCATCTTCTTTACTCTTTCCGTATGCTCTAGTCCCTTTGTGCACGCACACTAAGCAGCTTTTCTCCAGCCCGCTGTCTTCACCTTCAGATTGTGCAGCTGCGCCTTCACCCCTTCCAACTGGGCCCTTAGCGACTCTCCCTCCATCTTCGCGACCGTTGCCTTGTTCATCAGGGCAGCTGCCAGGGTCGTTGCCTCCATCTGCGCTAAGCAGAACCCCCTTAGGAGGTCAGCCTCTGTTTATCGCGCCATCGATCGCACGGCCGCATCCTCCACTACTCCAACGAGACGATCGGCAACGACCCTGGCTTTCCCCCTTCTTTTACTGACTGACTTGCTAGCGCGCGCGTGATACATGGTGGTCTTCAGCATGGCACTCGCCTCTGGCTTGCTGATCCTAGTTTTTTCTTCACTAGGACTGGGGGTTACTTCTGGTGCAGGTCCCGCCGTCGTCACCACTTGGGCATTTGGGCCCTTCTCTTTCACCCCCTGTTTAGGCACTTGAACCCTTGTCCTCTATCACTACGTGCCCCGTCGCTCCTCGAGCCCCGCACGCCGTCATTTTCTCACTCGGTCACTCTTCGCGGTCGGCCCTCCTCCCAGTCGGTCTCCCCACTCGGTCACCCTTCGCGGTTGGCCCTACTCTCAGTCGGTCTCCCCATTCGATCACCCTTCACAGTCGACCTCCTCCCAGTCGGTCTTCTCTCACTCGGCCACCCACAATCCCCGTCTTCTTCCTTATTTCCTTCGTTGGACTGAAGCGGCACTTAGGAATAGGGGACTACTGACATAGGCGGGCCCATAGGGGCTTTTAGCCCACCATTTAGAGCCCAATACACAGTTCAAACACTAAAGCCCAACATTATTGAAACCCAACGTTGCACCAAGGACCAATGGCATCTAAACACTTGTCAAGAGAAGAACTAGTCACATAACAAACAAAGATCCTGCAGAGTTATTACACCATACATCAGCCATTAATGAGGTCCTTTGCAGCATTTAATGCGATAACCCCTTCACGTCAGAGGAGAACGGCCTCACCAAGAACAAGGTAAGCTAGAACATAGACTTTCGGCTAACGTGACAGGTCGGAGTGAACAAGGAAATAATGAACAAAGGATATAAGCAAGTTTCAAAGACAAAAAGAAGGTTAAGTTCCTTATCATCACCCTATCTCTATATTCCATTGCTCTCTCTCTCTTCTAACTTGCTCGTTGGAGGGTTCGCTCGGGGACTCCCATCCCCTGTTGGACTTTTGTGCAGGTAGCTCAACGAGCCCAGCGACCGGATAACGGTGTTGGAGGCGTGGATCAGCCCGACCCGTCTATCAGGGACCGGTAGTATCATCAACTTTGTAAGAGGGGTTGACTTGAGCCCACTAAATTCTAAATTAATTAGGCCCAATCGGAAAGCCCAAAAATTGGTGATCTTGGAAAAATTATTGTCAAATGGGCCCAAGTGAATTCTGTTGAACGGGCACATAAGAAAGTCAACAAATTGGGTTGAGGAAGACCCATCAAGCAAATATCTCTAAAAAGAATCCAACAAGCCCATCCGAGGAGGCCCAGATCATACGGGCGTCCGAGAAGGTTAACCATTGCTTTCAAAAGAGATGAAACCCTCGGAGGAGATCTATTCTCTGAGGTGTTGGCTTAGTCTCGAAAGGGTTCAGAACCACGAACCTAGAGACTTATTTGAGCTCATACTCAAAAGGGTTCAGATCTTTGAACCTAGAGATCCGAAACGCTTGGCTTCGAATGGATTCGAACGCTATCTAGAAGTCGCTCCATTAATGAGTCCCAGAACATTTGCGGACTTAGAGCTTTCCGGGATCTACGCACTGTAGACGTCCCCCAAACGTCCCGCGGGGGAAATCTCCTGTTTTGTTCGTTGGGGTTCACTACAGTTCGGACTCAAATTGTCACGGTTCTTAATCTGAACCAGCGTGAGGCCTTACGTGCTACAGTTCGGACTCAATTTGTGTCACGGTTCTTAATCTGAACCAAAGAGTCCAAATCTGGCAAATCGTTTTGAGAAAACCGATTTTTAGAAAGGAAGTGCCAAACATGGACTGCTTTGCCAGATACAGAGTCGCCACCTAAATATTTTTTAATAGGGGAATTTAGGAAACCCTGACTCGTTTGCCTAAGGCCACGGGTCCGTCATTACCAAAGTTGCCTCGGCTCGGGAACTTGGGAACGATTGGGAAAGGTCAACTATGAGCACCCCCTCTCGCCCGATCCGAAGATCGGCCTCTACTAACCATGGTATCTAATTTTGAAAACGTTATGTGTTCTTATTCCGGTTAATTAGCTAGAATTACTATGTGATGCGCACAGCAAAACAAGTATAGACTAGATCGCCTAATTTGGAACAAAGCATCGCATATCCGTTTGTTTGGAAAATATTTTGAAATTTGCCACCCGCGACTAGGCTAAAACACGGATTTTGATGAGTTGTTCCAACTCAAGCAATCCAACCTTCACCCACAGGCATTGAGGCAGTTCATATCACATAAGCATCTAGCCACATGGTAAGCATGCTGTCATGTTAACATTCACACTTGTGCGAGATGCTAAAGTACAAAATACTTACAGTGTACTCCAAGCCAAAACAAAGAACTCGTTAGCAATCAATGTATGATGCAAGTCCATGTTAAGTGCCTAATGCAACGCATACAGAATGCAATTAGGATAGGCTCGGCTAATCCTAGGATGGCATGTGAAATGCAACCATTTGTAGTACATATTCAAGTTAGATTTGAAATACTTATGCAGTTAGCATGATGCGCCGAGCCCGGTGCATGCAATACTGATGAATGATGCACGCATGCATAGCATAAGGTATGCTAAATTAAATATGTCAGAATACTAACCATCAAAGCAGGTAAGTAAAAGGGAGAAAGAAATGGGGGTTGGAAAACATGCACACACGCACCTACACTTACTACAAATTCGCCCTCGCTCGGAGGGACCAAAAGAATAATACAATTAATTAACCTATAAGCTAATTAATTATTACAAATAAATTAAACTAGTTAAGAAAATTAACTAATCTAATAAAACAGTAAACAGCCTTGGGAAGAGGGCCCAATGCAATGCATGCATGGTTTCGATCGGAAGTCCACTGCCATGCACAAGTTTACAGACTAATTAAACTATTTAAGCAAATTAACTAATCTAATAAAACAGTAAACAGCCTCAGGAAAAGGGCCCAATGTAATGCATGTTCGGTTCCGTTCGGAAGTCCACTGCCATGCACAAGTTGCCTCTGTTTTTACTGTTTGGCACCTCTGGAAATTTCACAAACTTCAAGGTTGCTTCTCTGAGTGCCGTGGAACACCACCGGCCATGAGGAATGGTCACCGGCCATGGGGAATGGTCATCGACCACCTGTGGAGATATCGGCCACAAATTGTTGGTCGGTCAGCATTGTGTGTAGCCGACTGGCCAAAACTTCCTGCAGAACCTGTTTTGACAACAGCAGAGGGCAAAACAAGGCATGACAATGCATTTCAAGCAAATGTGTGCACCAATACATCCCTTATCATGTTTGTGACTTAAAGGGACATGGTTCTCGATTCTCGGACTACCAATCGCGCATTTCAATATGTGATGGCCCAAGAAACCAAGTATGCACTTTGATTTCAAATGAGATGCACATCAAACAAACAAGTGAGGCTCAACCCCTATCATACTTGAGAGGGTAATTTATGATCGAAACCAAGTATGCACTTTGATTTCAAATGAGATGCACATCAAACAAACAAGTTATTTGCTCCCCGTACAATACTCAATTCAAGAGGCAAAGCATGCATGCCAATGCAATGCAACTTAGGCATGTTAACTAAGTATGCAACATGGGCATGCAATGCACAATGCATACTAGGCATACAACCTATGCAAGCAAGCATGCAAGGCATGAGGCAATACAAACCAACAAGTGTGCAAGATGCAATGTGGATGTTCAAGCATGCAACAACACATGGAGCAAACATGTTAAACAACCTAAACATGTAACAACACACAAGTATGCAACAACACACAAGGTGAGCATGCAACAACATGCGAATAATGGACTTAAACTAATTTGGGCAGCTCTATACTAAGCCCAAAACAGTGGCCAATTGCTAAGAGAATGAAGACCAAATAACATGCAAGCATGCATGCACACAAGGACCAACACTTAGGCATTGAAGAGCAACTCTCAAACACACTTAAGAGGATGAAAACATGGACAAATGGCATGCATTATAAGCTCTGAAAATCAAGTCATGGAAGGTGCCAAACCAACTAGACAAGACAAACAAGGCATGCAAGCAAAGCCAAAGTTCAAGACAAGCCAAAGGTGTATTGAACTACACTTAGCAAAATCGAACATGGCATGAATTAAGCAACCAAAATCAGAGTTTTAGCATATTAAGACAAAGCCAATAACACATCTAGATGGCATCTAAATGGCTTAAACATGCAAGCATGCACAAGGGCCTAAACAAGAGGCATAAGACAACAACCTTTTAACACATTAAAGGGGCATCAAATGCAAGCATGCAAGCGTGTCATGAGGACTGAAATGGCATGTTAAATGGTTCCAAACCACTGGAATAATGCGAGTAATGCATGCTCATGGTTCATACACTTGAGGCTTACAAGCCAAGAATGCAAAGAGGCTAAACAAAGCATGGCAAGCATGGCTAAGACAACCTACATCAGACCTTAAGTATGGCAAAACAAGCCTAAAAGCTTCACAAAGCTTGGCCAAAACAAGCAAGCATGGTAATCTACATGCTAAGTACATGTTAAGACAAATGATGGCATTACAAGACATGTATGCTAAACAAGCATGGTGTGCCTAAACCAACTTAAAACAGTGCTATATCATGGCAAAATAAGCATAAATAACACTTAAGACATGGCCAACATGAACTCAAGAATGGTGCTCACACATGAGGCTAAAATGGCACATTTTGAAGACAATAAGGAGAGGGGATGGCACTCTCCTTCTTAGGACCTTAAACCACCATCCCCACCACTAAAATTTCTCAAGATTTTAGTGGTGAGGAGGTCCAAACAAGGTGGTCTCGGGGCTCACCAAAATGGCACAAAATAGGGGGCCAAACATGCCCTAAGAGGGGTCAAACAACCCCAAAGCTCAAAGCAACCTTAAACAATATTTTAGGCAGGTAAAAACAAGACTTTTATATGTTATACACAAAGCCTAAAAACAGGTGCAAGATTGGTAAAAAGGCTATGCAAAAATGAAGAATAAAAGGGAAAAGTTGTTACCCTTGTAGACCCTCTTCAAAAATGGAAGACCAGCTGCCTCCTTAGGTTCAAACCAGCTCCAAAACTCTAAAAATGACTCCTTAGCACCTCAGTAGCCAAGGTAAGGTGTAACACTAGGTGTTTGAATGCAAAACTAAGAACAAACACACACTAAGGCAAAGAGAGGGAGATATAGAGATAGGATAGATACATTATGACCTAACCCTAGTTCAGAGCTCTCTGGAAAAATGTTGTACCCCAATGGAGGGAGAAGAGGCTCCCTCTTATAGACAATCCCTCTTGTAAAGCTTTCCAAACAAGCTAGTCAAGAGAGAGATCCCTCCATATACGTGTATGGAGGGGAGCAAAGTGTATGCCAGCTAGCACAGCTGGCATAAAAATATCTGCAAAAGTAGATGAACAGTGGTTGGCCAGCCAAAAATGCAATTTGACCAAAATACATGGCCGGTCGACCATCTAGAGTGCCGGTCGGCCAAACATTTGGTTGATGGCAACAAAAAACAGCCGGTGGCCTCAAGCCATGGCCGGTAGAGTGTATGGATGGCCAACAAGCCATTCCCTGCCTCCAAAGCAAAAAAGCAAGTGTTTGGTGCAAAACCAAACACAAAACAGTCGAGTCGAGAGATCCTGAGGCAAGGCGCGTAGCCGAGACCTCCGGGAACTCAAGACGAACACAAACAAGGATGATCACCGAGTGTTCAAATGGTGACGTCCAAGTCTTGAGGACGGTCAAAAATGGGGTGTCTACACGCACCAGAACCATGGGCGTAACGGAGTTCGAACCATGGACCCGATCTTGAGGACGGTGAATGGAGATAAATTCACTCTTCGGTTAAACTAACCTATACCCAAGTCGAAATGGCACGATGTAAGGGGTCCCTAAGACTCGGCGATATTTGCAGTAGGGGGTTCTCTTGAACTACCCTTGACCCTTCTGTAGCAGGGTGTCCTCCGGGACTGTCCCTAACCCCTTGGGTTGATTGGGGATCATTGGTTAGGTGTGGCTAAGAAAAAGGATTCACTGAGAGGTTGATCTATTTTTCGGGATTTTCCTCATCTTCGGAGAGGTCACCTCCTCGGACAAGGTGGTTAGAGAGAATATTCCCCATGAGCTCCATCCTACATCATGAGGTGCGTATAAATAGCACCCATCCATAGCTTTATAAGGGTTGGATTTTGGAGAGACAACTCTTGGGAAAGAACTAATATCCCTTCTCCATTATTTACCTTGAGAGTGAAAGTGGGAGATTTATGGGAGAGCCTTGCCATTATTCTCTCTCTAATTACTTTGTTTTCTTCTTCACCCAATCTCTTGTCTCCATAATTTCTTTACTATTGTGTTTCTGGTTGCAACCGTTGAAGAATCTAAGCCTTTCATCATTTCTAGAAAGTTCGAGTTTTCTTCAAAGATCTTCGAATTTCTAGACCACATTCTTGAACCATCTCATATATTTGGCAACTTCACTGGGGAGGCGGATTGGTTAATGGTCTCAACGAGATCCGAAACTCACACAACTCCAGTGAAGATGGTGGGAGAACAAGAAGTTTACCAACAAGGATCTTCTAATGGTAGTAATGAGAGGACTCAAGTTCAAGACCCACCTCTCATTCTTGAAGCCATTTAAGGACTCCCACACACTCAACAAGAGATTCTCACGACCCTTCGAAAACTCACCCACACCATGTTGGTGATGGGTTCAAATTTCACACCATTGACAACAAATGGAGGTCAAGTCGGCGCCAGCAAGCATCAATAACTTCATGGTGATGTTGGGATTGGTCGAAACCATCAAGACCCACTCCCAATTCTCCCTGAAGTTGTTCAAAATGGTGTGCAAAATCAAGTGCTAGAAGGAATAAGTCATGGCCAACCAAGGGCCCATAGAGCGTAAAATCACGCACCTGGAGGATCGAGCCACGGTCCAACGGTGGTTGAAGGAGTTTTTGGTGCGATGAATGATGTTCCAGCGGCTGTGGAATTTCAAGGAAGGCCCACATAAATTTTTCTACAAAATGGTGCTCCATCTATGCCTAATTTTGTTCTACCGATATTCTACTCATGTACTAAATTGGTCTCCTTTGGCTCCAACAACGGCTTTGTAAGCTCAACCCGACATACCCATGGCATGTAACGGAGTTTATGGAGCTTAATTCAACACTCTATCACCGAATGTCATATCCATACATACCAATGGTCAATATCACCACGTTCCTACACCGATGGTGAATTCTCAACACCCAAATAGCCAAATCGCTCCAGGCTCAGTCTTCTGGTCTACAAGACAAGTTCCGGGAATACCACCATCAAGTTCTCTCCCTCAACAATTTCTTACTCTCGCCGATGTGCAAGCCATGTTCGATCTTGAACGGGGTAAGAGGACTCTATCCTCTTTGCCTGATCCGGATGTCAAGCCACCATACCCTATCGAGATGTTGAGTAATCTATACCCGAAGGGGTACACAGTGCCAAAGTTCATCAAATTCGATGGCAAGCAAGGAAATGCTTGAGAACATGTTGTTCGGTTCATCAAGACTTTGGGCATTCATAGTTCAAATCATATCCTTGGATTGAGAGAATTCTCCAAGTCCCTCACCGATATAGCATATAGTTGGTACGTGATCTTGGCCCCAAACTCTATCTGAAGTTTGGAGTAGATGGTTAACAAATTCCACGCCAAATTCTTTCAAGTGGCCGAGAAAGTGACCACACTTACCCTATGTAAGGAAAAGTAGCAGGAAGGTGAAAACATTCTCGAATATGTGAAGAGGTTCCAAGACAAAGCCGTGGACTGTCATGAGGCTGTAAAGGAAAGCTCCTTGGTCCAAATCTGTGTTGAAAAGGCATTGAACGAGTACAAGATGCTTCTTGTTAATCACAAGTTACCCACATTCTCGGCACTAATTGAAGCATCTCGGAACATCAACATACCTTAGTCTCAAGAGATTAGGTTCGAGACCAGTTATAAAACCAGCTTCAAGACATCCCAAGGACCTTCTGTTACTGCAACTTCTATGTCTTTTACTCGAAAGTTGCAGGGAGAGGAATTTAGACGTCAGAAGAGGAAAAACTGTGAAGATGACACTCCTTTTCCATGTAGTGTTGAGGAAGTGAAGGCCTTAGTTAAAGAATGGGTGGCAGATGGGGAACTGAAGTTGCCTCGTATCGAAGAGCTTTTGCCAAAGAAGGACTGTGAGGGTCTTAATTATTGTATTTTTCACCAATCACTAGGACATCCTACAAAAAAGTACCGGACGCTTAAGAAGATCTTTAGAAAGAAAGTCGAAAGAAATGAGCTAGAGTTCAAAAAACAGGGGCCCCAGGATATCTTAGAAAGTGTAGCTATGATGGCGTATGACGGCCACAACCTGAGCAGCTAGTGGAAGTTTTCCGAATGACCTCACAACTCTAGGGATTAGGAGCAAGGGTTGACATTCCGTAAAAAAAAGTGTATCTATGTTATTTACAATTTGTATTTACTACATTGTTGAAGAAGTTCCATCTTTCTTATGTTAAAAGTTCTCTTTTTATTATGTTATGAAGAAATTTATTTCTACCCTATTGTGTATCTCCATTAGAACTTTATTTTCTCTATATTGTGTATCTTCATTGGGTTATGTTGCTTGAAGATTGTTTTCATCTGTCACCCCTCGACGAAAAAAGAGAAGTAGTAGACTCGATTGCCCACCAGAAAGGATCTTTCTTGTTAAAGCAGAGTGTGTGCTCCCACCCGAACTTTCGAAGAGCAGCCCTTGCTTCCATTAGTATGAGCTTCAAGGATCTTTCTTGCCAAAGTAAGGCGTGTACTACTATTTGGACTCCTAAGGGACAGTCTCAGACTTCTGAGGGACAGCCTTGCTTCCGTTCGGACTTCTGAGAGACAATCTTCACTTCTGTTAGTGCAAGCTTGGTAGACTCGGTTGCCTTCCAGATGGATCTTTCTTACCGAAGTGCGAGCTTCGAGGATCTTTTTTGTTAAAGTAGAGTGTGTGCTTCCACTTAGACTCTCGAAGAATAGACCTCGCTTCCATTAGTGCGAGCTTCGAGGATCTTTCTTACTCAAGTAGAGTGTGTGCTTCCACTTGGACTTCCAAAGAATAACCCTTGAGACTCAGTTGCTGGCCAGAAGGGATCTTTCATGCCCAAGTAGGGTTTGTACTACTTTCGAACTCCTGAGAGACAGTTTTGCTTCCGTTCAGACTTCTAAGGGACAGCCCTTGCTCTCGTTAGTGCAGGCTCTGAGGGCTTTGGGGTCATGGATTTTGTACAAGGATTCATTTGCCTGAAATACTAAAACCGACAAACTAGATAAACAATATTGAGTTTGGATTATGATTCAAGCATTACCGAGATAAATATGACATCAACAATAGTAATGAGCAACTTATGCTACAAATATTTATTTCTCGAGTATCCACAAGATCAACAAAACAACAATCAAGATTAATACTCAATTTATGGCAAATTTATCAACACAGGGCCAAATTCCAAAACATAAACTTCAAGACTACATTTCTCTTACAAGTCAAGATTCAACAAGAGCTTTATTTCCCTCAATAACAAAGCACTAGCTATTTTAGAAATGAATAACACAAATCCCAAATATATTTTTTGCAAAGCCTAAGTTCTCCAAGAACTACAAATATATATATATATATATATATATATATATTCAAGAATGGGGTTTCGGCAATCTAAAATAGCAACACAAATGAAGATGGGTCAATGGAATGCTAGAATCGGCATCGACACAAAAATGGTGGACCGACGGCGAGTTGAATCTGGTGTTGGTCACTGCCAAATCCAAGAAAAAGAGATGCCGAAATAAAGTCTGAGGTTGAAAAGAGCGATACGATGCTGAGCTGAAATTGGCACATGTTGTAATTGTTGGAAAATTTGGTTTTAATTAGGCTTATTTTGGGCCATCTTTGAGCCCAAAATTGAGTGGGCCCCGAACGTATTTTGGGGCGGGTCCGAAGAAGTGAAGTGTTCCTTGTTGTGTGGCAAGTCACACGGTGAAGACGGAACATCAAAATCATTTATGAGTGAATGGGAAGTTGACGTCGTTTTCGGGTCTAACATTATTTTTTTTTTAGACAAAAATTCATTTGAATTTTTTCAATAAGAAATTATTGTGGGAATTTAATTTAAATCTAAATTCAAATTTTTGGGTTCTTTAGTGGTTTCCTAAAGATTGTCAAATAAATTAATATTTATATTCCAAACAAGTTTTAATAAATCTATTCCACTATTGGCTTTATTTGATTAAACTATTCAAAATAGTTTAATAAAGAATATTCCGACAGTTTGAATAATAGTTCTGCAACGGATACATTTTTCAAAAAGTTTGAAAATTTGTTCCAAGCAACGGTTAGATCCAATTTTCAAACACATCTGTTCATTTGAATTTGGCACCTATTGACCACTTTTTATACCTGTTCGGGCTGTCCAAACAGTCATGATGTTGCCTATATATATTAATCTATTTTCCAGCAATCCAGGGATATAGAAAAAACAGTCTGAAAATGTAACAATCCAGATTTTTAATTATTCTGTAAAATTTATACTAATATTATTTAATCTCAGTTAAGAAAATATATGATTTAGGGGTTAAAATATAAATAAATAATTAATTTTCTGTTAGTATAAGATAAAGTGTAATTTAATTAAGAATTAATTAATTTATATAATTATATCAAAATATTGGGTCAAAATATAATTATTCTAAATTTAAGATAAATACAAATCTAAGTTGATAACAAGCAAATCAGGTGAATTAAGAAGCAGATCCGCGGGAGATACGGATTGGCCACGTGTTGGCTCGTCGGTGGCGTCATTTTTCTATAAATAGGGAAGAAGGGATCAGTCTGTAGAAAAGAGAGAAAGAAGAAAGAAAGAAGAAAGAAGAAAGAAGAAAGAAAAAAAAAAGGAAGGGAAAGATGATGGAAGTTGAAAGGGTTTTTGATAATGGAAAGAAAGAATAAGGTATTAAAGTTAAGGTGAGTTATATTATACCTTGAGTCACTAAAATATATTTTGCGTATGTTTTGACTTACCAAAATCTGTTTTAAACAAGTTATGTTTTTAATAAAAGTTATGTTTTATAAAGATTTCAGTTACGTGGTTTATCTTCTGAACCCTATTTCCTTAAAAGGAAACCCATAGATATGTCTGTTTATATTTTAAAGAATATTTGGCTATGACCTTATATAAAATTATATTTTGTAAGTACCACCACGGGAGTCCCACGCCTTGGGGGACTTAAATAACCATTGGCCTTTATTTGGTTACTTTGTGGCCCTCTGATCCATCGACCTCTGTTCTGTTTTGTACCGTGGTTATGGCTATTTACTTACATAATCTATGTATTTCAGTTCTGCTATTCAAATGATTTCTGCTACTCAAAGGATTTATTTATATAAATGTTTTGGCCTAATTAACTATCCATGGTTATTTCGTGTCCCTTATACTCTTGGTATAATATTTCTCACTCTGCCATGTGCTTATAGTTGTTTACCAATTTTCAGGAAACATGAAATTCTGAAATAGCTTCTGGAAAGTCTTAGATGCGAGGCTGCGGAATAGACATACATAGCACTTTTTTATATGTAAATATCGGCCTTTTTGGTCAATACTTTTTGTAATAAAAATAGAAGCTCCAATGATTATTTTGGTACCCTTACTGAAATATTTCTTCCGCTTGCATTTATTTATTTGTTTAAGAATTGGCCGCAGGTAACTTCAGTTACTGGCCATCACGATGCTTAACCCTTGGGTACGGGGAGCGGGTCGTGACAGAAAAACACCCTTTTGCTGTCCAAATTTTATCTCTGTTTGTATATTATTCATATCATTTTAGGAAAATTAAAGAGAGCATTAGAACACAAGGTTCTAGTTTGCCGTATAAATTTGTGTGGAGTGCTACTACAAATTTGTGAAGATCATTGTATCCTGGGAGATAGATGCCACTCAACCGTAAGCACCGTAGCGGGGCGAATCTGTCTTAAGTACAAAGTGTCACACACTCAACTTGATCTTTTAATTTTTATTTGGTTCTACATAATAAATTCTGTAAGTTTTATTTTTTTTTTATTTGGCTTTGTTTCAATTAATTTTATTTACACAGAAGATTGTTCCAACAGTAATCACCAAGAAACGACACCAGAACAAGCAAATGAGGAAATCAAAAGAACCTGTTGTGAGACCATGGGTCACGGAGCATGCAGGATGTGTTGAGAGCCACGCACACAGATCAGATACGGGAGAGAACCAGCGGCCACGGTGGGTCAGCCAAGAACGAGCTGGTTCGACACTGATGCATGTAAACGGTGGTTTGAGTCTCGTTGTTGACAGTGCCAGGAGCTGCGACATGAATAAGCGATGAAGTAGCTAGGCAGGCCAACGCCGCATTGAAAAGACAACATGGTTGGCATTGACCAGATCGTGGTTAAAGATAGTGGGTTGACAACGAAGTTGCAGCAGCGGGTAGTGAGCAAACGGTGGTGATCTATGGTATTACAGATACAAAGCTTCTTTGAAGAAGATAAAGCTTGGGTTGGTCTCAGTTTAGAGAGAGTGTGTGCCAAAAAGTTATGGTATGTGCCGAAATGGGTTTGGCAAAAAAATAAGAGATAAGGATTATACATATACGGAGGCCTTTTGATTTGGAATTTTGTAGAATAAAAAAAAATGTGTGGTTCGGTGGTCTATCAATTATTTTAAGAGCGTGTATATATATATCTATATAATAAGGGAGGAAGGTTTTTCAAAATGTATAAAATGTATGTGAGATACATTTAGATTCAAAGGCTCAGATCAATTTTGATAAACATCAATGGTTCGGATGATGATTTATTCCCGCCCAAACCCTATGTGCTCTCTCCCTCTTCCACCTACCCACGTCTCCTCCCCCATTCCCTCTTTTCTGCCTTCCTCCTCTCCCCCCTTCTCTCTCAGTGCTCGCTGCGCCCAAGGTAGGGTTTCAGATTGAGACCTCTCTCCCCCTCTCCCCCCTCTCTCTTAGTGTTCGCTGCTCGCAAGATAGGGTTCCGATTGAGAACTGGGTCACCGAGTTGGCTCCTCTGTTCCACGACCAACTTCACTACCACCACAGATTCTTTCTCTGTTCGACGCCTTCGTCTTCTCTTTCTCTCTCTGCTTCGAACCCCCTCCGATACCTCTCTCGGTGAGCCAATTGTTGTTTGATTTGAAAATGGGTATGTCTATAATGGTTTAAATTAATGTTTTTGTTTATCATCATCAAAGCATCATCTAAACCTCCATTGAAAACAGTAGGTGATGCTTTGGTTCAAATAATTTTCTTTTGGGCATCGCAATTTCTTCCTCTCTCTCTCTCTCTCTCTCTCTCTCTGCTGTGTTTGTTCTTTGTGGTTGGTACTTCAATTCATATTTTCAAATTTGATCAAAAAATGGTTGAATACAGATCAAACCATTTCATCAAATCTAAATCAAATCAAGGGATTTGTAAAAAAATTTCACCAAATATTCAACAGTCATATTTTTAATGAAATTTCAAAAAGAGTAATTATTGGATATGCGTTTCTTTCATTAAAAATGGTTAAAACAGATCTTTAGGATAGGTTTGGATTTTTTTAGAAAGATTTGATGAAATAAAAGAGAGTAAGGTTTGAGTGTTCCATATTAGATCAAGCTTTTAACCAAAATTTCTCTAAAATTTGATAAAAAAAAAAAGAGACTAGGGTTGGAGATGCTCTTAGTATAGTGATCATGCTCTTATTTGTATCTCAATTAACCAAAATTTCTCTAAAATTTGATAAAAAAAAAAAGAGACTAGGGTTGGAGATGCTCTTAGTATAGTGATCCTGCTCTTATTTGTATCTCAGTTATGCTGCATCAAATCTAGGCAGCAATTGCATATGGATTTGCTCTCATTCATCAATTCATTGTGTGTATGTATACATATTTTTGGCTATGTTATATACATAAGTATGTGGATTTAGTGCATGCATGTGGTTTGTATAATTTGACATTGGGTATGTCTTTAGTACATTGATTCTACATTATTTGTATCTCAGTTATGCTTCATTTTAATTTAATAACTAATCTATATGAGTTGTAGAATTTGAATGGATGTGCTATACTCATTGATGACTTACTGAGAGAGTTCATGAAAAGGCAAAGAATCAAACATTAGTTAAGAATTGGAGGCAAGTAATCTTAGTGACACTTTTTTTTTTCTTTTTCTTTTCCCTTTTTTAAATGTTGTTGTTGTGACTGAGGAGGATGAACTAGACACTTCCTACTATTTTTGGTCTTAAAGGTGCTGACTCAACACACACACACAGTTATGAACTAGACACTTCCTACTATTTTTGGTCTCAAAGGTACTGACTCAACACACACAGAGAGTTAATGAAATGTTTGATTCTTTAATGAGAAATGGATGTTAATTTTTTATTTATAAAATGGGTTTTTCTGTATTATGAGTTTTTCTATTGTTTGCTAAATACTCATAAATATATATGGATCTATAAATACTTCTAAATTTGCTAAATACGCTTTCCTATATTTATTGGGCTTTTTGTGTTTTTCTATTTTGTTTCCCCTTTATTTGGGAGTGGTGATTGGTAAGTTGTGATAAAAAATATATATCTATATGATAAGGGAGAGTGGTTTTTGAATTTTGATGGGACTGTTGTCCTTTTGTCAAAATATGAACCGTTGGATCGATTCAATCCAACAGCTAAAAAATGTCCAAGAGACATTATATTTCAATGGTGGATTTACAATGCTGATTCAATCCTACGGTGTCCAAGAGATTCAAATACATTTTCAATGGGTGCTAGATTCAAGAGCAGATCGGTGTTTCTTCTTCCCTTCCATCCATCTCTCTCTCTCTCTCTCTCTCTCTCTCTCTCTCTCATTCAAGAGCAGATCAGCGACTTCGCAGATAGAGAGTTTGTTGGGTGCTAGCCTTGCTAGATCGATGGGTCCAAATCGGTGACATCGCGGCAACAAATCGGTGTTTCTTCTTCCCTTCCATCCATCTCTCTCTCTCTCATTCAAGAGCAGATCGGCGACTTCGCAGATAGAGAGTTTGTTGGGTGCTAGCCTTGCTAGAGTTTGTTCATTCCTCATGAGGTTTCGACCCCTTTGTAAGGTTTTCACATACCATTCCTCATAAGGTTTTCCAAAATCTTGACTATTTTTTTTTTGTAAGGTTTTCTTTGTGTGCATATATATTGATATATTGATTACAGATTTTCTTTTGTTTTTTTTTGTTTGAAGCCACAGATATCATCAATTGAAGAGTTGGTTGCACAGATTTTTCTTTGTTTTTTTTCTTTGATTTTGAATAATTATATATTGATATATTGATTACATATTTTTTTTGTTTTTTTTTTTGTTTAAAGCCACAGAGATCACCAATTGAAGAGTTGGTTGTACAGATTTTTCTTTGTTTTTTTTCTTTGATTTTGAATAATTAATAACTGTTGATTTGTTGATTACGGTTTAACTGTTGATTACGGATTGATTTTTCTTTGATTTTGAATAATTAATAACTGTTGATTACGGTTTGATTTGTGGAAATTTGGGGAAATTTTCAAGAATTGAAAACTGTTTTCATTCACCACCTTAAGAGAAAAACTTCATTCAAGAATTTATAAATCAGCCACTCTTTATTTATTACCAAATACCTGTAAGTATAATAGTCTGATATGAATCATGATTATTTGTTTTTTTTTTAAGCCTTATTTTTTGTCCTCTTACATTTTATTATTATTCATAAGGTTGTCAATATCAGCAAAAGTGCATGAAAAAGAAAAGATCATATGAATTCATCTAATATTCATCAACTCCTAATTTTTTCTTTGTTCCGCCACAGAGATCATTTTTTCTTTGTTTTTTTTTTTCTTGAGTATTGTTTTTCTTTAATTTTTGGTGCACTTTTATGGGTTTTTTTAATTTTGGGTGCACTTTACTTTACTTTAATTTTGTGCAACTATTGTATTGAGTTACTCTATTGAATGGTTGTTACCAAAATGTTCGAAACCCATTCTTGGTATCTTCTCTTATATTGATTTAGTAGGAATTATTGGAAATAAGAAGAATGTTCTGCATTTTTTGATAATGCAGAACATTTCTAAGTGTTTATTCTTACTTGGACATGCATGTTGTTTATTCTTAATTTTTGATATTTTTCTTTTATACTATCTGTTTTCTGTTTTTAACTTAATGCATATGGATAGGTAGATGGAACTTACATAATATCGAAAATTAAGTATGTACACTAGCTCGGGACTCCACAAAATAACATGAAAAAAGCTGCTTGAGGGCATCAAGTTTGCAATGCCTTTGATAGTTCGATTTATTTTTCATGGTGCAATTAGTGATCCAATTTTGTAAAAGAATTCTTCTACCAGATTTTGGAAATTTGATAGTTCAATTTATTTTTTGTGGTGCAAATTAGTGATCCAATTTGGTAAAAGAATTCCTTCGCTATATCCTTCGATTAAATAGACTTTTTCCTTTCTATTTTTAGAAAAATAGACTTTCTAGATGTAATTCTATTTAATGATTAATTTTTTCCCCTTGCAGGTGTGGTTTATGGCGGGGTTTTCACACATTTTTATGAGGTCAGTCATTTTTTTCCCTGCATTACTTAAAGCTATCAATTGGCTTGCTGAACTTTATAGGGTTTCTGAGAATCATTGTGGAGTTTCTGAGAATAGTCAATTAAATTTTTTACAAATTTTACTTCAACAAGGTAAAACTTAATTACGATGGATTATTTTTATTTGGTAAATTACTTTTATAAGTTTTATTGCACAAAAACAACAAAACAAGGCATACCCCATAGCAAACAAAGAAACAACAGTCTCAAAGAACCTTAAAAGAACGCAAGTAGAAACCATCTAATCAAAGCAATAAAGACAAACAAAACCTTAAAAGAAATTCCCATAGGTTACAATCATGCCTATTCATTCCTCCAAAAAATTCTAGAGTTCCTTTCAATCCAAACACGATATATAGGGGTAACAAATAATAATGTTCCCAAATGGGCCTTCATATTTGTTGTGTGTTATGCAACAAAGATGAGGAGAATCACTATCATATAATTTTATGCAACAAATGGGCCTTCCTACTATGTTTCAATGGTATCTTCTCTCATATTTTTGTTTTCGGTTTGATTTTGTGGAGAAATAGGAATCATCCCAATAATTTTTTAACTTGCTTTTGGATAATGGGAAGCATCCAACTACCAATATTATTCTTCTGGGTCTGTGTTCTGTTATTTTTTTGCGATTTTTCTATGTGGGTTTTCTAAGTTTAGGCTTAAGTTACAATAATGTTGTATATATTTTTTCTTTGTTAGGAATAGATATCATTTCTTTACTTACATATAGCTGAACCTTTTGGATTCACTTTTCTAAATTCTATACCGCTCAGATTCACTTTTCTAACACCTATAAATTCAATTTTGTTATAGAATTGTTGGTTTTCTTCTTCAACATTACCTTTGGTCAGGTAACTAATTGCAAATTTTGCTAGAAAGTTGTGGCAGTTGTTTTTGATAGTCAAATTTTGGATGTTCTGTAAAATACCTCAATTAAAATAGTTTACTTATATAATTATGCTTTTTTGTTGTTCAAATAGTGAGTGAATCTATCAAGCCAAGTAAATGACTAAACAACCTTTCCTACAGAGAGTTTGATTAACCATGCTTGAATGCACTTAGTGCTGGTAATGTGAATTTCCTAATTGATCAAAGTTATCTTATAGTTTATTCTACATTCCCCCTCCCCAACACACACACACACACAAAAATAGTGACTGAATCCACCATAGTTTATTTTCTACACTCCCCCCAAATAGTGAATGATACATGCCTTGGATATTTGGTAAGGTTAACAAAAATATAGATATATTCAAATTGGTGAATCAATCAATGGGAGTTGGATCTTATTTTTAATAATAAACAGTGGGCAATTTTAGGGAGTTGATTTTAGATAATGGATAATGGAGCTTGCTTGCTTATATTTTTTATTCTTCCTTTTGCTTCAGGTACATATGCCTTGGCTTGAAGGTGTGTTTGATTAGCTCATAAAAAGTTGTATGGCTTTGTTTGCTACAATGGTTGATTAGGTAATTTGTC
Source organism: Camellia sinensis (assembly GCF_004153795.1). Classification (NCBI taxonomy): domain Eukaryota; kingdom Viridiplantae; phylum Streptophyta; class Magnoliopsida; order Ericales; family Theaceae; genus Camellia; species Camellia sinensis. The sequence continues at coordinate 517,080 of NW_021025524.1, forward strand.
AATAATTTGTTGCTTATCTATTGTTTAACTTGGCTTCATTTTACATGTTGTGAAAATTAAGAATCTTAAATTTCTACTAACTAGGTTTCATTTTATATGTTGGCTATCTTTTGGATTATTAGCTAGATGCAGAGATGGTAGAGAAACAAGAACCAAGAAGAGCGAGTACTTGATTTTTTTATGCTAATAATTTAGGTCTTCTATTTTAATTTTTGAATTTCATACTATTTTGATGATAATCATTGTGATAATTTTTACTGTAATTTTAAAAATTAGCATTGTTTGAATGCCTTTATGTTTGATTTTATTGTTTTTCAAAAACAAGATGTTTTAGTTTGTTTTGATTAGACTTGAAAAATTCAAGTTAGACAATGAATGGAAGTGTTGTGTGGGTCTATTAGTGAATGTTTCAAGAAATGGAGAGCAATTTAGACTTGAAAAATTCAAGTTAGACAATGAATGGAAGTGTTGTGTGGTTCTATTAGTGAATGTTTCAAGAAATGGGGAGCAATGGCACAACGGCCCATTTAACAAGTAAGCCTTTTTTTCCCCCCACAATTTTAGAAGTTTATTTATTGAGCTTCTTTTTATTGGAATTTTTCTTTTTGATAGGTGATTTTGGGGGTGGAAGAGAAATTTAGATTATATTGATTCAATAGAATAACTTTGCCTATTACTTTTTTCACACCTTATAACTCTACCAGTGCTTATAATCAATTAAAATTTTAATTTTAAGACTTAGACACTGTAGGCACAATTGTATATTCATTTTAAAATATATGTGATAAAAAAATGTGGTTATAATAAATTAAATTTTTGATTGGATGGGTTAGAGTCAATTTTTTTCTTCTTCTTCCCTTTACTCCTATGACTCTTAACTCAATATATTTTTGTTTCATTGGGTGAAAATCGTATGTTATTTTTTACAGGAGCTGAGCCTATTCTTTCCTTTCTTTCTTTTTTTCATTTTTTTTCTCTTCTTTTTCTCTCATTTTTTATTTTACTTTCAAAGTGAGGATTGTAAGTTCTGATAAAAAATAAAACTAATTATGCTTTCAGCTTTGCCAGTTAAACAATGCTGAGATTGGCTCAATGAGGTTTTGAAAGAATTTGTAAAAAAAAAAAAAAAAAAAAAAAAAAAAAAAAAAAAAAAGAAAGAAAAAGGTAAGCACAAAGAGAGTTAACACTACAGCCACTCTACTACATTTGTGGTATCAGGGGTCTGTCCTTACTTCCCATTATTCGGCTAACCATATGGCAGGATTAGTTTTTTCCATTTTACTTGAAGATGAAATATCATTTCTGATAAGCTAATTTAGTAAACGCATAACCAAACACATAACTCGAAACTCCATACTTACTTTATGCTTGAAGTAGTTTAAACCTGCTTTATACTTTTAATTAGATGACTATGCATAATGGTACCTCATATGTGAAGAAGAAGGTGGTTTCACTTTCAATCCTTAATGTTTGTTTCAACTATTCACTTCTGTATTTATTTTATTTTATTTTATTTGTGTTAAAAAAATAAAGTTATCTGAAAATGATCCTGTAGAAAATGATCCTGTACAAACATTATGGTACTTTGATTAATTGTTTTATTTCTTTTGTTTTGATTGCTATATTTCTATAAATCAATTTCTAATATCTGATTTCCCTCTTGCTGCAGTTCATGAATTTTTGACGCAGTTCATCAGTTTCTATAATAAAAGTTATTCAATTTTTTTTTTTATTTCTCTCATAATATTTTTCATTAAAGTTTTGATAAATATGTCATTTCCTTTCTCCCTCTAATCATTAGTTTTCTCCCAAATTTTAGTTTTTTTATTTTCTGCTATTTTCATATTGTGTTGTGTTTTTTTGCTGGTGGTCATCAATTTCTAGGTTCTCAATATAATCAAAGGTACAACTCTCTCACACAATTTTTCTTTATTACATCTGTTTCATTAGTTATATAATTTTGATAAAAGTTAAATTGTTTGGTTTGTTACTTTTTTAGTTATGTTTTAAACAAAGCTCCCTTTCCATTTACATAAAAGATAGGCAAAATGGGACTAATGAGCAGTAAACCATGATTAAAAAAAAAAATAGTATTACTCAAACTTTTTGCTTTTATTTGCTTTTTTCACTAGATTATTTTTCTTAATCTTTCTTTTTTTTCTTATGGAGCTTAGTAAAGGGTGTTGTAGTAGTCTTTATAGCTTTTCTGTTAGTGGTTTTGGTGAATGTTAAAGTAGTGGAATGAAATTGAATGGATTAGTATGACCTATGCACTGTATACTAGATTTCTTTTCCCCCCATAAGAAAGTGTTGGCTTGGCCATTATATATTTTGGTGATTGTTGGGAGTATGTGTTGAAAATTTAAACCAAAAAGAAAATGTGCATAATGAGGATTGAAAAAAGAAAAGAAAAAGGAAGATAAACAAAGATAAATCTCTTCTTTTTTTTTTAGTGAACACACAGACTAATCTTAGGTAACAAAATGTCTTTCTTAAGACAATATACGTTGGTAAATTTTCAGTTACTTTGGAAATAACTCTGTGCTTAGTTTTGGAATCCCCCATTGTCAAAATAAAAATTGATGTCTAATTCTCTTTTAAATTGGTTTTTCAGGATTTATAAATTTACATTTTATTTAAGAGAAAACTAAAGTTGTAGGTTCTTTTTTCCTCTCTATTTCTGTCTTCTCTTTTTTAACCTCTTGGAATATGAGGACAACAAAATCGTGGTGTAGAGTTTTTGTTGTCCCATTGTTCTTCTTGCCTGGTTTAGTTAATAAAGGAAAACAAGTGTTTTCATTTTTTGTCAAGTACATAATAAAGGTAGTAAAACTAAACAAGGAAATATGTGAAATTAGCATTGTTTAGAATGCCTTTATGTTTGATTTTATTGTTTTTCAAAAACAAGATGTTTTAGTTTGTTTTGATTAGACTTGAAAAATTCAAGTTAGACAATGCATGGAAGTGTTGTGTGGGTCTATTAGTTAATGTTTCAAGAAATGGAGAGCAATGGCACAACGGCCCATCTGAACATTAGACATTTTTACTTTAATCCATCTGATCTAACTTTATTATTATTTTTCATTTTTTTTTTTAAATTTTAGGTATCGATATTAGAATGGCTATTGAACGACTTTCAAATCCTTTTAACTTTGGCTAATTTTTAGGGCAACAATTTCATTTTTAAAATTGTCTTAGTTAATGTAATTGATGGCTTCTTACAAAAAATACAAAATAAAAGAGAAATAATCTTGGGATTAATCTTCTCCTGTCCGATCTTCTCCTGTCCAATTTTATTACGGGTATACACTGTCATCCCAACTTTAATCTTGAGATTAATCTTGGGACAAAATGTTTGGAGATATTGGGATTAATCCCAACATCAATTTTATAGCAATTGTCATCCCAACATTAATCTCAAAATGTTGTCATTGGGGTTTACCATCCCAACATCCTAACATAGATGGACATGAGTAATGACCCATCACTACTGATTGTCCTATATATAATGCAAAGGACTCCCAGATTGGGGACACACTAATAGACCTTCTTGAGACTCCTTTAGCTTTGCCATTCTATGTCAATAACTCAATTTTTTTTTCATGTTTTTTAATTTCCCAACAGTGGCTTCAAGACCCATCGTTCAACACCAAAATAGAGGTATTTTACATTGTCTATTGAATTTCCCTTTCTCTGCTCTTGATCGCTGTTGTTGGTTAATTATGTTGTTTGGATTTATTGTTTGAACTCTGAATCCTGAAGGATTTGTTGTTTGGATTTGTTGGTTGATAATATTTTGTATTATTTTTAAGATTTCATGTACAGCACACAGTGCTTCCCTTTTGGAATAGTCAACCTTCTATTTGACATGTAACTTTATAGAGATATGTCCAATTTTGGAGTTAATAATTATGTATTTTGGAGTTGAGTCCATCTCAATCTCAATTAAACAGTGGACGTTTTATTTCTAGGCTTTTAAGTCTGTACAAAATTTGTCAAAAATTTACCAAATAGGTTTTTGTTTTCAAGCTTCTTTTTTTTCTCCTTCCTTGAAAGTTCAAACATTGAGTTTGCATTTGCTTTGATTGTTGGAAAACTTTGTTCTTTACCTACTTGCAAAACTTTTTGCTTTATTGTTGACTGTAAATAAAATAACATAACAACAACTTAAAGATCGCATAAACACGTAATTAAACTAAAATAAAACTATTTGGGCGTTAATTGAATTTCATTTGAAAACTCACCTATGTTCTTATAAAGTTTAATTTTAAATCCCTTTTGTAAATCAAAGTATAAAAAAATGCAGCGGATAAAATGTTTAGATTATACCTTTAGATGATAGAACCTCGTGGATAAATCACGTGCTTCTAGAATCTGATAAACCAACCTAGCAGTGAAGTGATATTACAGATTGAATATCACCCACACAAATCACAGTGCAAATGACTTGATCGTTGTTTTTGGGAGAGAGTCAGTATATGGGTAAAACTCAGATCATACGTTGTTTCTCTCTTAATCACCCATAACCCATATTTCAGATATATAATATGTTATTATTATCTATCCATATCAGTTAATGGAGATAATATCTGTATCCTGAGTGGTTATCCTAAATAGGTTTGAATTCAATTTTAAAACCTATTTGGATAATGTTCAAATTCAAATTCAAATGGTCATGCCACATGGGCGCCCATTACTAACATCTCCCACTCGCACATGAGTTGGCATGACACTGCCACATCTCTATCTCAATCTCCCTAAAAATGAATAATCTCATACTAGCCAATGCACCGTGCGACTGCTGAGAACACCTGCATGTGGGAGCTCTATACTAGAAACTCAATATGAGTCAGCATAGAGACATCAACCCAAAAAGAACAGAAATAGTGTCTCATGTACCCAGACCCATCTAGCTACATCAGTCCAAAAACATCTCTAATCCCTCAAAGAGCATGTTTGACTCTCCTAGGTCCCGCATTATATTCACACCCAATCAGCATCCTATAAAGAGCGATGTGAGTTGTCGACAGTGAATATAGAGCAACTAGATGATCTTCCCTTTACCTTCATATCATTCAATTTGAAATTGACCGCTTTCCCAGTAATGTCCCTTAAAGCCGAATCATACATGACCGCAGGCAACATACAAAAGTAGCTGAACATCAACTCCTCATCTTATGACATAGTCAAAAGTCACAAAAGGCACAAAGTGAAGTCATTTAGGAAAAAATGACTTTTAGGACTCATACGGTGAAGAAACAGGGATCCATTCTTTCACCTCGCTAACGGGTCGATAAGCACATGTAGTATGAATGTATGTTATAGTGGAGTTACTCTTCCAAAGAATGATGTTAAACTCACACACCATATAGATCTTAGTCTAGTCGCTCTTAAGCGCACGAGTCGCTTCCTAGCGTCTAACTCAAATTCTCTATTTGCTCGCCTCTCAGGCATCAAATGAGATCTCGCATCTGGCTATCCATAACAGACATATCATGGAAAAGTGGGTACTCTTATATCCATGGTCGGTCTCTAACAAGACCTCATCTTGGCTCTAACCAAGGCGACATAGCTAGTGGATAATTTTAGCTTCTAGTCTCATCCTTACTTGCTACCTAGCGCTAAGGGCGATTACTCGTGTGAGTGAGCCAATCTTGTCTGCTAACATCAATTTTATTATTTTGTGTATGCTAATTCACAAACCATTACTAAAAGTAGTAAACATAAATGTGTAATAGAAACAAGTATGAATACTAGTGGCATAAATATCCCCAAAAAATGAGTTCAACTGAATACACATAAAAATATCACCACCTACGTAGTCCTAAAGCCCTAACATGTGTACGATAAACATCTCTAGCAATGGGCTTAGTCAAAGGGTCCGCAACCATGCGACTCGTAGGGATGTGCTCCAAGATCACTTCTTTCTGCGCCAAAATGTCTCTGATAAAGTTGAACCTCACATCAATGTGTTTGGTTCTGCCATGGTATTTAGGATCCTTAGCATAAGCGAGTGCAGCCATGCTGTCACAATGGATAGTCACAGGATCTGAAGTGTGTGTGACAACATCCAAATGCTGAAGGAACCTCCTCAACCATACGGCTTCCTGAACGGCAGATGAACAAGCCACAAACTCAGCCTCCATAGTCGATAAGGCGATACAGGATTGCTTCTTACTGCTCCAAGAAATAGCACCATCGCTAAGCATGAAAGCATATCCTGAAGTAGACTTACGCTCATCTAGGTCTCCTCCCCAGTCAGCATCACAATAGCCAACTAGATGTAGATCTGAACTCTAGTAGCAAAGTGTGTAATCTGCAGTCCCTCTAAGATATCGTAATATCCTCTTAACTGCTTTCCAATGAGCTAGTCCTGGGTTGGATTGGTAACGACTCACCAATCCGACTGCATAACAAATGTCAGGACGTGTACACATCATAGCATACATCAAGCTTCCAACAGCATTTGCATAGGGAACACGGGCCATCTTTTCATTTTCTTCTTGAGTCTTAGGACCCATATCAAGGCTTAGGCTCTCGCCTTTTGCAACAGGAGTGTCAATGGGTTTGCAGCTCTGCATCTGGAACCGCTCTACGACGTGAAACTTGTGGGAGAAGACAGGACTTCAATCTGGTTCTCGGTTTGGGATTTAGAACCGGATTTCTGTCTAGGCAAACTAGTTCATTAAGAAATTTGAGTTCGAGGTGTTGATGCCCCAAAATCTCCAAACAGCGTCGGATTAGCACGAAACATGGCACACACGACCACCTAGGCACGAGAGAC